>VXBR01004992.1:0-107627 GCA_013400215.1 Cisticola juncidis | reverse complement strand
GGGCGGGGCCGGGGACAGCGACAGCGACAGCGGGCGGGCGCCGAGGGCTCCGTCCCGGGACACCGGGACACCCGGGACACCCGGGACACCCGGGACACCGCTTCCGCCTGGCCCCGGGCAGGCTCACGGCCACCTGTGCAGCTCTGTGGACTCACCCACAGTTCGGCGAGCTGTTTATGTTTCGCGGAAGCTCAGTGCTTTACAACCATGTGCTGCAACGCTCTCTATGAACTCTCAGCTTTCCTGTCTCAGCATTCCCAAGAGCGAAAATCGTGGCAATGTCTTACTTTTAAATCATTTCATAGTGGTGGGTACGAAGATGTTTTTCCACTCTAAGTGTAAAACAGGAGCAGCCGTGACACTGTGTGGTTGTGCTGCTCTGTTCTCGACCCCTCCCTCTCTCCGAGTGTCCCTGTCGTGCGATGCCATCGTCCCTGCCTGTGCCAGCCAGCCCGGCCCGGTGCTCTCCTGTGAGTGTGTGCCAACATCGATACCCGGCTCAACCTGTGAACCGACCAGGTCTCTTTGGACTTCCAGCAAAACTTACTAGGCATACACTTTCTGAAAAAGACATTTGCCTTTTGTTATTCATTTGTACCTTTGCGTTCTTCATGCCCATAATTCTTGGAAATTTTTAAGGTTGGAAAAAACTTAGAAAAACTAGTCGAAACATGATCCAACAATTTCACAGAAAAAGAAATACCTAAGGCACCGCATCTCATTCTTAAGATGTGCCTTTCGATGTGGTCTGCACATACTGAGGCTGAAAGAACAGCCATATAATGTTAGTTATACCTGTGCCGTAGACCTTGAGAAGGCAGAACTGTAAGCTAACGTGTTTATATTCTCATATGAGTATGATACAATTATATGCTGCATCTAGCTGCAAATGAAGGCATTGTTTAATAAAAAATGCTCTTGTTGAGCCAAATCTATTGTGTACATGTAGAACAGTCGAACAAAGTGCTGAGCTATTTCAACTTTATTCACTTGTAGCAGCTGCTCAATTAAATCAGAGTTTAACGTCAGCATTTTAGAGTGCTGATTTCTGAGGGTTACTTGATTTAAACAGAACACTCAAATCATTTTCTTCTACTCAAATCAGTTCTTGCTCAGGAGATAATGATGTTCAGGACTTTTTTTAAAATAAAACCTTTCATTGAAAGAGAACAAGAAAATTTTGACAGGATTAGCTCCTCCTTCCTTTCCCCAAGATCTGCCAGTCAAAATGGATGAGTAATCTGTCTGTTCCAAGACTAGTGAATAAATCTGGAACTGTAGAGTCACTGCTTGGTCTAAGTACCATAGATGTTTAGAATATAAACAGTTCTGCCAACCAGATATGTCTTGCCCTAAGCAGTATAATTTTTCAGTTTTCATTTTATGACAGGGTTTCTGCCATGAAAAAGGTATGATTAGTGTTTTGCCCTGCTGATTCTATTTTAGACAAAATCTATTGCATCTTTGCATGAGAAATGAGTTTACAAACTTGGTGATCAGCACATTTGAAACTTCCAGATCAGCTGCCCACCAGTATTCCAGCCACATACACATCTCTGCTATTGTACTGATTGAATGTATTTCTTCTGTTGTTTGAAATAGTGGGGTTTTTTTCTCTCTCTTTTAGGTTTATATTTATAGAACCATAAAATCGTTTAGGTTAGAAAAGACCCTTTAGATCACCAAGTCCAACTGTTAACCCAGCACTGCCAAGTCCACCACTGTCGCCGCCGTGCCTTTTCTAGAGCCTTTCGCTCCTGCCTCAGCCAGCTCAGGCACCGGGACAGCAGTTTCTCGTGTCCGACCGCACCGGGCAGCTGACACCGTGGGCTCTTTTCCCCAAAGGGGACTCGAGGAGTTGTCAAAGCAGTGAGGCGGAGGGAGAAGAAAGAGGGTTCGAATCCAGGTGCAGCAGCAACAGGTTTATTCCCCTGGTCCCGTGCCCCAGATCCGACCCAGACACGCGGTGCGCAGGGTGTTTTATGGGGTTACAGAAGAGGAGGGAACAGGGGTGAAGTTGGCAACTTCTAACCAGTGGGATACAGTCTCGGGGAAAATGAGGGTGAGTGATAGCACTTTGGACTAATTATCAGGAATGGGGAGGGGGGACTAAAAGGCGGGAAAGGGTTTACACGCGGGGGGAAAAGGTCTACAAAAGGCGCGAACCATTAGAAAAAGGCGGGAAGGATACACGAGGGGGAAGAGGGAACAAAGGGATACAGTTAGGTAGGGGGCGGGGTCCATAGAACTGAACGTAATACAAAGGAATTAAACTTTACATTTAACAGAACTTATTATGGAGCAACATATTCAAAAAAACATGCACTGCCACACACCACTAAACCGTGTCCCTAAGTGCCACACCCTCCAGGGATGGGAACTTTCATAGGCAGCCTGTTCCAAGGCTTGACAACTCTTTTCATGAAGAAATTTTTCCTGACATCCAATCTAAACTTCCCCTGGTGCAGCTTGAGGCAGTGTTTTTTTATTATACTGCAGTAATAGAGTCTACAAATTCAGATACAGACAGCATTTTGATGAAGTATTCAAGGTAAATTTTTGATAATTTTGAATTTATTTTAGCTGCTTTCCCCAGATTTCCTCACAAATATCTAACTGAACCATAAGAAGACTACTTCTTACTGCAATGTCTTTTTCATAGTATTGAAAATCATTGTCTATACTCAAAAGCATGCATTTAGCAATGTTCTTACTTAGGAAAAACAAATTCTTCAGTTAAACTGTTTTAAGTAGAAAATCAAGCTTTAGGTACCAGTGCTCAGAAAAGTAACAGTACTCTTTAAGATATGTGACACTCATAAACTACTGATAAAATTTCAAGGCATTATTGCAATACAATAATTCATATTACACTTATTACATTGTAAGAGAGCTATACTACTTGCCATCCAGAGGAACCTTGAGAAGTGGGCCCATGCAAAGCTCATGAAGTTCAACAGGTCAATTATGAGGTCCTGTCCCTGGGTCAGGATAATCCCAAGCACAAAAACAGGCAGAGCAGAGAGAAGCACTGGTAAGAAGGACTTGGGGGATAGGTGGTTGATGAGAGGCTCAGCATGACCAGGCAACGCACACTTGCAGCCCAGAAAGGCAACTCTGTCCTGGGCTACATCAAGAGAAATGTGGCCAGCTAGTCATGGGAGGGGATTCTCCCCCTCTACTCTGCTCTCCCACCTGGAGCAGCCACCTGGAGCACTGCATTCAGCTCTGGGCCCCCAACACAAGAAGGACTGGGACCTGTTTGAACCAGCCCATAGGAGAGCCACAAAGATGACCTGAGGGCTGAAGCATCTCTTCTATTTTAGAAGGGTTGGGATACAGTCTGGAGAAGAGGAGGCTTCAGGAGACCTTAAAGCACCTTCCACCACTTACAGGGGGAGTACAAGAGTGTTGAAGAGGGAATTTTTACAAGGTGTAATGGCTTTAAATTGGAAGAGGTCAGGTTTAGATATTAGGAAGAAATTCTTTACTGTGAGTGATGAGGCACAGGAATATGTTGCCCGGAGATGCTGTGGATGCCCCATCCCTGGTATTGATCCAAGCCAGGGTGGACAGAGCTTTGAGGAACCTGTTGTAGTGGAAGGTGTCTGTGCCCATGGCAGGGGGTTGGAATTAGATGATCTTTAAGGATCCTTCCAAGCCAACCATTCAGTAGGTATCATCAGCACAAATATCCAGTAGTATGGGCTTTGAGATGCTGTTTCAACTTGGTTATACCTTAGTTGTATCACACCTGTGCTAGCAAGTTTTTTAATAAAGATCTCTGCTCTGAAAACTGACCAGCCTTAATCCTGTCACTTTAAAAAACTAATATACTGGTACTTAAGATTGTAGTCTATATTTCTATCTTTGCAGCATTTCTTTTTAATTGGTAGGAGCAATGTGAATGCTCTGTACATAAGCAATGTGTGTCCCTTTTGCTGTAAAGTTAAACCAAATATAACTTTTTACACTTACATTGATCTTGAACACTTTTACAAATTATTCTACCTTTCTGTCCTCAAAATTTCTCAAAACAGCCAGGATTTTGCTGAGAAGGACTAATAAATCTGTGTTTGATCTCTGAATGTGCAACAAGGATCTCTTCTGGGTTTATCTTCTGGTCTGTGGTATCAGTGGAGAAAAGAGTATCTCTGTAACTCAGCCACTTAAAACTGTCCCTCAAAAAAGGAGAACTGGTCCTACCTGCTTTTAATTGCTTGTTTCTGTTCCCATGCTACGAGTGTAAGCACGAGTATTCATGTGGCAAGTGAATGAACTGTGTTGTAAAGCTGATCAATTTAAAAGTACCTTTTAGTTTAGTAAAAACTAGCTAAACTTTTTCTGTTAATTTGTAATTATTTTGTTATGAGGGTACAAGTATCTCCAGTTCGATCTCCAGATCTGCTTGAGTTGTGTGTAAACACCTGCACAAGTTGCAAAACAACAGATGAGTCTGAGTGGCTGGGAGAGCGGAAAAGAAGGGAGAGAGAAAGAGGAAGTTTCATGCCAGCCTCTGTGCCTTCAGAGCTGGTGCATATTGTATATTATAGCTCAAAAGGAGAAGTCAGACTGTGGCACAGAGATGCCTTCATATTGGTATTATACACAAACCAATGCTCAGTAGCTACAGAATATGTCTGCATTTATGATGTAATATTTAATAACACATTATGCTAATCTATTGCACAACCGGGTCTTGTAGCTAGATCTCCAAATCCTAAACCAGAGCAGGTAGAGACCTGGTTGAGCTACATCCTAAAAGATGGGAAAGAGAGCAGGGATCTATTTCCATCACATAGAAAAGAACACAATAGTGTAAGAGTATTACCGAAGTCTGAACATATAGTTTTATATAAAAGTATTTCATAGGAGAATAAAAATATAAAAACATAGCAAGTGGTAGAGATATCACTTCTTCAGGGATAGATTTGTTGCTTGTGATCATAGCTGTAAATTGTTGCAACTAATCCAGCAAAATGCCAGCAGATTCTGTTCAATTTCTTTAGGGCTGGGCCCATTCACATGCCTGGTGCAGGATATGTGTGCATACATGCAATATGTCTCGCCAAATTCGCAGTGCAACCAAGCAGGCAAAAGTGCACCAGGCACTAACACAAACCCCCACTCTGTTTTGTGAGAAAGGAGGTTTGTACATGCTCTCTGAAATGACAGTCTTCGTGTCAGTCATTTGGCAATTAGTCAGCATTCATTTGTATATAAACAACCTCTGGGCAAGTGTGTAATTCTGGCAGCTTGAACCAAGTGCTCCATTTAAGCTTCCTTAGTCATTCTGGACTCACTGACTGTCAGGTAATGCTATGAGGATGCTGCATGCCTTTTTTAAGTATTCTAAACTACCACCTCTGGTCAAGACACTACCATTTGTGTAGTTGCAAACCCCATAATTTGCAAAAATATGATACTGAATTAGAATTTCTCAGAAGCCTAACCTCTTTCTTAATTTTTTATGAAACCTATTTTTAGTAAAGTAAAATAATTCAGGATTTGTTTGGGTTTTTGTTTTCTTGTGAAAAAAGTAAACTCTTAAGAAACAGAAAAACATAGTGCACTGTATTTCCAATGCTGTTTCAGTAAAAATTAAACAGAATGCAGAATGTACGTGCAGTCCCTGAAGGAGGAACCAGAACTCAGGCATGCAGAAGTCCCACATTCTCAGGCCTATTTCCCTAGGAACAGACTAATTTGAATGATGAAGTACAGAAGTACGCGGTTCTAGAAGCAAAAACATATGCACAGATCTATTTTTTGTGATTAATAATGTTCAAATTATTTCAAAGGGAAATTCAGTGTCAGTATAAATTTGGGAGAAGTTGAAAAGAGATAACCGGTAGGTGACTCTAAGTAAATGGGTGTGTTTAAAACAGGTTCTTCACAGAGAACTGTGGGCTAGGTGTGGCTGTTCATCAGGTTTCACAGTACCACATCCTCTTTTCATATTAGGCACTCAACAAGAAGGAAACTCCCATTTGCATACTAGAAATGGCAAACCTGGAATTTCAGACTTCAGCAGGTAGGGATATAATTCTGATCTTACTAACCAGCTCCCTGTAGGATTGAAATGACATGGGGCTCATTCTCTGCCTTGAATACTGATGCTGTTCACAGCTCAGCAGAAGGGACAAGACAGAATAAACACGGGGTTAACAAGGGAATTTGGCAGTCCCTGATTCCGGACTGGGATACTTCAAGTATAGGTTATTTTTTATATACAATTACTCTTGAAATAACTTTGAAAAAGACAGGAAGCCATAACAGCATCTCTTTTAGGAGAGTTGTTTTTGTATTAGAAAACTGAATCAAACACCTGCTGTGTTAGTATTTCAGATATGGGTCAATAAATCTTTAATTTCTTAAGAAGCTGAATAAAATAAACGTACCAGACCTAGATATGAGGTTTCTCCAGGCTGAGGAGAACATTTGGTCCTCGAGCATCCAGCTTACCCCTACAATGTATTTTAGCATCAAAAGATGCACTGCTCCTTAATTTTAATTTCAGAAAAGCTAGGTACGGTCACATTCACTGTGTGATTTTGTCTTCTTACCGAGAAGTTGAATACATAAATATTATGGTTTTGTTTGTTTATTTGATATCTAATCTAATCCTGGAGAAACTTATTTATAATTAGGTCAGCCCAATAAATCCATTTCACCATTAAGGACAAAGCAATTTTTACTTTTCTAGCCAGATTTCAAAATTCTTTATACAATAATTTAAATTTAGATAGTAAAGGTAAAAACACCATGCAAATAAAACATACAGTCAAAGCTGGGACATTACTGTAACACATATATGAAAAATGTTAATTGATTCACAAGTGTCCTCTACTGGCACACATACCATAATTACAGGAATGCATACTAAGCATATGAAACCCAGCAGAAATGAGTATAAATTAAGGCTCTTTTACTCCACTTAACCTCATCTTGCAAAATAATTTTATCAGATTTAAATAACATGCCATAATTTTTGACACTTTTGGATGCACCCAATTCAGCTGCACATGGTCTGAATTTTCAGAGATTCAGGTAAGTAACAAACTTTGTTGCCTGCAAAATTATTTGCCAGCTTCTCTTAAAAATTATAGAATCATAGTCACCATGCAACTTGTATTTATGATTTTTTTCATAAAACATCAAAAGAATTAGCATTACAGAAATGAATATTCTAAGACTTAATTTGTATTTTTCTTGTTTTCCCAAAATATACTTATGTTTGGATGTTGAAATGATCCATTCTACAACAACATGTCAACATTTGTTAGAATATCAGTGACATCAACATGGAAGTTTTCAAACATGGCCTTGAGAACAAATGCACATCATATGGGGACCTCTCCATATTTGTGGCAGAATTTTAGTTTCAGCTGCAATCACACAGCTCTTTACATAGAATGCCTTATCAAATAAACATGAAATGACCTCCAGGTTTTCAGCTGGTATTTATCTGGTTAGTAGGGGTTTATTATACACAGAATATTCTGTTCTTTCAGGGAGTTGTATGAAATTGAATCTGTACCCAGGGGGTATGAATGCATGTTCATAGAGACACCCATGCAGTTTAGGGATGTTCACTAGTTATGGCACTTGCTGAACAGAGTCAGTTTTCAGTAGACATGTCTTCTGTGTCTTTGTGTCATCAACTCACTAACATGTTTTCCTTTCATCGTTTTCTTTCAACGGAATGTAGAAAACTCTGGCAGTGTAACTGATGAGTTTGTAGTATTTACTAGCTAATCTCATCCTCCACAGAGGCATAAATTATGCAAATGATAAATAATTGCTTATGGAAGGTATTCAGAAAATTGATTATTCATTAGATATTTGAATCATAAGCAAACAGTATTGACTTAACCCTTTTTTTCCCTTTTTGCCATATAAGTGTAACTATTTTTTTCTTTAACACTTACTAAATGCTTACAAGTTGTTTATGAACTGTGTTCCTGTGAGGAGGTTGCTCGTACTTGCTCAGGAACAATAGAGCCAGATTCCAAATCACTTTTTCATTGACTGACTGGTTCATGATAAAACAGAATGTCCTTCTGGCAGGATATGGTTGCTAAAGTTCAGTCTGGTTCTGTACCATTTCTGAAGACTAAGCAATCATAACACTATTCAGATTTCAAATGAAAGCCTTGATTCAGAGCATTAACATGAAAAAGGTTTTGTGATCAATATCTCACCATCTCAAGACTGCCTGTATTCCTCATGTTTATAGGAAAAGCCACATATGTTAGAAACCCACAATCCTTCTTGGGGTTATAACATTAATAATCTTCAAATTATTAAAGCCTTTGAAGTGATATAATTAACTGATTCTATCTGATTGAAGAAATAATCAAATGCTTGTCACCTACTCTCATTATGTTTGGTTGGCACTAAGTCAGTTTCCAATTCAGAAAATAACATGGCTTTTAGTAATAGGTCACGTGTTTTCATTGCAACCTTTAGACCTGGGGATATCTGAGACACAAGATCCTTTCAATTTACTAGAACAAAATTATTCTTCTTAGACACCTGGAAAACACAGGCTTAAGAACAGTGTGTAGAAATGCCACCTAAAGTACAGTGATATTTACTAGAAAAATAGGTCCAAAATATTATCAGAATTTATCTTAAACCAGAATAAGGCTAATGGCAATGGCTGATCCTTTTGATTGCAAATTTTTTATTCTAATGAGAATTACTGATTTTCTATTTTACTCGCTCCTGCTTAGGCAGTGCATTCTAGGATTAAGGATTAGTTAAAAAAAGACTGAATTCTGTTCCAGTCTTTGCTACCTGTTTTTTTGTGGTTGTTTCCCTTAAGTAAAGTAAGCATATGAAAGCCTTTTGTACATACCTTTTCCTGAGCCACCTAAATTTGTGTAGGACATTCCTGAAATTTTCTTTTGAATGGAAACCCAGAAGAAGTATGTTGATCTTACCAGGAGGAAGTTCTGCTTTTTCTTTCCTGTTAAATCTTGCTTCTTATGGAACATCTGGTGTCTCTCCCCTCCCCCACTGGCACCACATCACAAGCATATGCCTGATTCACTTGCTCCCATAATATCATGTAGAAAACTTGTGGATGGTTATTCACTCTCTCCTTTGGGGTATAATTACTACAATTTACCCTCAAAAATCAAATCCATTGCTTCTGGCTAGCTAAATCATTTGAAGCTGTCCATTACTGTATTATCTCTGAATTAAGAAACTTTATCCTTCATACAGTAGGTTTTTCCCCCCTGAGATTTCTTATCTTAACTCATGCATCTCTCCCACATTTTTTAATCTTGGTTTTGATTACTGTCTCAATTTCCCTTGTAATGATTTGCAGTGTGTTGTCTGTTTTGTGTTCAGCCACATTTAGCTTGAAGGCTGTGCACACCATTAAAAACCCATGCACATACATATCTTTACAAAACCTACTCGCCTCTTATTAATTTCCTTCTATTTGTTTAGATGGGATTTTCTGTAGGCTTCATTTAGAATTACTAAAGGCATGTCTTGCTATTTTCCTTGAATTTCATCTGAGGATGAAATATGGTGAACATACATTGTGTACAAAATCCCAAAAGAACAGTTCTTTTCACAGGTAATTAACAGTTATCTGTCAAGGTTTTTTACACCAATGCTTCAGGATCAAGAATCAGAATTTGTGAGTGATTTCACTGGCAGAGTTTAAGGGTGAAGAACTAGTGACCTGCTTTTTATCAAGGAAATAGGCTGTTATATTTCTCAGAAGTCGAAAGCTTATTTTTTCCAAATACGGGTCCTAATATTAATAAATTATGTTATGTTGGAAATACATACAGCCTTATGTAGTTTAGTCATGAACCTTAGTAAGGTCAGCAAGGAAAAGAACCGTTGTCTAGCCTTGATCTATTTCTGTATTAAATACAAAGGAAAAGCTCAGTTATTTGAATTGGAGCTGGCCTCTTGAGTTCCTGCTAATCTGTTGTTGAAGTTCTGCCTGGCTCATATCTCAGTGTCACTGAAGAAGACTCCGAGGCTGCTCCAGCTCTGGAGCTGCCACAAGTGGAGCTGCCATGAAAACATCCAGGTGTCAGGCTGCAGGGCAGGCAGGAGAGACAACTCTGTGTGGGGTGTGGGCAGGTGGAAGAGCTGCTCAGCCTGGTGGAAGAGCTGAAGAGGGGGGAGAAAGGTTACAGAGCATCAGGGGCTCTGAGGAGGAGATGGGCTGGTGGAGACAGTCTCTACCACCCCTGAGGCACATGCACCGGACCTTGCGTCACTGGAAAGAAAGCATCTCCTCCTGCACTTTCCCTTCTCCCCTCCACCAATGGGATGGGGAGGGGAATCAGGGAAAGAAAAGCAAATAGGATTTACTGATTGAGATAAGAACAGTTTAATGACTGAAACAAAGTACAAGATAATAATACTTAACAAAGTAAAAGATAATAATAATGTACTACTACTAATTGTAATAAAAAGGAGGAGGGAGAAATGTGAAACTCAGGAAAGAGGAGTGCACAGTGCAATTGCTCACTACCTGCTGACTGATGCCCATTCCCAAGCACTGATCAGCCCCCTTCCAGCTGGCTCCCCCAGTTCATGCCCTTGCCATGACATTCTAGGGTATGGAATATCCCTCTGTCCAGTTTAGGTCAGCTGCCCTGCCTGGAGTCCCTCTCAGTTTTTCTGCACCTCCTCACTGGCAGAGCATAAGAGAGTGAAAAGTCCTGACTCAGAGTAAGCACTGTTCTACAACAACCAAAGCATCAGTGTGTTATCAACTTTATTCTCATACTGAATCCAAAACACAGCACCATACCATCTACTGAGAAGAAAATGAGCTCTGTCCTATCTGAAGCCAGGACAGGATCATTAAAGCAATTCTGAAAAAAAAACACCACCAAAACCTTTAAATATTTTAGACTTGTTTTATATTCTCTGAAACGTTCCTTCTTTTTTTTTTTTGTTTTGTTTTGTTTTGTTTTGTTTTGTTTTTTTGTACAGAAAGCTTTGACTCTGGTGTTAAGGGACCTCTGGTGTTACTCAAGACCTCATGAACAAATTAAATTGTAATAATAAAGTTAGAAGACATCTGGATAAGTAAAACAGAAAAAATCAACAACTGTTTTAATCGTGGTTGGCAAATCTATAGTTTTCTATAGGACTCAATTTTCATGTGGATAAGAATAATCTGTTGATAGCAGTGTACTTGTACTTTCAGGGAGCTTTTTGCAAAGTCCTGCAGCAAGGAAATGAAGCTGTTGTAGGACAAGATGGCTCATCATTTAATATCCTTTAAAGTACAGTAAGAGCCCAGACTTCACAGCAGAGGAAGATTCTCAATTCAGCCCACAGAGATGCATGCTTTTGAATTTACTACATTATTAGGCTAAGGAGAGAATAACAAGTAATGGAGTTTACCGATGATACAAAATTTTGTGGAAATGTAAAACATGCTGAAAAAAGTTAAAAATTGTTTCATAATACAAAACATAACCAAAGCATCAAGTTGATAAATGCAGAGTAAAGACAAGTTTTCTTCTAAGTGCCTAACTGTGTTTATACGTACACAGCAAAGAGTTTTATGTGAGCTATCCGGTAGAGATATCTGAAATATTTCAGTCAAGAGACATCAAAAAAGCAAAATAAATATGAACTTTTAGAAAAAAAATATAGTTACACTATTCTGTAAATTCTTCAAATGAGTATAGCTTGTACTGCTGGTCACACTCTCAAAATAAGTTTCAATGTACTCAGAAAACAAACCGAGAGAAGCAACAAAGGTGTTGAGCTGCTGCTTTCTAGGAAAGCAGGAAAAATAATAGAATGTAGGTAAGCAGAAAATAGATCAGAGGAAAATTATTCACATTTCTCATGATAAGAGAAGTAGGGACACCTAATGAAATTATTATGAAGATTTTTTTAAAAAGGGAACATTTTGTTATACAACATAACTGAATCACAGAATTCATAACCACAGGATGCTGTGTATGACAAAACTAGGAATGGTTCAGAAAGTAATTAGAAAAATTCATTGAAAGCCCATCAAAACCAAATAAGCAAAAGAATGCAAATGCAAGCTTTGGTTTCTGGAAATCCCTATGCCACAGACTGTCTAAAGCTCAGAGAAAATATCAGCAAAGTGTCCTTTCATATGTGACCTCTCCTATATTCTTTCCCTGATTACCAGCTGCTGCTGGCCGCTGTAGAAATAGGACACTAAACTGGACATGAGTAAAACATCACCCTGCCCAGCCAGTCTGATGGAAGGACTTGCCCTGGTACCACCCTGTGGCCCCACTCTGGAACCAGGAGAAGTTGTTAGCAAGTGCTTTCCTTGGGTCACCTGCAGTCTGAAGGGGGTGACCTCTGCAGATGGAGGAAGCTCAGGAGATCAGGTCTGGGGTCTCAGGGAGATACAAAACACCAATTGCTATGGGTGCTGAAGCAGAGAGAGAGAGGAGCTATTATTTTGCTTTCATTTTTCTCACTTTTTTAATCTCCTGAAGTGAATACAAGATGGTGTGGCTTTTCCACCTTAGTTGCCTTTTCCAGAGAACTGGAAATCTCACCAAGTACCAGTGTTGATAACTTAGTTTAAAGAGGAGTCATGAACATAAAGTGTTTCTGGAAAAGAATCCCAATAGACTATCAGAACATTCTCAGATGTCTAAGTCTTAAGGGCTCTGAAGTTGCACTCTACACGGGGAAACAAATGTGAAAAAAATAAAGCATTAAAGGACAACCAGGAGATTTTGCCAGACATCCTGGGTACATTATATTATAGTGGCTGCAGACTGTCCTGAGAAGGCAGCTGTGATCCTGGAGGGGCAGGGAGTGTATCCTACAGCAGGTTTAGATTCAGCACACAAACATCCCTCTGTGCTGGTGCAGCTGCACTACCAAGCTTGCTGGCAGGCAGGGAGAGGAGCCTGCTCGTGCCCTGACCCCACAGATGCTGCTTTGCGCTCTGTAATACAAATAGTTGGCACAGGAGTTTCATAGCACTGTTCCTCAATGTGTAGACATAGGATAAGGGATTCTTTGGTTTTCAAAAATTGAAGCTAATCTCCAGAATTCAAGGCCTTTACGAAAATAGATTATATTTTATGGGTTTTTTTTGAAATCCAAAATAAAATTTTACTGTCATGCAAAGTTATTGTCAGGAATGGAAAATCTGTTACAATTAAGAGATGAAGTGCCTACAGAGGGAAGGGAAACTGAGAAAAGCTTGTAACCCATGATGCATATTTTTAAAAAATCAACCTGGAAACAGTTTATCATCAAGTACAATGCTCTATTCACGAATGACTTACCAAACAGAATGACACTTTACCAAAATAAAGCAGCAGTAGCCGAGATTTGCTTGCTAAAGTCTTACATGTCAGAATAATTCCTCTAATAAGGTACAAAATTCCTGCTTTAAAAAGATGCAAGATTGAGCTAAAATAATTTTAAAACATAGTCAGAAGGATGCTTCTCTTACTGTTGGTGCACAGCACAAAGCACTGGGAGCTGTCACTTTGCATTCTTTAACAAAGCACAGAGACTTTGACCGTGACCATAATTTTTTCCCCAAAAGTTTTGTTCTGTGCCCAAATGAAGAGGAACCTGAGGACTGTACCATGGAGCTATGATCACTTGGGATTTAAACTTTCAACACTCAGGTGTTCTGACTGCTCAAGCACTTTGCTAAATTATCTAGGAACTACCATTTATTTTCTACCAGTTTGAATCAACCACCAGCTGTATTACCTGGTTGAAGGCTACCTTTTACTCTACCTCTCCTGATGCTACCACATTTCTCCCTTATTACTGGTGAGACAGAATGGGATAATGTGGAGAGTGTTGGCTGCTTTTTTAGAGCATCGTTCTGATAGCTCAATAGTGCAAGTAACAGCACAGAATCAGCTCTTCATCCTACTGGAGACCACAGGAATCAGATACTGAATTATCAGAATTAAGAAAGTATTTTAATAAACACTGTCATTATTAAGACTATCAACACTTTTAGGAAAATTGAAGGGGGCAGATAATTGGGATTTGTTTGGCACTGAGATTGTACTCAGCTGAATGAAACACGTGGCTATAAAACACGCCAGTAGCCCAAAGAATTAATCAGTTTAACATATTTCTGCAAACTAGAGTCATAGCTTCCTGATGCCCAAATCCTTTTTGATTAAATGTTTTTGCTTTGAAGGTGAATGTAGGCATCACATGTGTGAATTAGTAGGTGCATAATGTCTACCCACCTACAAATATTTTACATTTTTCTATCCTCCATGCTTCCCATGCCCTCTGGATTAAGAATATTCTACCTGATTATTCTATTTTGTATATAATTCTTTATTGGGCCGTTGAACTTCGCACATTTTAAAAGGAATTTCATTTTCTCTGTTTTTATGAAACTCAACTGTCATAGGCTTTAATAAATAAATATGCACCTCTTGTTTTCTTATGATGCTCATTTTCAAGTTATATGAAATGACCAGTTTTTAAATTAAGGTATCTTCCTGTAAAAAATTCTTTCAGCCTCAATACCATAAGGTTTCTAGGCTTTTTACTATGTAATTTGTATTCATCATTCTCTGAACAAGGACATCAAACTAAGCACCATTTCTGGCATTAAATATTTTACTTCAAGCATTAATTCTTCTAGAAGCAGATATGTATTTTGTTTCGTAATTCACAGAAAAACAGTAATCTTTCAAATGAGATGTACAGTAAATTTCAAACTGAATAGTACTGGCTTTTCTGTAACTTCTGTGAAGACTGTTTTGCCTTTACATTTTGAAGCTAGCAAGTAGAAAACAAGAGGAAGTCACATTTTATTTGTTTTCTTATGCATGCAGTGTTTACTTATGTGACCAAAAATGTTGAGGTCAATTAGAACTTTGAGACAGCACATTAAAGTTCACTATTTCTCAACAGTCTTAACATGTGATATTACTTTTAAGAGGCGTGATGACAAGGGAGCATGAGCTAGCTGTAGCATTCACTTTCTAAAGTTACTCACACTGGATGACACAAGGACTTGCTGGTACCAGAAACATTCCCCACCCCTCCTACACGGGCTGCACGTAAGCCTGCAAAACAAGCTTTGAAGTGCTTCAGGGCCTTGGATGGGTGGTTTGGCAGATTTTTACTGCATGAATAGCAAAGGGGAAAAGCCTCTAGTGGTGATATAAACAGGCATTTCAGGAGCACTGTAATGGTCTGGGCTCATCATGGCAAAGTGCTACCTGTGACACACGATGACCAAATGGTCTGGAAGCAGAAGCTGTGTTTCCATTTTGTAAATTGCTCTGAATCAGGACAATGGTGTCTCAGTCAACAAACCAACATCATTGGGTGGTTGGGGTAGGCAATATTCTGTCTTGGGAAACAGGATGTACCACACATTTGATACCCACAGCAGTTTTGACTGGTTTGAAACGGGTTTAAACAGTTTTGACTGTTTAAATGCTTTGCCATTTGATTTTATAACAAGAATCTTCATCAAGTATCAGCATTATTACCCTGAATAAAAAGAATTAGGAATAAATTGTTTGCAGCTTGCACAATCACACAAGTCTTTTGAAAGAGGTAATTAGACTTTTGAGGGCAGATTGCCATAGCATATTGCAGATAGGAAAATCTTGCTAAATTTTGTGGTCTGCAAGGCCTCTTGCATTTTACAAAGGCATCTTGCATCATTTGAGGGTGAAAGTCTCATAGATATTAAAAAGCAGAGGAACTATGGTTTGTTTTATTGTCAAGCAGTATTGTCCTTTCCTCCCCCAAAATTAATTTTACCCTTTTCTTAATAAAAACTTTCATACATTCAGATGTTAGTACCACTAAATTCTGGCACTCCCCTTTAAATGAACTACTCTTCTAACACTTTTTCAGACTTGATGACAAACAGAATCTTGTGGAAGTTATGAGCCAATGAAAGCATAACCACGCTGGCCAGTCAGCCCTGCTGCAACACAAAACACTCTTCATAAAAAATATTTTATTTCTATCTACATATGTACTGCAGAGTTGTATTTCTTTGATAACTGGCTCTTCAGGCAGATCTCTGGAAGTGCTTTGTTTGTAACATCTTTGCCTTTTGTTTTCTGGAACTCATGCTTCAAGAAGAAAATACAAATATTGGTCTATGGTTAAGTGCAAATAAATCCACAGGGATGATCCCCAAGCCATTTTCAGATGACAGTCTTCTTACTGTCCTTCATCCTGAAAGATGTGCGATCTCACCCAAACGTGCTTGAGACACTTCACATTTACTCCCTCTTACAGATCATAATAATGTTTTTAGGAGGGAAACCCCCTGAATTTCTGTGAACAGTTATCAGTAAGTGCAATAGATTTTCCTTCCATTACTTAAACTTGAAGGCTCCTGTGAGCCACTTCATTACTTGCAGCAGAGCAGAAAGCAATTGTTTCTGTTGTACTTCAATAACTTATATTCCTCTGATGTCTTTTTTTCTTTTTCCTCTTTCATGGTTTTACTTACATAAAACACAGTAAATTATTTAACTAATCCTATTGGTCATCTCTAAATTAAGTTTTCAGGTGCTCAATGGGCTGGTTCTGTAACAGAAGTATGGTGCACTCAGTGAAAAGAGGGCATTGCACAAATTGAGACTTAGCTCTTGCAGATGTAGAGAGAAAATGCTTGGTTTCTCTAATAACTGATCAAAATAGCACAGCAAGGAGACAGCAGAATATTTTAAGTGACAAAGTGTTTTCATGTATGATAATAAACAGTGGATTGCCTATTTGGAAATCTTATTCTTTGCATAACCAATAGAAAAGTACTTGAAAGAAAGTGTCTGAACAATCCCCTCAAAAATACTACCTTTCAAAATACAGCAGTCAATTAAAACAGCATTGCTAGAAAACAGTAATAAACTGCCTGACTCACTCAGTTTTCTCAAGGACATATGATGCTGGATGTTGTGAATGGAGTACAGCTGTTTTTCAGTTACAGTGCTAAATGCTTCATATAGTTTTATATGCTTCATATAATTTCATTTATAGTTTTATATAAGAGTTGATGTTAAAGATAGACACTAAAGTGCCTGAAGCTGAATTGAGGAGACACCAAATTGTGTATTAGCTTAGTATCAAACAGCATCTTTAGAGGCTTCTTTTCTTAAACACTTGGTCTCGCTTGACTCTTTCTACTATTAAGGACTGTGTACTGGATCCTCCAGGGTGGTACTGGGGGGAAGAACTGTCCACTCAAGAAGTGACATCCCGTGGCCTTTTATTTCACTGTTAAGAAGGTTTGACAAAGGGTGTGAACATTTAAGGCTGCATCTTCCATTACAACCCACTGCTATTATTCTGCAGGACAAAATTCACAAGTGAAGAAAGCAGCTATTTACCACATCTGATATGATTTCCTGCAGAAATCATTACATGATTTTCCAAAGAAAGGACACGGTACCATGAGTCACATACCCTGAATGAATTCCTTACACGTACAGGAACAAATCTTGCATTACTGACCTCTAAGAAGGTACAGTCTCTGGTGTTAGCTTTATAAATTTTATCCTGGAAACTTCTTCACAGGGCAGTCTCATGCAGGAATATCACTTCAGTACAGAAGTATTTGATGGCACTGGTGTAACAGCTTGACTCCAAGGCATATGAATCTAGTGAAGGGGCATGGTAAAAAATGGAAAAGATGCTCTGAGTCAATTTCTTCTGGTTGCTTGGGTTATATTCTTAACTCAGCTCTGTTGCCGGGTCAAGAGGGGGTTTGACTGAAGAGCACAGAGTGAGATGGAAAGCACTGAATGGGGCTCAATAAGATTTTACAGCAGAAATCCTGTGGTGCTACTTCAAGTCCTGAATTTTGCTTCTCTTATTCCACTCCAAGATCTTATTTTCTTAAGATAAGAAAGAAATCTTTATTTCTTATTAATAAATCTTATTAAAGATTTATTAATCCTTATTAAATGTTAATAAACTGGCTAGTACCCTGGGCAGCAGAGGGTTAATCAAGAAAAAAGTGAAAGGGAAACATTTTTTACTTCTTAATTGTTTGCAGAGCTAACCCAGCGTGCAGTAGAAGAATTAAAGAATTCATTTGACCAAGATTTGTTCATGCCAGCCACACCTTTTTTGCCTCCTCACAGAATACAGAAATGTGTGCCTCCCTGAGGACATTCTGCAGAGTTTTGAGATGTAACATCTTGACAGTGAAAAAGTACAGGTCTAAATATAGTACATTTTGTCAAACTTTGTTTAAAGGAATGTTCCAGTAGATATCTGTTCAAAAATGCACCTTGCTATTGGTTCCTATGCAAACCCCTTTATTAAAGGGGATTCTGCAAGCCAATAATACCAGTATGAGGACATATAAATGACTGATTGTTTGGGCAGGTATTCAGGCCACACAATGGCCTTTGGCTTCACAGTCATGTTTGTCATAGTCTGGAGTGCAGGATGTCTTACTATTTTGTTTCTTCCTTTTTGTTTACTCACTGGTTCCTCTTCTCTGGCACATAAGAAACTGTGTCCTTAAAAGGCACAAAAAGTAAAGTTAGCTACTTAATTTCCAGAGCATTTCTTTCCATGATGGATTCTAACTCACAGTTCACAAATTTCCATTTATATGTAGGGAAGAAAACCTTGCAGTGAGCAGACAACAAGAAGGAGACTATAACAAGTCTTTGAGACATGGAAATTCACTCTCTGAAAATCCACACAGCACTGAAATCACAGATATCAGAGATAGAGTTTTAAGGGGGAAAAGGTAGAACTAGTAAAAAGACTATTTT
This sequence comes from Cisticola juncidis, assembly GCA_013400215.1. NCBI lineage: Eukaryota > Metazoa > Chordata > Aves > Passeriformes > Cisticolidae > Cisticola > Cisticola juncidis. Next base: position 88,869 of record VXBR01004992.1, on the reverse strand, counting down.
GTCTAGCAGTCTATGCTTCTTCCATCATTAGAGCTCCCTCTTTATACAAAAAAAATTCATGATACCACACATTTCCTACTGTCAGGAGTAGTGGAGGCATGGGTACAGTTACTGGAAGAGAAGGAAAAAAGGATATTCATGCAATCTTTATTGCTCTCCTTAAAGCTTTTTCTTGGTGCAAGTGAAGGACTCACAGGAGGCACTTCATTTTCTCCCCCACTTCTGTTTTTGATGGTATCCCTGATCAGGAGAAAGTGACCTCCAGGAAGGGGTATGCAGGGGGTAACAAGCAGGTCAGAATCTCCTCATGAGTAACACCACTGCTCTGAGAAGCCTAAGAAGTGATTTTTCACACTTTACTGAGGCAGTAAGTCCAACCTTTCACTCCTCCTCTGTGGCCACATGCATGGATTCTACCTCATCTAAATACCTAGAAAATACTTCATATTCCCCTCTCTGTTTCCTTATTTATTTCTAAAGCTACCTATTCCTTGCAGTTGGTTTTGCTCACATTGTATAAACAGCTCCTCAGGCACTACTGTGCCTACTGGAATGAGAATTAGAGAATGATAAGAAAACAAAAATTATGAAAGCACAAGAAAAAAAAAAATCTCAGCAGTGATGAGACAACACACGGTGCATTTTGCAGCACCCCAAGTTAGAAGACAAGATTTTACATTTCAAAAATGTTTTGAAGCAGGAATTAGGTCTTCTGCACACTCTGATGACAGCAATTTTCCCTACTATTTTATTTTGCAGCAGTGAGACTCTGCTGGAAGACAGGGCTCCAATTTCCATGTAGGAAACTATGTGGTGGGGAATACCCTCCTCCCACCTCCCACCAGGACTTGTTAACAGCAGATGAAGACACAGTAGGACACAGAAACTAAGCTTTTTTCAACTCTTCCCCCCCTAGCTCCCAACCTAAGAAATGCTGCAGTAGCCCCTGATCTGGCCACTGGCACAAGACTATCATTTTCCTGCTAGGAAGCACAAACATTTCAACAATCCCCATTCCTCTTTGGGAACTTCTGCTTGTGTTCTTTGGGAACTCTGGCACTGTGACAAACTCACTGACCTCTGTGGAAGGACTCACAACCTCCACTGACGTGGATTATTAGAGGCTGATGCCACATGTGGCAACAACAATAGCACAACCTGAAAAGAAATTCTCAAATACTTGTACAGAACTTTGTTGGCAATGTAACTGAGCAGTGCAAAGCTGCAAGTCATTCCATGGCTCAGGCTCTCTCAGTGTCAACTGTAAAGACTCATTTATATTTAGTTAAGACTCATCCTCAAGTTTTAGGCTATCTTTGACATCAAACTTAAACTGCCTTTTCTTGGGGAACCCTTCACCCCACAGGCAGTACATCTCTGGGACAGGATTGGGAAAGATAGCCTGTATAAAAAAAAAATGCTTAGATAAATTTCTCCAGTATTCAAAAACATATATGATCATTGCCATGAAAGAAGAATGGGAGATTTGCAATGGATTCTGGGTGTTCTAGGTATTTTTCCACTGAGTAATTTCCATCTGTGGGAATTTTCCCTTGGAACGACACTGGAGACTGAACTTGCTCTAAATTCAAAATGAGGAAGCCTAGAATTTTGTATTTCCAGGGAGTTTATACACACAGGTTTCCTTTTTTAACTGACCTTCTAGAGAGGTTTTTTTAAGTGAACAAAATGATAATTAATTTATTCTTTCAATCAAAAGTTTAAAAATGCTCTTTAAAAATGCTGACCAAGTATAGCTATCAGAAGACACGTTCTTTCATCCCCTCAGAAATGGACTGGCAAAGAGAAGAGCCTCCAGAATGCAAGGCCTGGAGAAAACAGTGGCCAATTGCCATGCAGAGGTGTCTTTAGAGAAGTCTCTGTCACATCAAGTCCCAGCTGGGACACAGATGCTGTCCCCATCCAGCTGGGAAGAGAGGGATCACAAGCACAGCTACAAGCTTCTTTTAGTTAGTAGCAGGAAATCTTAAATAATTTCTTAGAAATGCCTAGAACTCTAACCTACCGCATGGAGATTGTCAGTCTGTGGCTTCAAGAAGGTCTGCATAAGCTGTCTGTCCCAAAACCACAGAATTACAGGATCCCAGTGTGGTTTAGGCTGCAATAGACCTTTAAGATCATCAAGTCCAACTGTTAATCCAGCACTGCCAAGGCCACCACCAAACCATGGCCCTAAGGGGAACAGCTACAAGTCCCTTAAATGTCTCCAAGGTCACTGACTCCAACAATTCCCTGCACAGCCTGATCCAACACTTGACAACCTTTCAGTGAAGAAATTTTTCCAAATATCCATTTTAAACTGCCCATGGTGCAACTTGAGGCCACAACCTCCTTTCAGATGGTGGTAGAGAGCAATAATGTCTCCCCTGAGCCTTCTTTGCTCCAGGCTAAACAACCCCAGCTCCCTCAGCCACTCCATTCCTCGGAAGACTTGTGCTCCAAACCCTTTACCTCCACTTTGTGTCCTCTTTGCTGTGTTGTATTTCCAGCAGACATCTAGTAAGTTGAAGTGCCCCATGATTTATAGAATATTTTCTTTGGCTGTTTGTCCTGCTTGGGAGGTCTAAAGCAGACTCCCACCATGATAACNAGAAATTTTTCCAAATATCCATTTTAAACTGCCCATGGTGCAACTTGAGGCCACAACCTCCTTTCAGATGGTGGTAGAGAGCAATAATGTCTCCCCTGAGCCTTCTTTGCTCCAGGCTAAACAACCCCAGCTCCCTCAGCCACTCCATTCCTCGGAAGACTTGTGCTCCAAACCCTTTACCTCCACTTTGTGTCCTCTTTGCTGTGTTGTATTTCCAGCAGACATCTAGTAAGTTGACGTGCCCCATGATTTATAGAATATTCTCTTTGGCTGTTTGTCCTGCTTGGGAGGTCTAAAGCAGCCTCCCACCATGATAACTGCCTTGTTGGCCTTCCCCCTGATTCTGACCCAGACACAACCCTGTCCTCACCATCATTAAGCTCTGGACAATTAAAACACTCCTGACAGAGAGGGCTACCCCAGCACTTCTCCTTCCTTGGCCATCCCTTATGAGGAATTAATAGCCCTGCATTGAAGCATTCCAGTTGTGGGACTCATCCCACAACGTTTCCATGATACCGTGAATGAGGGTAAAACATGAAGGCTGTTTGTAGGTAAGACAGGATTGTACACACACCAAGAAACCCCCAACTCACCACACATTTTAAAGCAGAAGAAGATGTTTGTTCTCCACTTGGCTTTAAGGTAGCAATCACTTATCCAAGTGTAAGTGTATTCTAAAGACATTATGTTCTCATTTCCTATGCTTCTGAAAGAGTGTTCTGTAACTTCTTTAGTAAAGGGTGCAGATAAATATTCCTGCCAAACTCACAGGCAGGAGCTGAAGATCATCTCTGACTCAACCCATGCACCAGTTGGAACCCTAAAAATTGTGGTTCCACTTTGTTCCTGCAGAAACTCTTGGTCTACCAGAGGCAGATCCTCCATGAAAGACAGAGCACTGAGAACTTCAGAGTCTTCAAAGTTGTATCTCCTGACAATTACCATCCTGCATAAAGAAACTGCCATCACAAACTGTATCTGCTATGTTCTTACAAAATTTTTGCCAGTAAATAAAGATTTAAACTGTCAGAAGGGCTTTTGGCAAGAGCAGTGATTTCTCCCTGCTCTCCTCCAGTCCCTTTTACCTTCTAGAGAGAGACTCTTCAGTGCAGTTTGAATTTGCAGGTGGCACTTCTGATGTTATTTCCCTTAAATTTTTGCACTACATCTATATACCTACAGAGGAGGTATTTGAGAATGCAGTTGCTTTCTCTATGACAATTTTTATTCCTTAAAATTGTATTTATGTCATAACAATAGAGGATAAAGGATATGCAGAACTATGCAGGGAAAGCACATTTAAAACTAGGAGCTGTGGTCCCTCTCTACCAATTATGATCTCAAATAAGACCAAAAAGCAACCTTTTGGATAATTCTTCAACCCTTGGATTTGAGTTTGTGTTGAAGGAGAAGACTTCATTAATTTCAATTTTCTTCTCCTTTTTAATACAGGTGATCTAAAGACATCTGAATTGTTTTCCTGTAACAAATGATGCAGTGCAACAGAACCCACACTCGAGCAGTAAGAGCAGCTCGTGTAACTGTGCTGATGGCAGCTGCTGACTTCTGAGTACTCTGGATGCAAGCTGCAGGCTTTGACTGAAAACATTTTGTGGGCACAATATGAATGCTAAAAGGAATGCCCATCAGGACAAAGTTAGTTTAAGCAAATAACATTTTAAATTCACCAGGGGACCACAGGTTGAAGCCATTTGAAAATCCAAGCCAAAAGCTGCCAGCAGTAGAGGAATTGTATGAGAATCCCTCAGCACTAAGGTGAGCACTAGTTTGCTATCAGACTCAACCCCAGATTTCCCTCATCAGACTTTTTTGCCAATATGCAGATTTTGTACATGATCTAGGTCTGTGTATTGCAAATCTGCATTTCATCTTCACAGATGGTAGGTTTGGTCTTCTGGATGGAAATATTACAACTTGTCTTGGGAATTTTAGATCTGGGCTTCCTTTCAAGAGAATCTCAAGTGTATGTTCCAGTAAATGCATCTATTTCATTAACTAGCCAAGCCTACAGTTTTAAAGCTCAACTCCAGTCTTCCTTCTGTGGCAGAATGTGGCACTGTTAACATTCTGATCAAATCCAAATGTCCTGGGGCTGTAAAATGCAAACCATAAGAGTAGTGACTTGTAATAAATCTTTGTAGAAGTGAGGAATTCAAAGCCACAAATACAACTTTTCTAGTTGTATGTAGTAGATAAAACTACATTTTATGGGGAGATGATATGTTTGCAACTACTTAAGTTTCCAGTAGCAATGCAATCCTTAATTCATATTTACAAAACTGACATCCTCATTGTTGGTGATTCAGTAGATTGCTGAAGTTTTTCTTTAAAAAAAGGTATTTCATTAAATCTTAAGGTTTAATGAAAGGTAAATTGAATAATTCTTCCATGAAAATATATTACTTTAACATGGAATGGAATGAGAAAAAGTCAATTCTAGTTGAAACTTTATGTTAGAACATTGGAGCTGTCTGAAAGTATATTTTTCTTGCTCTTGCTGTTTTATTGAGGAAAAGAGTTTCAAGCTAATACGTCCATACAGCTGAGGTTTCACATTTGGTAATTCTGTCATTGCTAACAGTTCTTTCTAATAAACAGCACCAAGCTCACACTTTAACCTGCTGCCCAAGATGAAGGGGGTTGGACCTTTAAAGCTCCCCTTCAACCCAAACTATTCTATGGTTTTATGATTCAAATACTAAGACTAATCTGTCCCAGACTAGTCTAGACTGCAAATCTCCAGTAAATATAAAGTATACAGACATCAAAAAAATTTTAAAGGCAAATTGCACATGCTGGAATAGAACTAAATAATGAAACACATGAAATACATAAAATTTGTTTAGGGAACAAAATAAGCATTTCCTTGTGGCAAAAGAGGAAAAGAATTTGGGAGAAATGTTACTTGCATTGCTGCTTGTAATAAAAAACTAAAATAATCCTTCAATATTTTCTTGAGATCTTCTTTTACATTTCTGGTATCACTTATAACTGAAAATTAACAATAATTTATGGTGACATTACACATTCATATATATCAATATTTTAATCTTTTTCCCCTTATAGCAGATTGTTTCAAATTATAATAATAAAATATTTTGAGCACAAAGCTGTTTTGCTAATCTTTCGTAATATATGGCATTCTGGAAATAACTGGAAATTTCCAGTTCTCACTTTTTCCTTTTTTTTTTTTTTAATTCATAAAGCTGATAAAATTTCTATATAAAACTCTGAAATACCTGAATTGTTCCCTAAAGAGTTCATTGTAGTCCCAAAGCAACCCGCAGTTACCATAATTACTTTTATAGAAATTAACTGTGGTTAGACATTGCAAAAATAAAGTTCAACTTTAATCACATCTACAGTCCATTGAATTTCTGCTGTTCTACAGCTGGTTCATCAAAGCCTCAGTCCACAGTAACCACATGCTACTCTGAAGTATGCCAGTTGAGAATGTCCCTAAAATGCCAGCCACCATCTGGGAACAGCTAAAGCACAGTAGCTACTGCTCTGATCCTTTCTGTTCCTCCAGTATTCTTCAGCCAAAGAAGCCAAAACAAAACCAACTGCATCAACAAAATGATCTCGACAGCATTATGCAGTCTATGAGTATCTGTCTGCATTTGGTCTAGTTTGTAAACAGTCTTTGGCTATTTTTTGTCTCCAAATTATAATCAGCTTTCCTATTCTGACCTCTTTCATATCTACATCTTCACCTCTTTCATACCTACATCTTCACCCACATGCCCAGATCCTGGGCATTCACATGAAGCCAAAACTTGGATGCACTCAAAAGTGCTGGAAGAAAGTCCTCACAGGCATGAGGGGGTCACTAAGACCTCAGCACTACTGATCCTCTACAGTACTCTGCACTGGATACTCACTGGCATCTTGGGATAAAAAAATTGGCATGGGAGTGCCTTAAGTCACAAACTTGTGCTCCCTCAGGGCTCACAAACCTTCCTGTGTAGGAGGGTTCTTGGCAAAAAATGAAATGGCCTAAACTTTTCACCTTGAGTCAGTTTTGGCTCAGCTAATTTTCACTGTACACTGCACAAATGAAATTTTCCTCAGTTAGCATTGGACTATCTCAAAAGCCAGCCCTAGCAGAGCCTGGGTTTGAGCTGGGACAGATGCTGTGCACTGGACACACACACTTGGCAAGTCAGGGGCCCCTGACAGGTCCATTAGAGGGCTCCTCTTATTGGTTTTTGTCCCCTTCCTTCAATCTTTCTTTGGAGGCTGATGGAAAAATACAGTGTGGTTTTCTTTGGATGGCTTCATTGCTACTCACAGGAGCAAATATTGCTGCCAGAAGCATGTAGTCTCTCTGGGGGAAAGGTGGGCGTTTTGTAGAGGACAAGAGGCTGATCTTGGTATTGGTGATGAATCACATACAAAACAGGGAAAAGCATGCAAAGCAGGCTTGAAAACAAGAAAATGTTTCCTTTACTGCAAGATTCACCAAGTGGGCTCAAGGTAAAAGAGATCTCTAACAGGTCTTCAGAACACATGGCCTGAAGAAGAGATTGGTTTGTTGAATGAGAGATTTATAGGAACTTTGTTTTATCGATGTGTATTTCCAAAGTTCATACTGAATTGCAGCACATTAATGTATACAGATGTGGTTCATCTCAGACAAAGCATAATCTAAAAAGACATGGTATATCCAGCAGTAAATTAAAAAATAAGTATGAAAAAAAGAGGGAATAATCTTGTTTTGCAGCTCTGCTTTGTGTTCCTGCAAATGTCTTATCTTTGGGGTTTGAAAACACTGATTGACAATTATATCAGATCTGATCAATCTAGCACATTTAAATGGACTTCTTTTGCAGGTACATAATCTATTTATTCATATTTTGATATCCTTAATTTTGTTCTTGTCATCTGGTTTTCATGTCTGATACATATAGGAAGTAACAACAACAGGTCTGAAAAACAAAGAAACTAAGTCCATTACAAACATGTATTTCCTGTTTGCATGCTCTGTTCAAAGGAGCCTGTTCTCCCCAAACATAGGTGCCTGTGGAACTGAAACCATGGAAGTCAAACTCTTCAAGGAAAGTAAATTTACAAAAAATGCAATATCCTGTGGTGGAGTCCATGTTTTAGAAAAGCCTCTACGGCCAATGGAGTTTTAACATCCCAGTGCATCAGTCTGCAGCCAACTCCAAGCCTATGGGCCATGGGCTGAAGCTAAAGCTCAGGCTAGAGCAGCGCTGTGTTCTGCACCACCACAATGCCTTGAATGAGGAAAGATGGCAAATTATGCACACAAAAAGAATGTGTTGCGTTCATTCCCTCTCCTTACAGCTGAGTAATTTGCACAAGCATCATGCAATAGCTCTGGTTGCTCTAGCCACAGGCAGAACACGTCCTTCCCACTCCTTCCTGCATCAGACACACAAGTGAATCAAACACAAGTTCATTAATCGGCCATGATTCCTTCTCCACAGTTTTGTCAAGCTTCTGAGAACTACTAATCAGAAAATAGGTTTTCATTTTCACAGCAAGGTCAAAGTTCCACATTTTATTTAATCAGGCAACCCAAATTAATTCAACAGAACATTTTTACATAAGGTTGTGAATGCGCATACACAGATCTGCAATGAGAATAATGGAGCTTTCTACCATCCCCGTTGAAGTTAGTGAGACATTTACCTAACTGTATATTTCAAAGAAAAATAAAAAAGCATTTTTTTAACATGAGAAACTTAAATTACTGGGGTTTTTCATTTCTAAGAATTAGAACTTTTATATCAAATTTTTAAATTGTGTGAAGTAATATACCTTTAGGAATTCATAAGTGATTTCACTTAACAGCAGAGTTAGTGTTCCTTTCCATGAGAATCAACGTAAAAATAAATTTTCTTCTACATATACACAGTTATTGGGAAAGAAATAATTTTGTACCTTTGAAATGCAACAAATTCTGAGCCAAATGAAAAATAAAAAGAAAATGAGAATTGAGTTATCAGAAAACTGATGTTTTCTTGAGCAATCAAAAAACTCTACAATAATAAATCCATCACAGTTTTGCTTGATCTTAATTAGCAGACCATTAAAATTGTTGTCAGCTGACTCTTCAGCAGGCCAAGCTGCAATCTGCTTTTGCAGGCCCATATTGACTGATTTTCCAATTTTTTAAGGATAAAGTATGTTCAGGCTCATTTTGTAGAACACTGAAATTGACTGTAATATTTGAAAAGAGCCATAAAGCACAATTTGACTTTTTGATGAGACATGTAACATTATCTTCTGTCAGCCAAAAAGGCCCTTGATTTTAAAGACAGCCACTACCTTGCAATTTTACAGAAATGTGCAGTTCTCCTGCCTGCTTATGATGAATGATAAATGACATGCAGATCTCTGGAGTTTCTCACACAGTTCTCCTTTTTAAGTTAAAATAAATCAAATTATCTTTAAAAAAATAAATCTTTTCATCCTACGGTGTGAAACTAACACAAATTATTGTGTTGCCATGTTTGTTTTTTCCTTTAGAAACAAGAAGGTCATTTCTCTGAGTCCAGCAGGATGTAGCACATCATATCTGTGAGCCACGAGCCTTTGCAGTGCTGCAGTTTCCTTTTAACCACGGCTGCGCTCCCAGCGGTGCAGCAGCTGCAGGCAAGGCATGGAGAGCTGACACTGAAGCACTGGGTGCCCCCTGAGGAGCCATCCTCCAGCCAGCCCTTCCTTCTCCTGGACATGGGGAAGGGACCAGCCACCAGCTTAGGGCACTGGGATGCACACTGGAGGGGATGGGTACAAGGCACCTGAGAGGAAGAAGCCCTCAGGGAGGATGAGGGGAGGTATGGGACACAGCATGAATGCTCCAGTTCTGACCTGTGCCTTGCTCACTAAAATACAGCTGTGTCTGAACACTCCTTGCAGAATGACTTACTTGCATACTGAACAAATTTGGATCGAATTATGCTCAGATTTTTGCACAGCTGATCTGAACTAATTTTTGCCATATACATGTGCCTTGATTCTGCACTGACTTATTTGCCTTCTGGAGGCAAGCAGACCACACCAGAACACACTCATTGCTAACTAGGATTTACCAGCTTATACCAGAAGCAAAGAGTAGAGGTTGGAAAAGACATAGTCACGCAGAAATTTGGAAGAGGCATATATGATAATGAAATCATAGAATCGTAGAATATCGTAAGCTGGAAGGGATCCACAAAGATCAAAGAGTCCAACTTCTAGTCCTGCACAGGACAGCCCCAAGAGTCATGCCATGTACTAACACATTGTCACAGCATTGTCCAAACTCCTCTTGAACTCTGTCAGGCTGGTGCTGTGGCCGTTTTCCAGTGGAGCTGTTCCAGTGCCCAACCACCCTCTGAATGAAGAATCTTTTCCTGATATCCAACCTAAACCTCCCTTGGCTTACCTCTATGCCATTTCCATGAGTCCTGTCACTAGCCATGACAGTGATGTATTGGTACCTGCTCCTCCTCTTCCCCTCATGAGTAAGTTGCAGACTGTGATGAGGTCTCTTCTCAGTCTCCTCCTCTCCAGGCTGAACAGACCAAGTGACCTCAGCCTCTCCTCACAGAGCTTCCCCTCAAGGCCTTCACCATCTTTGTTGCCCTCCTTTGGACTCTGATAGTTTAATATCTCTCCTATATTGTGGCACCCAAAGCTGCCCCCAGCACTGGAGGTGAGGCTGCCCCAGCTCAGAGCAGAGCAGGACAATCCCCTCCCTTGCCTGGCTGGCCATGCTGGTCCTGATGCCCCCAGGACAGGGTTGGCCCTCCTGGCTGCCAGGGCACTGCTGGCTCATGGTTAGCTTGCCATGGACCAGGACCCCAGGGCTCTTTCCATGGCCCTGCTTTCCAGCATCCCATTCTGTCTGTCTGTACATCCAGGGTTGCTGCATCCCAGGTGCAGAATTCAGCACCCTCCCTTGTTGAACTTCATATGGTTGGTGATTGCCCAGTACTCTTATTTGTCAAGGTCTTTTTGCAAAGACTCTAATTGAATCCTTAGGTGTTCATTCCCTTTTTGATCAGAACCTATGTTACCTGAAGGCACTTCATATGATGATCCACATCTTTTTCTCTGCTAAGTTGTTTTGCTTTCAGGTACCTGTTTATTTCCAGAGTGAAAAATGTGGTAACTTCTGATGACTAATTCTTTGTGCCTTTCACAAAATACTATTTTTCAGGGGTATTTTTCTGCCTGAATTTTGAAGATAAGAGTTTAAAATATAAATGCATACACATAAACATATGTCTCACCAATACATTCTGAATTACTAATGTGGAACAACATGATTCTCCTAAAATAACAGTGTCTGTGATGAGGTACAACAAAGCAGTGTACTTAAAATTACAGACAAGTGATTTGAAGTCAGGAAGCACCATCAGGAATAACCTGGCATGACATAAGAGAAAGAAGCATGCTATGAGGGAGAGTTCAAACCCTGGAAATGTGAAAGGAAAATCACTTTCTTATTCAGCATTCATGTGCCCTCAGGGTTTAACCGCAGTGCATGTCAGTACTGCTGCTGCTGCTGCTACAACAATTTAGGACAAGTGAGAAATTAAAGCAGCCTAATCTAAATTAGGTGAACATCAGTTATTAACAAACACAAAGCCATCATGTGAAAACTCATTGTAAAAATAGCTGGTGTCATCTACATGGGCAGAAATCTGCCATATTCATGTCTCATAACAGGGAACAGCTACAGTGGATGGCAAACAGCACCCAAACACAGAATCCCTGCCTGTGTTACCTGCTCCAAGTGCCTTATGCCTCAGGAGAGACACAACCCTGACACCTGTCAGCTGGAATTTCAGGTTGTACCTAAGAGGAAGCAAAGGCTCACATGGGGAATGCTCACAGCAAGAAACAGTGACTGATGGAGAGGTTGCTTGTGTGCAGAGCCACTAGCAAGGCTGTGAGGATCCCCACCCACATCTCCTGGAGCTGCCCCACCCCTGGATCCCCAAAGGGAGACAGCAGTGACTGAAAACATGGGTATTTCAATATACATGTGAGGTGAGGAATGGGACACAAGATCTGTGGCTGAAGCTGCTGAAGAAAAACAATCTGCCCGACAGCTAGAGGTAGCAGTAAGGCAGAAGAAGTTTTAAAGAGATATTGAGGTAGTCTTTCACAGTATGTCTACATTATCTGAGAAATTCAGAAGATACATCTGTTACCTGCTGGGACTCTGCCTGATTACCAGCTACATCTACAGATGAATTCCTATCGAAGTATTTACTCTGGAGCCTGAGGAGGTAGAGAAGATCAGTACTACACAATAACTTGTTCACTATTGATAAAACTTCCAACTTAATGTAAACTAATTTCATTTACCCTGAAAATCTGTCTTGCATTGTGCAGGAAGAAAGATAGAGTTTTACGTTGTTGCTGCAGCCAATGCAAATACTGAAATCTGCATTAAGCCATTTCTCTAATAGCATTAAACCATCAGGACAAAGGTCAATGATTAAAAAGAAGTAATTTCCCGTTTTCTGCCTTTTTTATATGAAAAACCTGATTGATGGAAAATAATCAGCAGAAGCATTTTCTAGCCAAGAAGCTGCTCCCACCCTCTGGGAGGCAGCAGGGGCAGCCCCACACTGGCTCCTTTGCTGCTGATTTCCCTGTGTGTCAGGGGAAGAGGTTTGAGTGCCTGAAGTACAAAGAGAAAGGCAGGTGCCTCTCACCTTTCATCCAAACAGTGACCTCAGGAGGGAAATCCCTGTGTTCTCCCTGCACTGACAGGGCATCAGGTCTTGCAGCACAGAATATGGAGGAAAACTTTTTGTGCATTCCTGTAAATGTATTGTCAACAACCAGTGCTCTCTGCCGGTTCTATTAAAATTTCAAGGTGATCAGCATCTGAGTATAATGAACACACTGAAAGCTCAGTTGCTTACTTGAACTAAATTTCTCTCAGACATCCAGACTTATTCCTGGATGAAAATCAAGGATAATACAAAAAATAAGACCTATAATAAGTAAACACTCCAAATCCAAGTAGTGGTACAGTACAGCTCATGAAATCAAGGCTGGAGATCTCTTTTCCATATGAAATATGTTATTTTTCTTTGACCACCTAAGGGTCAGTCACACTAGCTGTAAGCAAACCCAGACAGATGAATTGGAAAAGTAGACAAGACCCTGTCCTTCTCTTTTGTTTTTCCTGCAAATTCTGTGTTCATTTCTCCTTGCAGAAATACATTATTCCAGCATCATAGCAAATACAGGGAGTTAATGCCAAGCACTCGTATGGTCACGTAAAGAACTTTCTGCACCATAGGAAAAGGTGTCAGATCACCAGAGTCTTGGCTTCTGGAGCAGGGACTTTCAGACCCCTGCAGACACAGGAGACCTCTGGAGTGTCCCAGGGCTCAGCTGAGGAGCCTGCAGGGTGTGAGGCCCTGCCCTCCATCCCAGTCCCACCCGGCACACACGGGTGCATCCACATGCACAGACACACTTTGGCTCTAGCATACACTTTTGGCCAACCTGTTTGCAAGATGCAGCGTGACAGAAACAGATTCAGTAAGAAGGGCTCTCTGCCCTAAATTGACTGTCATCAAATACGGGTGCAGAAGATTTCAATAGGTAGTAATTAAGAAACACTTCGTTAAAGAGGGAGAGGAAAAGAGAAGGAACAAAGCCAGCCTATCTCCTGAATCATGAAAGGAACAAATCCACAAATGCTGACAAATTTCTTCTAATTAGTCTTTAGTAAACACCTGCTGCCTCATTTAAAAAAAAAAAAAAAAAAAGAAGAAGAAAAAACCAACAAAATAATCTAACAAACAGTCCCCCAAAATATACATTTTGTTTAGTAATAAACCTGTGTTATCTGTCATAGACCTTCATGAGGGCAGAAAACTGTTCTCTTCAGATATTACCAAGGTTATTTATCTAGACATTTATCATTACTTTGAAGTTCACATGAAAAAGATTCTAGAAGGTCCTAAAAGGATATAATCTATATTTTACTATTAGTGACTACAGAGAGTTTGCGACTCATTCTTGATCTCACCCTAATCAATGGCATTAGTCATTCACTTTGATAGGCACAAGATGAAACTCTAAAGTTGAAATCCTATTTTCCTGAAATCAACAACATTTTCTATCCATTTTACTGAGTTCAGGATTTCAGCGTGAAGCTTTGAAGAGAACAGAAAATATTCATTCCTCTGCAGAGGCCTAACATGGTGTCTGTGTGCCTAAAATCCCCCTAAGTTTGGTCTGAAGGCTCTGATAATGTATAATGCTTGTATCTCTCACCTAAATAATGGCAAAGTTGACACCAGAAACTAATAGAGCATTTCTGGCATATTTTAAAATTTAAAAGTCTATAAAAGAAATGCAAGTCTGCTTACCACCCTACCCCCTCCAAACAAGACTGCACCCAGTTAGCAGCCTACACTCATATTTAGCCCTGTGTTGAATGGCAAAATGTTTTCTACTTACTCTCCAATATCATTTACAAACATTGTGGTATCAGTTGCATGGATTACACAGGTGCTATCCTGTTTCCCTTGTTTATAGGAGGAAAGTTTTTCTTGTGTTAAGAAAAAAAAAGGCAGGAAAATACTCCTTTTATAACACCAGCTGTCTAGACTACTTGCATTATAAATAGAATAAAATATTCTCTTCCATATGTATTTCTATTCTTATTTGATTAGGTAGGAAGAACCCCAAAGATTTAGCGTTTAAATTATATCTTGTACACTTCAGACTCGGCCTAAATTAACATGTAAGAAATGTCAGGGGCTTCACTGGCCAGCTCTTAAATGCTGCATATATCTCATTTGCACAGCTCCCACTGCCTTGAATGAGCTGGTCGATTTGATTCCTGTTTGCTAGCTTAGCATTTTATTCTCAAAAAAACCCCCAAACCCCAAGCTGTCTCTAGAGAGTCTTCTCTAGTCTAATTTAGATTAGGAGCAGCCTCTGGAAGTCACTCCAAAGCACCCACTGCTGTCCCTTCATTCAGTGATGCAGTCAGCTTGCCAGAGGATGCACTCAGTTTCTCAGACACAGTTTCCCTCAGTAGCCCCATGCTGGGTGTACCCAGTCATGCCTCAGCAGCCTCTGAGGTGAGCCTAGCTGGGCTAAATCCTGTCTCCTGGAGATGGGTGTGCATTTGTTTATTTCCACTCAGGAATCTTCCTGATCTGCACGACCTTTCAAAGAGACAGAGAGGCCTTGCAATTGGCCAGCTCCTCAACACCTTCAGATGTATCATGGACTCATGTACGATCATAAACTCTGTGCAATCTTCATATTTAATTAAGGAAATGTCTTTATAATTTTGACCTTACAGATAGGACTTCTAAAACATTACATTTACATACAGAAAAAGAAAAGGCAGTTATGTTCTTATTTGGTTAAGAATACAAAAAAAGTAAGGCATATATATAAAAACCTGTTCAACAGTAAGTTATATAGCTTCAGTTTATCCAAGGCATTCTGGCCTGCTGGAGTATAAGGTCTGCTCATTTTCCTATTTATCTCTTCCACCTTTTTTTCTTTGCTCCCCCTGTCATTAGTTTTGTTTATGTTTCTCCCAAAAATTGGGGATTTTCTACCTTATTCCTTATGACACCTCAACCACATGTACTACTATTACAAGCTCTATGTCTAAGCTCAGGAAGGCTATGATAAGCTTTGATTGTACTGTAGAAATGAAGATATCTTTGTAATTAACCTTTTGCAACCATGTAGAAAACAAGGTAAGAACAGAAAAGATCACACACAACTCTTCCATCCCTAAATAAGTAATAAGCATCTCTTCTTATTAAGGAATAGTATTCAATTCTAAACAAACTTTTTGTGGTAATAGGTGTCACAACACTAGTTGCACTCACCTAGTCCTGGCATATGGGACATCCAGGCAATGCTACTGCAGACATTCTTAATCTATGAACTTTACATAAATGAAAAGCCCTCAATGTTGCTGCAATAATTTTACTCCATGTACTTTAACTGTATAAATGGGAAGCCCCTTATTTTATGTATAAAATAGTTCAAAGAAGCAATGCAGGATCTCTCAATGAATTCTGTGCATGAACACCAATTCATCTGAAGCATGGCAACAGGACTTGCCCTCAAAGCATCCTGGTGCCCGGGGGAGGACAGAGCCTGAGTGAGTGACACACACGTGGGGGAAGTCCCAGATGACAGTCAAAAGGAGCCACAGACTCAGTGTTGCTCAGGAATCAGTTCAGCTCTCTCCCCAGCCTAGGGGTAACACAGGCAGGATCACACAGGTTAACTGGAAAGATCCTCAACCAGCTGGTCTGGATGGACCATGTAGACATGAAGAAATCTTAAGAGATGGTGTCAGTGACTGTCATCCAGCAAGGCTCTGATCTCTAGACAACTTTAGATCTTGTCTCTAGGCAATAAAGTGAATGAGTGTGCTAACAACTCTCATTCAGGCTACAGGAAAGCCACAGCTGAATACCTCAGTGGACTGAGATAAGGAGCCAATAGAAGCCACTGCCCGGGGCAATCCTGCACATGATAAAACCTAAGTAAGGCAATACTTTTAATACCCCCATCTATCTTATTTGGGAAAAAAACAAAGCAAAACAAAACAAAACAAAACAAAAAACCAACTTTAATTAATTTTCCATTTATCCAGGGAGAATAGAAATCAACATATCCATTAGCTTCCACTGTATCTGAAATTGCCTGAAAAAAATTCACAGATGAGCCAGCACAGTTCATTAACTCACGGGCAACGCTGCTTTTGTTGCTTCCAGGATCTGTGGACAACCCAACCTCTTGAGTTACCCAGGGCAACAATCCTGCACAACCAAGGCAGCACACAAGCACACTGTGAACTCAGTAACATGGGCATACACATGGCTTTGCAGAGTGTGTTAAATCCAATGGGATTTTTTTTGCTCTTCTAGGCCTTCCAGAGTCACTGCTTTGCACCAATTTTCTCGCCATGCATGGCTTCATCAGCCCTCTCTCAGCCAGGTCAGAGACAACCAAGTGCATCTCTGTTCAAGCTAATGTAGTCTTCCAGATGTGAGAGCACTGAAAAGTAAAATGAAGAGATGCAAAATAGTTTTAAGAGAGCCAGGCTGTCCTTGGCATGGATGGCAAGCAGATCCTGCTGCAACCTAAGCAGCTCCACTCAGTGCTGCTCTCATGCCTTTGCATCATAGGTCCCATGCAAACCTTCCCTTATCCAATGACACAGGTCCCTCTCCTCCCCATCCTAGTCCCCTGGCAGGTAAAAGCAGGATATTGGAGACAAATCCTCAAACAGTCATTTCCCAGAGAGACCAAACAGGTTGCATGGATTTTTTTGGGGTCAAGTTATTTTTTTTCCTTCTACTTTCAGAACCTGTTACTTTTGCCAATATTATTTCCTAAAGAAAATCCTACAGTTACTTTAACAGGTAGTACTAAAATATTCACCAGTCCTCTGAAAGCACAAAACCAACCTAGTCTATGAATGCAATAAAAAACTCACACAACCTAAAAAACCCAAAACCAACCAACGAAACAAAAAACCCACCAAAAAAAACCACCAAAAAACAAACAACACCAAAACCAAAAAAAAAAAAAAAAATAAAAAGCCCAACACCTCAAATGAATTCAGTTTTTTTCCCCTGCTTTTCTCCAATATATTTTCATCTGTTAAAAATTAACACCACTAACATCTAGTTCTACAAAGTAAAACTATGATATTCTAAACTTATATAATCATTACCAGTAACTAACTACTCCTATTTTATACAGATATTGAAAGACAAAACATAATGACAAGTTATTTACTATATTTCTAGAAACCTAAGGCATAGATTCATTTAAAATACACTGTAGTATGATTGCTTCCTCAGAATTATTATACTGTTAACATCTCATATAAAATTGAATGATTAACATGGTAAAACAAACTTACTTAGCAAAAGAAAAGCTCTGTCACAACATTGTATTTTAGGCACAACACTGTATTTATAAACTCTCCCAAAAACATACTGGAACTGCCAAATCTGTGCTTGACACACAATTCATACAGCCCTGCTAAGAAATGAGTGAAACCAGGCAGTGCTAGGGATGTAGGCGTGCAAATGCCATCTGAAGACATCTTTGTGGAAAAGTGCCACTTTGGTTGTGTAACTGGAGGCCCAGAACCCCCATCAGGGAACAATTATATTCTCTGCTGCTCTGGCAATGATCTGATTAATTCAATCTAGTCGATTGATGTCCTTAGCAATTTTGGTTAGCAAATTACTCCATTGTATTTGCAAGTGTGACTTTAATGCTATTTGGGGGCTGTGACATGTCAAACAGCAGGATTTGTGCCTGACCTATGTCTGAGACAGTTATCCACATCATATGTCAAGAAGTAAGCTTGCTGAGCACACTGTGCCCTTTAAAATGCTATTCCAGGAAGAAGCAGTCACCACGCAAGTTGTCTCCACAGTTCACTGCTGCAATTGCCTGTCCTACATGAACTCCATAGGCTAACAGGAATGATCTCATTTGGAACACAAAACTAAAAGAGAAAAGTAGGACTAAAATATCTAGCAAGGAATCACTCACAAAGTAACCAAGCCAAAACAAAACAAAACTCAAACAAACAAACAAACAAAACCACAACAAACCAACCAACCAAAACAAAAACAAAAACAAAAACAAGCCAAAACAGAAAAAAAACTGCACCAAAAAAAATCAACAAACCAAACCAACCAACCAACCAAACACCCCCCACCAAACAAAAACCTGGTGGTGGCATTTGTGTGCTATTTTTAAAGGTTAAAAATGTTTTCAGACAGTGTGGCAGAGTTCTTGCACTTTCACAGGAGCTTAGAATCTTTGTTGTTTCTGCAAAAGACATACAAAACTAATATTTTCTTTTATTTTAAATCATCCTTCCATTATTCATCCCTTTTTCTATGCATAGAAATTGCAGATCCCTCCTCACCTCATTTCTACTTATTTTGTGTCACATAAACTTCCAGGCTGTCTGATCTTGTAGTCTTCACATCTGCAGATCTTGTAGTCATTTAAATATATATCTGAACATTGAAGGCCAAGCTGAGTGCCCTGAGGGTAGAATAAAACTACAGCAAAATATGGTGGGTGCTAAGAAGACACTTTTATCTAGGGAACATGCACATGCCCCATCCTTTAGAAGTGACTGCTCTCGGGGCTTTGAGGCAGAGCTCACTCCTTCTGCTCCACAGGCACCAGCAGCATGCTCTGTACAAGCCTAGATGGGTCTTGTTCCAGCTTCATCCAAGCAGGATGGTTCACAAAAAAAAACCAAAACAAAACAAAATCCTCAGCAACATTTCTCTTCATATAATCAGTTTGAAGCTGGAAGCCGTTCATCCCTGAATTCCTATGCACATTCTAAATGATGCATGTCTTCTAAATTAACATCCCATACAGCCATAAAGTCATTGCTACTTTGTCTTTAACCATACAGTAACTGAATATTTAGAAAAAGGAAATAAAAAGGCATAATGTGTTGACTTCTGGCCTGTTTTCAAGGTGCTTAAATATCCAAGTTTGGGCTGGTGTCATTATGCCTGATAGCCCTCCAAGGTACAAGCACAGCTTAGGCAGTCTGATTGAGCTGTAAGATTTGCTGGCATAAGTGAGCAGAATGCTTCCCTGTGCCACACACAGCTGGTTTGGTACCTGTTCTCCATGACTTGCAGCAGAATATAAAGGCAATGATGGTATATTAGGCTGGAGCACTGCAGGCTGGAGACCCTGCTTAATTAACATGACAGACAGAGTGCCCTGCTGCAGCCTGAGCACATTCTCAGTGCCTTCCTACCAATTAGGTTAAACACTGCTCTGGAGACTCCACTTCATGGGTGAGAGACCAGTGTTTACTTTATGTTTCTCCACCTTCCAGTCTCAGTGCCACAGCTGCTGCTGCAGCAGCCCATCAGTATTAATTGGTGTAGTCTTTTGTGACACACTTGAACAGCAGAAACCATTCCTATACCCCCAGTTCATTTCAGATCCTACCCAGCTCCACCAGCCTAAATTAGTTCTGGACTAGTGACTAGAGTGGAAAAGCTTGATATCCCCCTGTTAAATCAATGAGCTCTTACTAGCATAATTGCAGAATATTAGCTCAAATAAGTGTAACACTAATTTTCCTATCAATATCTCTTGGTTTTAATTTATTTTATTTAAAAATGCAACATTCAGTATCCTATTGGGAAGCTACATATATTCTCAATGGAATCACTGAAAAGCACTTGACCTCTCAAGAAGAAGTACTTCAGCAAATTCAAAATATCATAACACTGAGTTATTATTACATGCAGAGAAAGAAAAATTATACAGGTCTTGTAGTTTTAATGTTTAGAAAGAAAAGAGCTTTTCTTGAGATCATGCATGGTTATAATATGAGTTTGTAAGGTAGTTGCTGTTCATCTTTTCACACAGAAGGACAGATTTGGAACATTTTTCAAATATATTCCTCTGGCTGCACCAATAAGATCACCTTATATAAAACATAAACTGCTGCATAAAACAAAATTTTAAAAAATTTTAAAGTTTTTATAAAACTTACAGCAAATTCTTTCAATACCCTTGTGTAAAGCACAAAGATATAAGATAAATAATAAACTGTAGGAAATCATTACAACTTCAGGACATCAAAAACAAACATCTATGCTGGATATCCTTGGCTCAATTTATCACTTTCTAGACAAACCCAGGAATCTACAGGCAGGACTGCAGGTGTCTTCATATCAGGCTCCTGAGCTGGTTCTGTCTCCCACAGGGCCAGCTCAAGCCCACCATGGGCAAATCACCCTTTCCACCACGCTGGTTCTCTCCATTCCTTCCTCGGCAGCCTGTCAGGTGAGAAATGTGAGAGGCTGAGGAAGGGCTGGTGTGGGTCTCTGGTCCTGTTTGTAATGCACCAAGCACTGGGGGTTCACTAAAGGGGTTCCCAGATGTCAGAATAATTAAGAATTTGACCACTTTGTATTACTCATAAACGGCTAAATGAGATAGGTACTGGGAAGACACTGTGCTCATTACCAATACTGTCACTGCTTAATAATCTTATCATTAACTTGAATCAGACAACATTTATAACTCAAAAAAAAAAAAAGGGGGGGGGCTTAAGCAACGTTGGGGTGTCCTCATTATCAAATTTTAGTAAATGTACAACATTTGAAAAACCTGACATCATTAGGGAAGTGGTTAATTAGTTCTGGTTCATTAGTAAAATGTTCGGAGGTAGTTTTGTTCTGAATTAAAAATCTTATAAGGTTTGGGAACAGGGCATACAGAAGTATTTCGGGGTTTTTTTAATGAGCCACTTTTCCACATTACATCTCCTGCCTAGATAAATATGAACACAAACTATTTGTGTTATCACTGCTATGAAAATCACATCATTAATTTACACAACAGACACAGAGCTCATGTCTCACAAGTTGTGCTTTCATACTGGTGGTCTGGAGTAGCAGCTGTAACAGAAGAACTACACATATCATGAAAAAATGTTTTTCTGCCACACTGATGTCATAGCAGAAGTTAAGAACTCTTAGATTTGATTACACATAGGCACAGGGCAGATGTGTACAGATGGTTTGGGGTGGATGGTTGTGAAACGGCAGCAGCTGAGCCACTGTGCAACACAGACCTGGGGTGAGGAGTTTTATTTCCTTTGCTGCTATGATTACTTTATGCACCAACCAGAACATAATTTCCACTCCCTTTTTTGCCTGAAGAGGTTTTACTTCAGTGATCAGATCCCAATTCACAAAGTTATTAGAAATACCCACATGCAGGTTTTTGTTTGAAAAGAGGTGAGTGGTTTCCAAGATGACATTTTAGCTCTGCAAACAGCAAAAATGTCTCCTTTCCTAGTTAGCTTCAATCCTGCAAAGTAGTTTGGCTGAATAGAATCCTGAGTATTGTTCAGCTGTTTCAGAGAAAAGACAGCATACAAAGTAAACAATTATTAAAAAAGCACCCATTTATTAAAAATCACCATAATTTGTAGGGTACAAAAGCAGATGTGGACACCATTTGGGCACCACAGTGGTAAATAGCTGGAGAAAGCTGAACTAAACATTACCAATTAAGATGGCAATTTAAATTTAAAAGGAATTCCAGTCCCTGGATTGAAGCTGTGAACAAAGTGGGGCTAATTTACAGTTCTACTTTTGGTGCAAGTCTGTTGTGACAACAAACAACCAACTTCTGTCCCATGCACCTCTCTGCTTGGGCAGTGCACTATGCACACACATATCCTGCCTGGAAGGTAAGAATCCTGCCAGACTGTTCCTGCTGCCAACATAATTCCATACTTGTATTTGAATCACTGGAATTCCTAACACACCACCTTTATGCAGGTGAAGCCAATTTCTCCATTACTCCCTACAGCCTCCTGAACAGCATTTTGCAGAAATGATGGGCGCATTCTGCTTAAAGTTTTGATGAAGCAAACTCAGAGTCAACTTCATGAACACTGACAGCTTGTACAGATTTATACCTTCATCTAGGACTCACCCCTGAACATTGTACCTAAAAAATTGCACATTTTTGCCTCTTCACTCAAGTTTTGTGAAGCTTACTTGTTGTTTTTAAATTATCTGAATTCATAAATTCTAAAAAGCTAAATGGAAGGCATTTAATCTAATTTGATAATCAGATTTGTAGTCATTGATGCTTTGAAGTGGTTAACTGGGTAACAGCTAATTTCCCTGTGGGATGAGCAATGCACTAACCTCTCCTCCCCCTGAATGGCAGCAGCATACAAATATCTGCTGCATTTGAAAAACTCTTCAATAACTTGCCATTAAGAAACACTAATGACTTGACTGTTTTCATACATAATTTATTATGAAGAGACTAATGTGGTCTGCATCAGAGTGTGTCTGCAATCCTTGAATCTGTCAAAGTTTCTTCCAACTCCAGTGACTTCAGCTAGGATTTCCAGTTGGTGCAAACCATCATCTGCCAGCACTGCCCTTTACCAGGATATTTTACTTGTCTGGCTAGGGCAGCCTGCCCTCACATATTTGTAGAGTTGTTCACAGGCCAGAAATATAAGCTGGAATCAGGAACAAGGAATGTTATTAGACAGTAGAGCAAATAATCTGCCTTGCAAAGAAACTGATTTACCTGCTGGTATTATCATCGTATGAAAACAAAGGGGATCAGCACTCATACAACAAGATGAGAGCTACAGATTTAATTTAGCCCATGGTAACAGTGACTGAATTTGAATTCCATGGAAGTAGTTCAGTTCACTTGAACAGGAATTTGTACGTATTTCCATACAAAACTTTGAGCATTACAGAATTGGAAGAAAGACTCTTGATTTCTTAAGAAATTAATTAATCTCTTTGATTTCAACAGCCTTTTTGGTGGGGTTCTGCTCAGAAAGGTGATGGCAAATTGCTCAATCCTGCTTGCATCAGTGAAATAAAACCCAAGGTGAAACATAAGGTGATGAACAGAAATCATCTCAATTGATTAGTTTGAGCTGAACCTGTTCCTGTAGTATTGATGGCAGCAGTATTACAATAGTTTCTTGGATTATGGGCAAAACAGACCAAAACCATTCTCTTTATAGATCACTTAAATATAAAAAGAAAAAAATACATTTAAACCCTCTACCCACTAGCAAATATTACAGCTGTCTAAAAAGTACCCTGCTTCTACCAAATTCTATCAAGTTTTGTTTACTAAGAGAAGTAAGTTTTATAATGTATTTATTTTATATGCAATCCTACCTCTTCAAGTGAAGAAGGATTCACTCCAACATCACAGAAAATATCAGAATGGTATGTAAGGTAAGGTCTCTCATAAACCTCAAGACATCTAGCACAACTTAGAGTATTTATAGAAGATTACAGAAAGAAACGCTAATTCTGCATTAACTGTTTGCTGTGAATTTAAAGGCAGGGAGGGAGGGAGGCAGGGAGGGAGGAAGGAAGGAAAGAAGGAAGGAAGGAAGGAAGGAAGAAAGGAAGGAAGGAAGGGGCAAACATCATCTTTCCTCTCTCACCTGAACAAGAAAAGTAATTTCCAAGAGTAGGAAGATTTGTTCTCTGTATCTTTTGTATCCTTGCACCCCAGGAAAAACAAGCTCTGGTAAAGGGAATACAAATATTACACTGAAAGCATTGGTTTCCCCACCATACATTAACTTATCAAGTCATAACACTTCCCTGAGTGGGATATGATTTGTGGGCAGCTTGCTTCAAGCAATGATATCTGATTACACTTTAACTGAAGACCCTGTTTTTATCAACAAACTTGAATACAGCTAAAGAATAAATTATTTAAAATCCTTAATCATTCCATATGACTTTGATCAGTGCTTCCTGAATATACTGGAAAGAACTCTGTTTATTCAATTTACTCTTGCTATGATAGTAGGCTGTTTGACAACAGGTTTATTGTGCTAGTATGTCTACAGTGTTAACAAACAACTGACACTAGTTGGCTGTAAAAGTCCTCAGAGTTACAAATACCTTCTTTTGTTAACATGAATTTCCCCACTAGGATGGGATCACATTCCTAGGTACTTTTCCACATAAATTACTCCAGCAGGATCATCACAAATGTCACACACAAATCAAATCTGACTTCAAATCCCATTAACTGATGCTGAACTGTTCAACATCTTTGTGGATGGCATGGATCTGCTGGTGACACCAAGCTGTGTGGTGTGGTCAGGACACTGGAGGGAGGGGATGCCACACAGAGAGACCTCGACAGGCTTGAGAGGAGGGGCTGTGCAAACTCATGAAGTTTAGCCAAGTGAAGTGCAAGGTTCTACACCAAGGTCACAGCAATCCCAATCCCAGGCACACCCACAGATTAGCCAGAAAAATGACTGAGAGCAGCCCAGTGAAGAAAGACTTGGGGGTGATGGTTGATGGAAACCTCAACGTGAGCTGGCAGCATGGCCTCATAGCCCAGAAAGCCCAAAAAAATCATGGGCTGCATCAAAAGGATCATGGCCAGCAAATCAAAGGAGGTGATTCTGCCCCTCTGCTCTTGTGAGACCACACCTGGAGTGCTGCACACTCTTCTGGTGTCCCCAAAGTGAGATGGACATGGGAGTGTTGGGGCAAGTTGGGCCATGAAGATGGCAGGCTGAGAAAGCTGGGACTGTTCAACCTGGAGAAGAGAAGGTTGTGTGGAGACCTCACAGCACCTTCCAGGACCTGAGAGGAGCTTACAGGTGAGTGGAGAGGGACTCTTCATCAGGAAATAAAGTGATAGGATAGGGAGCAGCAGGTACAAATTGAAAGAGGGGATATTTAGATACTAGGAAGAATTTATTATTTGCTTGTGAAGATGGTGAGGTACTGGAACAGGTTGCCCAGGGAGTTTGTGGACACCTCATCAGTGTTGGTGTTGGATAAGGCCTTGAGCAACCTCAGTAGTGGGAGGTAAGGTTTGGGACCAGATGATTTTTAAGATCCTTTTCAACCCTTAAATTCTATCATTCCGTGAATAACCTAAATTCAAACTGCCGACGTAGAACAATTATCCTGCATGCCTTGGGGTGTCACAAAAATAACATTAGACTGATACTCGCTAGCACATTGTCCTGATTCTTCTCTCATCTGTGCTATATTAGAAGTAGGGGAGTTCAAAAAGATGGATCCTTCTGCCATAACCAAAACATCCTTCCCTGATAACCAGAAAAATTGCAAAGAACCCCAAAAGCAATTTTCTCCTCCCCTCCTCCTCCCTCACTAACAAGAAAATCAATAAAAGGCCCCTGACATAGGCACTGTGTTTATGATGGATTTACAGCAGAAACATGTCAGTTATCTCTGAAGATTTCCAAGCACCAGCCTTGGGAGGAAAAGGATGCATTACAACAGTGCTGATCTGCAAGTAATTGTTGAACCAAAGTCCTGTGGCAGCAAACCCCGCATTTAATGCTATCACCTGATGGCACTGTGACACAGGCTGCTGCATCTCTGTCCTCAGCACTCAGCTCTGGGAGTGCACAGGGTGCTGCATTTACCCTGGGGTTTCACAGGACCGCCCAGGAAGCGTTGGGACAGAGGGACCTGACTGACCCAGGCTCTGTGTTCTGTTTTGGACTTCAAAATACAGCTGATCTCCCAAAACAGGCATTTGTTGGCTTGACATTTGGGAAGAACACTTATCTAAACTCCATCTCAAGGCTGGTGTTGGTATAAATAGCAATTTGCTAAGTTTCATATTTCTGATACTTCTTCTGTAAGCAACATACTAGGAAGTTACCTGGAGACCTGGGAGGTTCCAGTGGGACAAATAGCAGAAGAAAGCTGTCGTATTACTGCAGATGGTTTTAAGGGAACTTGTTTCACTGAGCAGGTTAATATGAAGATCATGTAACATAACTCCCAAAAAATAACTTCAAATATTAAGAATCTGTCAAGTTTGTAGAAATAATCTTATATTATTTTTAACTGCTTCCTTTAAGAAAGATAGAATAATCTATACATTGTGCTAAAAACCCCAAATCAAACTGACAAAACCTTCATCTCCTGTCTTCCAGACAGTATCCTAATTCACAGGCAGCTGATGAACATTCAAAACTGAAACATCAGTTATGCTAATGAGCAACAGATACCTCTTCAGTGTATGAAGTTAGATACCACTGTACATAATTTTGCATTCATACATATGATGTGTATTGGTTACAAAAATATGACCCCACTGAAATCTCTAACAACCAAAAATCAAATTATATTTAGGTTTTCCCCCTCCATTTTTACATTCTATTCACATGTAAATCATCCTGACAGTAGGAAAGGGGCAAGTATGAGTCTAAAAGGCAGTGGGTACCTAAAACATGCTAAATGTTCCCACCTTTTCCCCCTCACAAAACTATAACTGAAGCAAAGTACTTATCAGCATATTAGAACTGAGATTTCTGTATTTTTCCTAATAAGGTACATTACCTAGAAATTCTCTTCCTGTTCTTTAAAATTAAAAATGTCTTAATACCAAATGTAATTGATAGGAATGTTGTCAGCAGAAAAAGAATCTGAGAAGACCAATTTTATTAACAAGACATAGGATTATGGGATGAGACAGGGCTTTTCTGTCTGATGTTCTGTATCACTACTTGTGTTTTTATCAAGTGAATATTTTTGATAGCTCTGCTCCTCTTCATTGCCTGGGCTCCCCTCTCATCTACTTGCACACCCAGACCTGTGCTGCCCTCTTCTTGTACTGGTGTTTCACTGACACTCTGTTCTTCATATCTGTGGTGCTGCCACTCCTTGTCTCCAACACCTTTACCCCTGCAATTGGGTACCTCTTTCTTTACCCAAGCAGAGTTTAATAATTCATGGTTTATTCAGATGAATTAGATATCCCTCAGACATATTTATTTCAACCCTATGAAAGCATCTTTCAGCCTCTCTTTGCTAAGCAATAGAGATTGAAGTTGTAATAAAGAATTTTTGTTCCCTCTCAGTGTAAGACAATTTATTATTCATGTTTAAAAAATTAAATTAAATATAGTTTTTTTCAAGTTGTCCATAACTATCATTTAGCACACTCCCCCCCTTGAAAAATAGAAAAATTAAGTAATTCAAAAGAATTTGCAGCATCTTGTTCTTAGCGTAGCGAAAAAGATTTATTGCTCTAAAGAAGAAATTTGCCAACTATCCAAAAGAAAATGAAGTTATGCTTTTTCTGTCTCTGGTAGATGAAATAAGAAAATCAAAGTGATGGTGTATAAGGCAGTAAAACAGTGAAAGAGATGGGGGTTTTAAAAGACCATCAGATGCAGGAACCTCATTCAATGAACACTGAGACACCGAGTTGAACCTAATCCAGTTTTATTAATGGGGCTTATCGGAGAAAGTGTTTTGTGGCAGGTTGTTTACCTCTAACATGTAACAATGACATGGTATTCCTAAGATTACACTATTCCACTTGGATATATTCTCATTCAGACAGGCAATCCTTCAGAACCACCTTGTCAAGGAAAAATAGATTCTCCTCTCTTGTAAGAGCCTGCTGTAGGGTTCAAGATGAGCCCTTTGGTTATCAAATTATCTATTTTACTCTCATATTTTTTACTTGTGATGAGTTACAGTCCCACTAGTAACCCTAGCAGAGAAATGTGGTATTTAAGGAAGGCCAAACTCCTTGGGCTTTGTTTGTTTTCCAGAAAGCATTGAATAAGAAATAAGTTTTATATTTTATATTTGGTATATTATCTTCTTCTATCTGACAGGTTTGAAATGTGAGATTTAATACTGATTTTAAAAAATCACAAGGAATGAGTGCAGATTTATATGGGTGTCAGATAACATGACAAAGCCATTCTACTCTAACTAAAAATATCAAAATCAACTTAACTGTGCATTGAGTAGTTGCAATCCCACAGGGATTTGTTTTTTTCTACAGGAGCTGAGCTTGGGCCAAACCACTAGACAAATTTTTGTTAGCTAAGAGTCAGCAGTGGTGCCATTCAGCATTTTCTCAAGTTTCACACTGGTGATGGTTTCTCTCCAAAATCCCAGCAGATTTCAGTACCTAACTGATGCTAACATTAGCAGCTATGTTGGGAAGTCTTGACCTGTGAACAATCAGTGTATCATGTTTTATTAAAATTAGTATTTCTTGGTTTTAAGTAGAACATGTCATCTAGTTTGGAGATGGAATATAAGTAAATTTCTCAAATCATGATTTTGTTTCCTAGTACATTTTTGTTTTTAAAACTGAGTGTAGGGAGGAGCTGCTTTGTCTGAGATTTATTCAGAGCAAGAACATCAGAAACTTGGCAAACTATCAAAGAGCCAACCTCAGCACTGTTTTACATACAAGTGTAAAGGGAAAAACATAATTCAAACTGTAGATAGGTGACAAAAGTGCCTAATTCTATACCTAAGTTGTCACACAGGTTCCTAAGCAAATTTGGCAAAAGTACCTGAGAAACTGCAAGTCACCAACCCTTAGAACAGGTCACACTTGCCACATTTCCTCTGGCAGAGGAAAGAGACTGTCATTTTATCTTTTACAAATTAAAAGAATAAAAGAATCTCTCAAGCATATTAATGAATGAGATTCATTGGAAACATAGCAGGCCTGCTGCCACTACTTAGTTTTCATGAACATGTCTGGCCAATTAGTATCTAAATTTATAAAAGGAATTTTTTGTACATGCTGAATATTTAATGCTTGTAAAATCTTTGCATACTGCTATGTGCATACTGCTCCGTAATTGTGGAATGTTCAACAGTACAAAAACTCCATGATAAAATCCAACTGTTTTTCCTGGTTCAAGATAAAAATCAGGATTTAGTGACAGCACTCAGTTCCCATAATGTTTTTGAGGGGAAAAAAGCAAATCAAGCTGGTTTGTTAAAATCGTAAAGGACCTTCACAGCAAGATGTCCTGGAGGTGACCCTAACTCAGAAGATCTGTCTGCTAAAAATCACATCTCACTCTTATTTATCGAGCAACATCTTTATCTAGAAATATTACTCTAGCAACATCTAGCAAAGTAATATGATAAATAATCAGAAAACATGAAAGGGTAAACATTTGTTAAAAAGGAAGAAATAAAATGAAAATTTGCTTGAAGCCCAGTGCATGCTGCAAGATATTTGGTAGCCCAGAAAAGACCCAGAAATATCAGGCAATGGGCAAGGTCTGTTCTGGCACAGTATAGATGGCTTGAATCAGATGTTTGAATTGGATCATTCTCGCAGGAAATCAACCTCCTTGAACAGGAGGGAGACGGTCCCACCCCATCAGCACAGGCCACCTGGTGGTGGGGACTGAGACAGGTCACTGAGAGGCCTCTCAGGATCACCTGGATTTGATCACTTTATTCCAGACTGACTTCGGTTTCAGTGTAGTTATTCTACAAAAAATAAGATCAGATTTTGATCTTAGATTTCATGCTCACATATATGCTAGGAAATGTATGCAAGGAAACTCAATGGCTCCACTCACCATCTCAGCATTGGCTTCTAAGGGTCAGGAAGCCACTTTGCAAACTGAGGTTACCAGCAGTGTTTGTGGTTTGATCCTTTCCATATTTTTTTCTACCCCCACACCCCTCATCTCTGCAGGGCTTTTTATGAATTTAAAGGAAGTTTAAAGAAACAAGTAAAAAACATATGAGGACATATGACACCATCAATAAAGCTGAGTTTTTGATTAATGCCCTAAAATTATAGCTTTCGTGATATATATACAGAGAACTGAAACAATTCCTAAAACAGAAATATCACGCTTCCCTTGGGCCAAGATATCTTCCATGATATTTTAAGAACTTTTAAACATTCTTTCTTTTTCTGAGAGTGGAGAATCAGAAAAATTCAGGTACCTTAAACTGTATTTTAACTATAAAATATAACAAACTTTTATAATCAATTTTAGTGAATTTTTTAGCTATTTGGAGTTGTCAAGCTTGATTGCACTTGATTTCAGAATGAATAAAATATGAATAATCACAATAGGTGCTTTGTGTGCTAACATGCCCTTTACTTATAGAAGATGGAGTTGTTGGGTCTTAAAAACCTCTAAAGATGAGACTGCACAACCTCTTTGTTCATTCTCATGCACTGGGGAAAAAGGTTTTTCCTTATATTAAACCTAAATCTCTTATATTTCAGTCTCTAGGCTGGTTGTGAGCTGTTTTGCCTTGCACCACTGCAAAAAGCAGACTACAGCAAACAGCAACAGGCTGCTCTAAGGTGCCCCTCAACGTGTCCCTTCTCCAGCTCCCTCTGTTGTTCCTACCAGGGCCCCGATGATCCCGGCAACTGCTGCCTTTAGAGTTTTTTCCAGCCCTGAATAGTCCAACCACCTAGGCCATAGTGCCCCAACATGGACACAGGGCTGCTCTGGAAAATTATGACCCTTAGAAGTGAAGCTGAACAGCCTGTGGAACAGGCCTGGGATATCCTTCTTGCCCTTTTTGAAAAGAGATCTAGCATTTGCCTTTTCCAAAATGTCATGAGCCTCCCATGATCTCCATAACCTTTCAATGATGAAAGCCTCACAATGACCTCAGCAGTTCCTCCAGCATCCTTACTCTGTATTCCAACGGGTCCCATGAACGTCAATGGATCAAGATTTTTCTCAAAATCACTGACTTAGCCCTTTCCCACTACCAGTAGTAATTTTTTCTCCCAGAACTATGTCTCCAGATTAAAAGCCTCAGTCTTATCTGCCTGTGCTGTCACTAAATCACCCAGCTATTTCAGCACTGGAATGAGTATTCTCCTTCTTTGTTCTTACACTGCTAGGAGGAGACTTTGCTGTTCCCCAGTACTCAAAAGACTGATGCTCAAGGACCACTACGTTAGAAATCATGTCCTTTTTTTCAGTCATTCTTCTACAGAAAACCTCCAGTGAGAATGAGACTGAGGGTAATGCAACCTCAATCAGCTGAGAGCTTATGGGTCAGATCAGGTGCTTTTTTCTTCCCCCAGAGATTCAAATTTTAGTATCCTAAGAGTACACATGATTGGGTGATCTTGCAAGCTGGGTAGCTTGCCTACAGAACTATAAAAGATTTCATCTTTATCCTGGTGTAAAGCAAGAAAATTAGAAAATCCTGAACTATTTTTTGCCCAAAATGACTCAGCAGATGATACGATAGCGTTCTATATGATTAAAACCAAAACCAGATGCTAAGAAAAGGGAAATACTGAGATGAAAGGACATTAATGAGCATCACTTTTCTGGTGGATGCTGTCTCTAAAGCTCAGAACTCATTTATATTCAAAGGATATGCAGAGTATCTGTAAAGGACAAAAGAAGGATACAACATTAAAAACTGTCTTGTAGTGGTTCCAAGTTTGAAATACTAAAAAACAGAAAAACAAAGACATTAATAAATGCTTGCTTGCTCATCCAGAGTAGCTATGTGATTTGAATCACTAATAAAAATCTTCAGAAAGGTTGAATGAATAAGAATTTTGCCTAGTTACTGTTGCTATGAGAGATACTTTCCTTATTATCCACACATTCCACAAACTATTTCCCTTTCCTTATCACTCATAAACAGGTAATGAGGTACTAGGAAAATGGCATCCTCCTCTAAAAGTTTCTGAAATCGTATGTGAAAGAAGGCAGTCAGAATGATGCCTCTCAAAAAGTACTGAGTTCAACAAAGAAATTATAGGTGAAGTGAAAGGGACGGAGTCAAACTCTACAAATGTGTCCGAACAGCATCTGGATCCCTCTGAGACAGAGCTGGCAGCTCCATCTCCCATCTGTCCTTCTCTAAAAGGGACAAGATGCAGCTCAAATTTACAGCACTTACTTCATCCAGCTCCAGCACTTATCTAACAACTAATACACCTGTGTATGTTATGTGCTTTGCTAGTATGAGAAGCAAATAAGCAAAGTAATTGGGATCCACTACAAAGAGGAACCACATTTAATTATGCAGAAGAGTAGAAGCAAATATATTCAATGGTCAAATGATAAGGTTATTTTGAAAGAAAGTGAAATATTCTTTGCAGAAAAACCTCTCTACAGTAAATATACCAAACATCAGATAATGTCTTCTAAAAAGAATAATATCTTTCTATAGCATCCCAAATAAAATCTTGAAGAGCAGGAAGGGATTTGCACACTGAAAGCAAGGGTACCACAAGTCACAATATCTGTCTTTCAAACAAATTTTATGTTTATTTTAGAGGTGAAGGTAAGAAACAACCCCTAACTCTGTTTTTAAACAGTGACTACAATAGCAGGTAGTCCCATGAGGTAAACTCCATGCAACTCTCAGCTTGATTGTAAATAAGTTTGTATTTTCAAGTGCATCAGTGTTGTCCTTTTCCAGTTTTGAGTCGAATGGCACGTTCACTGTAATGTCTGACTAGCTCTCTCACAACAGGTCCAATAGTTCCAGCAGGGTGAGAGATCTCTGAGATATGAAATCACCACTTGAACTGATGTTAATTCCACAAATTAATTTTATATTGCCAGATTCTCTGACACCATATAAATTTAGTAATAAATGTGAATGAATTCACATTTAAACAGATCTGATATAGTTTAAAGTAATATTTTTAGGGAAGCAAACTGGAATGTATGGAAACAGAAAGAAATTAATCTATTGTATATCTAAACAATATGATATTTATTTATGTTTCCATATTATTGTAATAGTCATGGCTTAAACAGACTCACTGGAAAGAATATAGCACAAAGCTTAGGTATATTGTATATATATATATTGTATCTACTAAATAGTAGCTGATCACTTTTCATTCAGTTCTTCCTTTCATAAAAGGAGGAATGGATTTATGAATCACTTCAAAGAAACATTATGTTTTAGGTTTCCCCATAAAATTATCTCTATTACACTCTCACTTTATAAACACTTTTTTATACTCCTTTGTGCATTAGTAATGATTCCTGTGACCAGTTACAACTTATATTTCTATGCATGAAATTCTTTTGAATACCCATCTTCTTTTCACAATAATACATTTTCAATTCATAACAACACAAACAATATTGTGTTATTCACACAATAACAATAAATTATTAGTAGTGCCTTGGGGGTGCTGGCTGACAAGGAGCTCCACATGCTCCAGCGATGTGCGCTCCCAGCCCAGAAAGCCAAACCTACCCTGGGCCTCATCACAAGCAGCAGGGCCAGAAGGTCAAGAAAGGAGATTCTGTCACTCTGCTCCATGTTGTGAGACCCCTCCTTGAGCAGTGCTTCCAGCTCTGGGACCTGCTGGAGCAAGTCCTGAGGAGAGACACCAAGATGATCCCAGGGCTGGAGACCTCTCCTGTGGAGATAACCCGGGAGAGTTGGGGTAGTTCAGCCTGGACAAGAAAAAGCTCCAGGGAAATCTTATGGACAGCCTGAAGGGAGCCTACAGGAAGGATAGAGAGGGACCTTTGGCATGAGTGTGGAGTGATAGGACAAGGCTTTAAACTAAAAGAGGCTTTGTTTAGATTCTAGAGAGAATTCATTACTGTGAGGGTGGTGAGGCAATGGCACAGATTACCCAGAAAAGATGTGGACACCCCATCCCTGGAAGTATTCAAGGCCAGGCTGGATGGGGCTTTTAGAAACCACATCTAGTGTTAAGGTGTCTCTGCCTGTGGCATGGGGGTGGGAACTGGATGAACTTTAAGGTCCCTTTCAACCCAAAACATTCTGTGATTCTATGACTAAACTAATCCCAGCTAAATTTAAACTGACTACCCACTGAAACTTTTTACAAACAAGATTAGGAAGCCACATGAATATCAGTCTTTTCTCAGTTATCACTTTGGCATCAGCTACTAGACAATTGTTTTGGAAACTTAGTCAATTCATATGTATTTATTCAGACTTGCTTATCCCAAAAGCTTAATTTCTCTTCCACACCAATTTTATATTAGTTAATTTAGAGTACTAATATTGCAAGGTGAAGCTAGCAGAAAATATTTTCTCTGTTGAGAATTCTACTGACCTCATTTTCAAGAAAGCATGAAGGAGGAAAGGGCTTGGAGTTTTTTTGGGTTTTTTTGTTTTGTTTAGGTTTGGTTTTTTGTTTGTTTGGTTGGTTTTTATTTGTTTGTTTTTTTTTTTAACAAGCAGAACACAAAATACTTTGGTTTTTAAATGGATCACTGTAGGGAAGGGAACTTTGGCAATCAGTATTTCCCAAATGCTCTCATGCTGCATATTGTGTACACATATACATACTTAGGCATTCTGTCTAAACTACTGTGTGTAGTTGTAGC
Source organism: Cisticola juncidis (assembly GCA_013400215.1). NCBI lineage: Eukaryota > Metazoa > Chordata > Aves > Passeriformes > Cisticolidae > Cisticola > Cisticola juncidis. The sequence continues at coordinate 54,538 of VXBR01004992.1, read as the reverse complement.
AGCAACACCTTCCACTGATGACAGAGATTGTGCCAACAAAAGACGTCTCCTGAGGCAGTTGAGAGTTGTCTTCTGAATTAAATGAGCTGTGCTAGCAAGAGCCTGAGCAGCAATATTTACATTAAGGTTTTTATTAGAAGATATAAGAAAAAAAAAAAAGAAAAAAAGAGACTGCAACCCTCATCTCCCCACCAATACTGTGCTATAACATTTTCTAGTATGAACTCCTGTTCTTTCTCATAATTTCTTTTGCCTGATCAGGAAAATATTTTTATGTGACCTTCTTATTTTTAAATCATGTATTTACTCTATACCAGTGCTGCAGTTTTATTTTAATGGCAAATAGAACAAAAGAAGGTCTTTTACATCTACAAAACCAGGGTTATTAAGTAGACATTCCACTGGGTATGTCCTTTAAGAGGTATCTAAGCACTGTACACGAGGCTTGCACAGCTCAGTGTACACCTCAAATGCATGTCTCTACAGGGCAACATTAACTACTTCATTCACCTTAATAAATTGCTAAAAATATATCCTGAGGAATCATACCTTGAAGGATACTCCTACAACCCTTCAGCTGGGTCCTACAAACACAACACAGCTGTGATGCAGCCACCTAAGAATGGTTGTAGCTCTTGTAGTTGGACTGGGCATTAAGCTGCTGCAGCCTTACTGCTTTGGATTCAGGTTACTCATACCATTCTCCATCATTTAATATTCCAGCCCCTTTTTCAGAGTGCTGAAGATCCAGGCACTTTTCTTTTCTCTTGTGAGGGTGTTGTTCAACAAAAAGCACTTCAGAAATAAGTGGCCTGAATTTTTAAGTGCCTGAAGCATCTAAGAAGTCTAATTTTAAGGTTTTATTTTTAACTGTCTTGGATGCTGTTTCTAGAGTTCTCCAAAAAACTTCATCCAACCCACCATGCAGACTGTTTTTCCTACATTCCTCTTATTAATCTTGAGGTTTCCACTCAATTTTTTCACACCAGTTCAGCACTGGTGGTGCTGGAGCCTTTCAGCCTGCTGAGCCTGCCATATGGAAGAGCTATTTATCCCCCTCACTGACTCTTCATTTTTTATTTCATTTCAACCAAGCACACAACTGTTCCCCATTGCCTATTCCTATCAGTTCTTCTCTTTCTTACCTACTATTCCCCCCACTTTTAAAAAGGGCAACTGGACTCACTAAATTTGGAAAGTACCTGAAGCATAGTCTGTGGGAAAGATGAAATGTAAAATAAGTAACTTGTTTACAGCTGTCAAAAGCAGGAGCAGTGCTGATGGAATTTTAAAATCTCTTGGAATTACCAGATATTCCTTCCTCATTACTCAATCAGTTTTGGAAGGTCTGGGCAAATCTGTGTGCACATAAGGTGGCACAAAAAAAAATCCGAAATATTCTGATGCTAGAGAGCCTTTAGAAACACAACCTCTTAGAAAATTGCCTGTGTCTACTCACAGTAGCTGCAAGCATACAGAAGCTGCTACAATTTCTTCTTCAAAGCATATGTGTGCAAGGTAAATGCTCACATCTCCGGATCTGCAAAGCAGAGTGTGAGGTATAGAAAGATCTCTGAAGTCCTTCCTGCTTAGCCAAATCAAAAAACCCACATATTTTTTATACACTTTTGATTTTTTTTAATACTTCCCATGAATTGATAAAGTAAACCTGGTTACACATTTCTTACACATAATCGTAACTTGCATGGCTATTTAACAGATCCAGCTAGGCCCTGAAGTAAGTTTTAATTTAATAGACAACCTGATGCAAGCAGTTCCATTTTAAAGCACAACTGTCTACATGCACAAGCCTAAACATAGACGTGATACTTTTTAAAATGTGTTTGAACTCAGTTGTCATATCTATAAAGTACTTTACACATCATGATAATTACTTAAAATAAATTCTTAAGGAGCAAGAGAGTAAGATGAAACACATTTGGCACTTGTTAGCTGAAGCTCTGTTACTCACTGCCATAAACACTGTCATTTGCCAATTTGTTCTGAGACTAATGTAATAGAATACTATTTTTAAAATAAAATAAAAAAATCAGCTGAGAGCAATAATTTTCCAACATATTTTCTTAGTCTATTTACTTGATCTTGAACACAGGTTGTTTTTAGTAGAACAACATGAAAACAACGACAAAACAAGTTAAACCTCTGTGTAATTGTATTGTCAGCAACAGATCTAATGTGTTTGTTTATGCTATATAACAGCCAACCAATCATACACAAAGCATCACAGGAATCTGATGTTTTTTTCTATTTCAGAGTATGGGTCTGTTACAGTATGGGTCTGTGTCAGTAAATTCATCCTCAGAAAGTAAAAAATTATTTGATAAGTATTTTAACTATTAGAAGTTATTTCTGAGACAAGTCACAGAAAATTTCTTTGAAGTCAAGAGAGTGATATAGGTAATAAATTAACATATGCTCTAAGAAGATAATTATTCTTTCAGGTTACCAAAGCCAAAGACTCAATATTGGAACAACTCAGTTAGTACAGTAAATATGTTCATCATTTTAAGGTTTTATTTTTAACTGTCTTGGATGCTGTTTCTAGAGTTCTCCAAAAAACTTCATCCAACCCACCATGCAGACTGTTTTTCCTACATTCCTCTTATTAATCTTGAGGTTTCCACTCAATTTTTTCACACCAGTTCAGCACTGGAGGTGCAGCACTGTGCAGTGCTGTGTATCAGCACTGTGCTGTCCAAGACTAAACCATTCATTTTCACAGTCATCAGGAACATGTGCCATCAAACATTTGAGAAGATACAGAGCAACTCTTGTCTCTTTGCCTGTCAGTGAAAGTCTAACATAATGTACTTTGCAGTAATACTGGCTCGAGCAACTCAATCTTTGTGATCTAGACAAGTCACATGGGCAAGGCTGTATGCATAGGAACAGAAAACCAACACCTCTCCCATACTGGTACAGTCCAGATGGCTCTGGACTCTCCCAATACTCTGTACAAGGATAACAGAAGATGACATTTGGAAAAAACACACAAGTTTGGCCACTTCCTGTGGTCTGTTCCCCTCATACTTCCCTAGGGTCTACAACTGCTGTTCACTAATGCCAGCATCTGTTTATGGGCAAGTTGCCTACGACTGCTGCTGTCTTTGGACACACTGTCCATGTTCCAGCATGACAGGCAGAGAGGGAGTGGATTATCCACCTCTGGAGACTGTCAAAACTCAGCAAGACAAAGCCTTGGCTGTTCTGTCTGGTGTTGGCTGAGGTCCTGCTTTAAACAGGACACCAGACTATACAACCTCCAGAGCCTTTTCCAGTCAACAAGTCTGTCAAATCAGTGCAGCACAATATCCAAACAAATCATTCAAATGTATGAATAACATTCTGTTACTCCAGCACAGAGGTTACATCCTGAGCAACTAGTGCTCAGACTTCATGATCACTCACAGCAGATTTAGATTAGAGTTCAAATTATAAAGATTGTGTAAAGAGTCCAAATAGAAACTGCAGTGAGTCAAATTTAATAAATATAAACACAAACCTTGATCTGCAGCTCCATATGCAGACTGTGTTTTGGGTGCTCACATAAGAATATTCAACTATTCAAATTGGCAATAATATGTTTTAATACTGAATTAGATTTAGAATTCATTTTGATGATGTGGTGGATTTCTGCTTTCATTATTACTCTTATGAAACCCTCCCTGCATTCCAAATCCTGCTTCACGTACCTTGGCTTATCTCTGATCTTGCAAGATCATTTGGAGAAAAGAGGAGAAAAAAAAACCATAGAGCAAAATTTTGGGGCATCAAAAACTGTAAACACGTCCAGTCACTCACCACTTAAAATACAGACTCCATTATTAAAATAGGTAGATTGCTAATGAAGTTCCCTTCTTTAAAAGCAATAAAACTTATGATGACAGCCAGTTTCAAGGGATCAGACATAACACAATGAAAAATGTCTAAGGAAACACATTTTTCGTTATCTTTTAGACAAGTTAAAGACATATAAATAATTCCCTTGGAGCACAAGAAACCATCACTTTATACTGCAATAATTCAGTAGCTCACAAACTATTGTCAAGCAGTAGGACAAGAGGCAATGGGCAGAAACTGATGCACAGGAAGTTCCACCTGAAGAAGAAGAAGAACTTCCTTACTGTGCAGGTGGCCAAGAACTAGAACAGGTTGCCCAGAGAGGTTGTGGAGTCTCCCTCATTGGAAATATTCAAGAGCCATCTGGACACAATCCTGTTCCATGTACTCTGGGATGGCCTTCTGAGCAGGGAGAACAGAACAGATGATCCACTGTTGTCCCTTCCAACCTTGCCAACAAGAGTCAAGAACAATCTCAAAATTATTTATGGGGAAGCAGCCTGCAAAACATGTTCCAGGATGTCTAAGATGGTTTTATAAGATTCATGGAGATGCTGACATCCCAGACGAAGATCCAGAAAACCAAAATATTCAGAGGAAGATACTGGTAAGCCTCCTAAATAATTCTTCACACTCAATATGCCTTCTCCCTCTACAAAATGGAAATTCTTTCTAATCAGGAACCTTCTAAACAATCCCTGCCAAAATTCCAATGCAATGCATTATAAGAATTATATTTTTCCTAAAGCATTCCTTTCAAAATTGTTTTTATGCTTTCTTCGATACCTCTTATGGAATACATACAAAAAAAAGGAGTAAGAAAAAAATCAGGTAAATAAAGCGGGTTAACTCCTTAGAACAATTTGACATGAGAATTAAGATATGATAACTTATTGCTCACTGTGAGCATTTGTAACCTCAGCAGCTATTAAGCAAAAGAAATAAACCACAAATAAACAGTCAGAGCCCGCTTTTGTAAGGCGTGCATTTGATTTTTTTCAGTGAAAGGAGCCTCACCAATGGTGTAGAATCTCTTCAAATCGCTCCTCCGCGGGTTGCGCCTCTGGGTGCTCGGGGCGCTGTCCTGCTCCTCCTCGGAAGCCGCTGTGGCAGTGGCAGGTGAGGGTTTGCTGGGCTGAGGGCTCTGAGCTTCAGCTGCCACGGGGTTGCATCCTGGCCCACTAATATCCACCGACTGGGACTTCTTCTTTAATCTAAAGGCAATTTTAGACAGTGAAGTATTAATTTAAGACAGTGAAGTATTAGTAATCAACATTCCATACCCAGATTATGTGTGGAGTAACAGTGACATTCTACTGGTCGTTGTACAAAGATTCATGCATGTCACAGCCAAACATGGAACAGCAGTGATAAATTAGGCCTTGCATTAACTTCCCCTTTATGTTCTGCTGAATCAGTTACAGCACCCATCTCCCAGGTAGCTGCAAATAGCAAACTGCCCTCAGATCAGCCTGCAGAGCTGCTTGGAGGATCAGTCCCTAATCTATTTGCAAGCCAAGCTGTCCACCATTACCCTATCTTTAAGTTGCTTGGCTTAAGCTTCCACAGATGAGGAGAGTGCAAAGAAATTAAATAATTTGTACAAAGTCACTGAAAGCCTTGAGAGAAAAGCATTGAACCTTCTGAATTCAGATGTAGCTCTACAACTGCATTTCCCATTCTGCAATATTTTCAACACATTGCTTCTCAAGAATCCCACTAACCCCAAGAATTATTTTTGCACTGCAATAGCAGTGAGCAAAGGAAAAGAAATTCGCTGTTCTGCAGAAGAAATTAGTGTTTAACTCATTACTGGCATCCAGGTAATGTATGTATTATTAACCACCTTTCTCTGAGCCAAATCATCCAACTAGTTTTTACCCCTCTAGTTGCACACACATCCAGACATAACATCCCAACTCATGCACAAAATATATCCTGAGACATTGTAAAAATCCTTTTAAAGTGGAGGGAAAGGACATTATCACTCTCAGTTCCTCCTCAGATCTAGACATTTTATCAAAGTTCTGAGGGAAAGACTTGACTAACTCTCAAATCCTACTTTGGAGTGGGGTGAGTACACCCTTATCACTGATGCCCATTGTTCTGATATCTCCACTATCTCTAGCAAAGTAAAATAGAGGTTACTGTGCTGCTAAAGTTAATGAATAGAGACAAATGACCTAATACAATAAAGTTCACATTGGATTTTGTCAACACTTTTCTTAAATTAGGTCTCCATAAATGTATATGGTTGACTACATGATTTGATCCTGGAAATAAAAGAGGTTTATGACATTGCAGTGAGATACTGATTTGAGAGGAGGGATTCATAACAACTCTGAAATTTTGAAGCAAGTGAAGTAAAATTATAAAGTTCTGCAATGCTAGAGGATAATTTTATTAGGCTAACAGTTTAATGCTAAGCAGATCCCTCTTAATTCTGCACTTTCTTATTTTTCAAACATTTTCTCCAGCTATTGGTTGCAACTAAACAGCATGTACTACTCCACTGAGAATGGAATCTGCTAGTTTGAGATATTAACTGATTAAATATTGTCATAATGATAACAACTGCTCTAAATAGATTGGAAAATACACAGGTCATGATCAAACTCTGGAAGATATGTTAATGTATCAATGTATCAATGTGTATGTAGAATATTATGAATGACTGTTCTACTATGAATGTAGAATATTATGAGGGCAAAAGAACTATACTCATACAGGTATTGCTTAGCTCAGGGAAAAGACTAAAAGGTAGAAAATTGGCAGTTAGAAATTAAGTTCTCTGTGCCATTCAACAAGACTACTTTCACTAGAACCTTTTTTCTGGACTAGGCAAAGCTGTCTTGCATTTGAAGGAATGGTTCTCAGCTCCAATGACTCTGCACAAACAGTTCAGGTTGACAAGGACATTTATCTCTCCTACATAAAAGAAAGGTTGTACTGCATCATCTGGACAAATATCTCCAATAAGTCCATCAATGGATATCTTTCCAGCCTCCAGTAGATTCTGCTTTATGGGTTTTCTGAGTTAGATGCTGCACCTTAGGAGTTATATTTCTTGGTTTGTCCTTAATTACTCCAGAACGCATTTAAAGTTCTGAGGTGGGCAGAACCAGCCTTGACAGTTTCTGGTTTAACTGTGCACTGTGTTCATAGCAACACCAGAAACTTATTTTATGAATGAATTATAAGAGTGACATTATGAGAAACAATGAACAACTACTGCTCCACATAAACCAGCTGCTTACATTTGCTCTTGCTGGTCAAAGAGCCCTACAGATAGGGGAAGAACTTGTCACAGTGATAAAACTACCTTTACTTGAAGGGTCTTGGACCCCCATATGAGGCAGTGGAGACACAGCTTGGGATAAACTAACAGCACTGTGAGCACATATAAAATCAAGAATGGGCAGAGCATCCTGTCTGAGTAAACATTGTGTGAGATGAAAAGAAAGCTCTTGCTTGAAATGATGTTCCCAAAACTGAAACCTTGTTTTGAACACTTCTAGCTTTAAGCCTACAGCTGGTCAAATACATTTACCTAAAATGAAGGCTGGACTATTTCATTGAATCATCAACAGTGAAATGGTGTTCCATCATAATGTTATTCTGCTACATTGTTGAATGTACCATCTCTGAGGTGATATAAAAAGTCTATTTCTTACCACTAGAAACCTTTGAAGATTTAAAGGATGACTTTTGAGAAGAAAATCACTATTTTTTAGGAAGTAATGCTCTACCTCAGACCACAGCTTTTACTGTGATTGTAGGGTATTGCTTCTGTGTTGTACGAAATAGCTGTGGGCAAAGAGTCTACAAAGTGTTTAGCACCTCTCCATAATCCTAAGGCCTCCAGATCAATAAGTGTACATATGTCCTGAATTATGCAAGGCTGTGTTCTGCCCCAAAGGAAGACAGCAGGTGAGTGGAAATAAATTTTACAAATTGAAAAATACTGTTGTGATTTATATTTTCAGCTGTGTTATGAACACATTCTTCACCACCAAGGCTGTCTGAAGGACAGTCCAATTAATAAAGCTGTCTGGAGGTAGCTAATAAAATAGCTTGCTGCGCTGTGGGGAACACCAGATTGTTATTACAAATACACTGTCTATTCTTCTAGCATCACATAGGAATAAAGGGATAATACCTGTCATCTGCACAGTAAAATTTTCACATGGCCTTTTTCAAGTGACTTATGATTAATAAAAGACTCGGTTGAAATGCCTGTAGCAAATTAATGTCAAAAAAGTTATCTATTCTTGCAGCTGAGAATAATTTAAAAGTAAGACTTCCAAAGAAATAAGTACCAAAATTAACAAAGCAGGAGCATGACAGCCAAGCAAGTGCATGTAACATTGTCAAACTGTTCTTGAGAGACAATGGTGACAGTGCTTTTGCTGGCAGGAAGGACAGAAAGATACAGGGTCTGAATCAATCCAGACTGCAATAACAGGGTCAGCTGAGTAGGAGACAGGGTCAAGCAAGGACACAATTTTATGGCAATGACTTGACAAAACCAAGCAGTTAATTGCATCTTCCTTCAGCCCACCCGTTTTGTATAATGATACAGCCATGGCTAACAAACAGTTTGAAAAAACACTGCAGTCTTTGAACTGTATCTTCAGTAGACCACCATGTTTTGAAAGTAAGTCTGAGTTCTGCATGCATTTTGAAGCCAAGAGAATGAATTCTCCTTAAGCCTGACCCTTCTACAACACCCTGCTTTATTACTACCTTTGTGTTGCTCTTGGTTTTGGGGTTTCTGTTGGGTTTTTTTATATATATATTACAGCTGCACAATTGGGCTGAAATGATTTATTCTTTGTCAGAAAGGAATCAGAACATGAAGTGCCTTGGGATCATATTCCTTGTCTTAGCTTTATTTCAGGCTGCCTGCTTGTAGAAAAATAAATAAAAGATATAAGAAATACTGCAGCAAATCTTTTTATCTTTTATTCTATATATTTTGTAGCAGCTTTCACCTAACTTTTCAACAAGAGGTAACACGTGTCTTTCAGTATTGCCTGGTGTGACACAAATGCTGCTGCTGCAGCCCAGCTGACAGAGAGATGATGATGGCTGCAAAGACAGCACTGCACTGGTCAGGCTGGGAAATGCTAGTCTGACAGCAAGGACTAAGTCCTAACTTGACTGAGATCTGAGATCTGAAGTGGAAGGGGAAAAAAAATTCCTTTTCTGAAACTATCCTTAAACCATAGGAACTCTAGGGGAGAGAGAACCATGCAACAGAACTAAGAAAATCTGCATCCTTTGGGACATGTGTAACCCTAACCCTGAGCTGGTTACTGCTGCTGTCTTCTGGCACTTCTGTGAGTCATGGTTGTGCTCTCCTTGGGATGTCAGAAGAGACAGGCCCGTTCCTAGCAAAAGTGGCTCATTCAGAGGAGAAGCTAACAAGGAATAACTCTGAAGGACCAGTTATTGGCAAGTGATCAAGACAACCATCCTAGGGCCAAAGCTGGGGTTACTCAGCTGCTGGTGACTGGGTCTGGAGATGCTGTGTTTGCTTGGAACACAGTTGAGCATCACTTTAATTTTGACACAACCTTGCCTAAGCACACATTTGATACACCTGTTTGTGTAGTTCAATTGCACTATTGCTAATAAGCCATTAAACTCCCATTTTCTCCATTTCTATCTCACTATATTTTCCTAGAACATATGCTGGTCATCCCAATAACTCCAGCTGTTGAAAACCTTTTATGCAGCCTTGGTACCTCTAATCTAGTGAACAGAGGCACAAACCCCAAATCTGCCTCTCAGCACCCTCTGGTTACTAATCACTGAGGGTTTGCTCATTCAGCTAATCCAGGAGGAATGTGCATCTCCAGGCTGTGTAATATGACATCCCTGTAGGTAGGTACACTGACTAGCTGTTGAAATTGCACTTTATTTCTCTGTTCTTCCTCTGCATACAACTGCAAGGTTTTCTACTGCATCTTAGGAACCACCCAACAGATGCTTTTACCTCTTCCTGGCCAGCTGATACCCTGAGCTCCCCAGCAGCACTTCCCAGGAATGGGTCACTTTGAACAGTTTCTTACCAGTTCCCTCAAAAAGAAAAGATCATCAGGTGTTTAGTAGGCCAGACATATAAGAAGTCCTGGGGCTAGTGAATTACCCAGAAACTGTTCTGTAGAATTTATGAGCATTAGAATTTCATTCTTGGCATTTACTATCACAAATTATTCCATTTCTAACAAAATCTATGCATTTTTTTTAATATTACAATGTCAAACTGCATTTTTGTAAACCGGAATGACCAATAAAATAAGGCACTATTTTCTAAAGAGATCTTGAAAGAACCTAGAACAATCATGGCTAGCAGTCGAGTCTGAAACAAAAGGGGAAAAAAAAACATTTAAACTATTTATGGTGGAAACAAACAACCATAAGAAGCATCTCAGGAGCTGGGAATCTGTACAGTTAAGTCTTTGCAAATTTCTAAGTAAAAATCCCTTACTGCAACAAAGATTTGGAGGAAAGCCTCGCTCATTCTTATCTACTGAATACAAAGAACCCTCTCTGTGCCCCTTGTGACCATTGCAGAGGTTTCACTACACAATTAATTGGAGAAAAAAACCCTTTCATTTGAAGACTGATGTTTACTCTTCAGAGACACATTTGGTATTTTTGAATGCTCAGAAGAGCTGGTTATTAATTTGATTTCTGTGTAGCAAGAAATGTGATTCACACTGATGTTGACAGCCAGGTTTTATGTGGTTTTGAAAAAAAAATAAAAACCAAAACCAGGTAAATTTCTATTTTAAACCCAACACTTCAAGGGTCTGAGAACTTAAACACAGGAGAAGGCCAAATCCCCTGAAATCTGCAGAGAGAGCCCCCAAGACAGTTATTTTATTCTCCTGTGGACATACTGGTTGTCCCCTGCAGCCAGGACAGAAACCTGCATTTGTTCATGGTTGGGGCATTTTTTGGCTGCTTTGGCAATTCAGAGGGATCAAGTAAAAGGCTCGTGGTCTGCAGTCAGGCTCCACTCACCACCTGACATTTCTGCATGCCTGCAGCATGAGGCAACGCCACGAAAGGCTGCTAGAAAATCTTTTGTTTAATGCTCTTGAATATTACCTGGTTATGGCTCTGGCCATCCCCTCCCAGAAGGAAGATAGCAGAATTAGACTGGCACAGAAAAAAAACCTGTGATGATGACGAGTTGACTCCTCGTGGCGCAAGACAAAACAGATTGCGGGAAGGAATTACCAGCAGGGAATCAGCCCAGGGACTTCTGCAGCCATAAGCAATCAGAAAGGAGGAGACAAATGGTTTTACACCCATGGAAATTGCAGAAGAACCAAAGGAAGGCAAGCAACATGTTTGGAGCAAGCACAGCTAAATAATTCTTCGAAAGGTATGACAGAAATAATTGTACAGACCAGGAGTATCAGTTGGTACAGAAAAGAAAGACACGAGTCAGGCAGAAAGCATCCATTAGAGGCTATGAAGCATGCAGGTACTTCAGCAAACAAATTCCTTGAGCCAGGGATTGCTGGAAGGTGGAGGTTTTCCACAGGGAAAGAGCCACTCAGTGCATGCTTCTGTATTATCACTGATTATTCACTACCAAGTACTGCAGGCAACTGAGTGTAACAAACTTGCAATTCAAATCTGAATTGGCCATTGTGAATTGCAGAGGAAAGGAAACCAAACACCACAAAGCAAACTAGAACATAGGACGGCGCTAAATCAATGTCTCCCAGTAAACAAACAAAAACCTGCAGAAAAGCCCTTCAGTCTGTTCCTTAACATGTTTATCATGCAGCAGAGTTTTCAGAAAATGCAAGCAGCATATGAGGTCAGTCGACAGCACAGAGCAAACACAATGTGATCCTCACATGGGTGGCGGTACCAAAGGATTGGGAATGAACTCACACCTACACAGCCCACAAAGCAATTCAGAGTGGCAGGTATGGAATAACAATGTAACACTGAGCCCAGCTTCAGGAAAGAAAACCTTGCAGGTATGAGAGTTGTGTGAAAAAAAATAGAGGCATTTCAGAGTCGTATTTTGCTTTATACTCTCAGCATTATGTATTTGAGCGAGTACAAGAAACAAACAAACCACCTTTTTTTTCCTTTATACACATTACCAAAATTTACCATGCAAAGACAGGGCAATTGTTAATCGTCAGAGCACCAGAAAGCAAACCAAAACCACCCTCCTCCATCTCCTAGTCATCCTTATGGAAGTGGCCACAGCACATGCAGGAAAATTACCACCATCCCTCACTCTATAACAAAGGACAATGTCAAACCAGAAGTTTTGACCAGGCTTCAGGGAGAAGATAAATAGTATCTAAATAATAGAAAAATAGCTTTTTTTGCTGTGTGGAACAGGCAACCCACACCCTTTTAACAAGATTTATAGACAAAGCTGGAGCTTCATGGGTTTCAAGGGCACACCACAGAATAAAGACTTACAAAAATAAACACAAACCTTGTGATTATTCCTGGGAGCATGACAGCACTGCTACTGGTAAACCCTTGGAGGATCATTTACAGAAGACATATAGATTGGTTGCTGCCAGGTTTGATCCATGAACCCCACACGGGAGAATCCAGAATCCACTTGTGGTTCAAGTGTGCCAAGGCATTCTCACTGCCTGGGAGAGAAGCGTTAGTGAGTCCATGGGCAAAGGAGTCAAAGCGCTCTCCACACCACACATGGGCCTGGAGATGGACCCCAGGAGGATGAGGCATGGCAGGAATGGGGGGGAGGCAGTGATGATGATGATGGAGAGGAAAATGGCAGCAATCACACTAAAAGCATAACGCAACTCAAATAGTCATAGCATATACAAGTCATTCTTTTTTTCTGCCTAAGCCTTTATGAGGATTAACAGCTCAAGATCATATGGCTTCTCCTTGGCTGTATAATATCTTACAGCTGCTTTACATGGTGGAAATAATATGCTCTGCTACTAAGGTTTGTGTTTTGTCAGAGATGAGAATTTCTTGATCTGTTCTTTCAGAATTCTGAGAGGGTGGGTTGCAATGCTGTACTATTTGCTGACAGATATCTTGATTCTGGACATGTTTTAGAAGAGATGTGTAAAGTAAATTACTATTTTGAATCTCACTATTTTGTTAATAGCTGCTATACTGTTATTTAAATAACTCCCACTAGTTCCATTTTCACAAAAGCTCTTCCAGTACATTATGCAAATCTACTTCAGTACAGTTTTCATGGGTCTTGAAATTTCCAGCTCTGTCATATTCAGCAGAGAAAAATTTTGCATAATGGTTTAAAAGTGATTATGATTTCTATTTCATTCTTATTTGTCTCATTAATGCTGCAGGATTATATCTATTGCAGCTTTATTTATAAGTATGGATTCAAACTGTCCAGACTATTTTAAGGTTGCATCTGTGAGGAAAGTCTTTACTTCACCTGATTTGAAGTTTCTGAAATTGCTTTATTATAGGCTATGAAACCAGCACCCAGATCCGATTCCCCTGAAAATTACTGAGATTGTCACACATCCTGTGCTATGGAGGATCCCATTCTACACCACCATCTTCTCTACCATACACTGAATTGAGTTTTCAAGGGCCAGTGTATCCAGTGGTCTGGGAGCTACATGGTATACTCAGACACACAGAATAGTTTGCTTACAGTGAAACCATACAAACTTGTAACATTTTTCCATGTAATTAACTTTGTCATAGTATCAATTATTTTCTGTGCTAGCTGCAAGTAATTTATACATAAACAAAGATGTTTTATCCATGGACTTTAATTTAGGCAATTGCATTTACATTTCTGATTCCAACCCTACGCTTGACTGTTTTCTGAGTTGTTTACAAGTCAGCTGCAATATCCCTGGGCACTTAATGTTCCCGAGATTGCTGTGCTATATGCAATCATAATATGCATACATTTATGCAGCCAAATTTGGAAGCAAAAGGGCCTTTTAACTTCTCAGAGAGATGGCAGAGCAGGTTGAAAGTTACAATGCTCTTACAGTACCACTACCATCTCAACGAATAATCATCAGCCCAGCAGGCAACCACAGCTCAGGTTCAAATAACATGGATAGGTTTGTCATAAGATATGGAAATGCAAATCTGTGCTGTCTTATGCCTTGTCTAGTAAATTATACAGCTTAAAACAACTTTAAGATTTCTTTTGAAATATAAAACTAATTTATACATCATTATTATCTCTATTCCATGAGACATAAATGGGATAAGACATTCTGATCGCATCACTGAAAAGTCCGTTAGGTATAAAGGCATTTTGGGAAAGGGGAATTGATAATAAACCCTCAGTCACTGAGATCCAGCCAGCAACATCTGAGCACAGGCAGAAACAACAGCCCTGAGGCTTCAATGCCTCCAGTCAAGTGGGGACCTTTTGGTTTGTCCTTCCTCCTGCAGCTGGGCATCCTGTGCTGTCTCCTGACAGCCTCTGCCCTGTTACACGTGGCTGCCTGGCACCAGGAATGCCAGCCCAGGGCCAGAGGTGCAGCGGGCCAATAGGCCTTACTGAGAGCATTGAGACATGCTGCAGAGTGCAAATACTGTGCTCTGAGCTGCCAACAGATCACAGGGCTGGGGAGGGCAGGCAGTCCAGGGCACCAGAAGCACAAACCTCACAAGAAATCATCCAATCTCTTCTCATGCTCCTTGCCAAATGGAACATCTTATTTGAGCCACAATATTTACCCTTCTAATTTACCCTTCTACTGAGGTTGAAGTGCCTTTGGGCAAAGTCTCCATGAGGAGTCTAAAACATCTAGAATTTCTCCTTGTCAGTGACATAAACTGCTTCTCAGAGTGTTCTGCAGGGTATAATTATACCAGGTAGATCTCTGTGGAGACACTTAACTTGTCAAAGGCAAGTTAGAGATTAGGCAAAATAAGAAATCTTTCCTCATCATTGCCAAGGCAGAACTGAATTTTTGCCTTCCAACTTATGCATACTTCAAATTAATAATAAGTATCATTTTAGCGTTTTGGTGAAATATGCAGCAAACATATAGACAGCATAAAATGAGCTTTATATTGTTGGCTTTTTTGAATACTTGATCTATATACCACATCCTCCATTAAAAACATGTTCATTTAATCTCTGTATTTTAGAGGGAGTTCCATCAGGTACTGGCCAAACAGGCTTTAAAAATTCATGTCTTGTTCTTTTGGAACTTCTTATTCATAAATCAGGTTAGCCTATACTAGATGGGAAATAAATATCTTCAAAGATTCAAGAATATTTTATACTTAAGACAAAATTATCCTCCTACCCTTCTGTCAGGACACCCTTCTGCTCTAAGCATTGAGCTCTGATTAGCTACAGCCAGATTTCTCTTTACACCCAGGGTCTTTAACATGGCCAAGCAGCTTCTGGATTTCCACCAGAGCTCCCAGAATGGTCCAGAGTGGGGATGCCAGCCCATACTCTGTCCATTCAGACACTGCAGCTGCACTGCAGATACAGAGCCAGAGCCCTGGTAGGGGCCCACCAGACAGAAATAGAAAATGGGAAGTCTGTTAATGGCACTTATCGAGAAAATGCTATCTTGGGCATATATGTTTTCATTTCTTGTCATCCTAAGAAGTAAGCAATGCCCCTTGATAAGCTGACTAATAACAGGTTGTGCTGAGAATCTCTATATAAAGGAGAAACATACCTCAGAACAGATACTGTGAAATACTGCTTACTTATTTAAGAACAAATGGAAAACCCACACAATTATTTTGTTTCTCGGTTTTGTGGAAGCAGGAGGAACATTTTCAACAACTTTTTTTACTTTTTGTTCACAAGAGTATAAAGGCTGTAGCGACATTTCTTTGTGTCTTCCCCCTCCAGGCACACAATGATGATGATGACACCCCCTTGGCTGCAGAAGGGTCTGTGCACCAGGGAAGTTTTGCTGCTCCAAGCAGCAGGAGCCACACCAGACACAGACACAGACACTGCCACTGCAGGAGTGGGAACCAGGGCGTGGGCATCCCCAAGGGAGAATGAAGTGGCTCAAGCAGGCATAGGCATGAGCTTGCCTTGCATGTGCAATGATCAAAGCATATCACTGGCTGCCAGAAGCCACTGAAGATACAGCTTACAGGTAGATTTCCACTAATTTAAAATACCTGTCTTCAGTAAAAATGTCATGGTCCACTTGGATTTTTCCCATTTACTGAAAATAGGCAACCAAAACGTTGTCACCACCAGATCTCCTGCAGGGAGGCCTTGTCTGTGCACAGTGCCAGGGCTGTGGGCTACTGGGGATGGCACAGGTGTCCCTCTTGCCTGAACTTCAAGCACGTAGGGTGAACTTACAGCTTACAGAAAAAAGAAATATGTCCACCAGTACTTACATAATACATAATACAAAATCAGATTTATATAAATATGTAGGATTCTTTAAAAGCTGTATATTTTTTAAAAATTACTTTTAAAAAATATTTAAGCACAACAAAATACATTTTTCAGAATTCCTGAAAAAAAATCTGTATTTTGTTTCTATACCACACAGTAATAATTTAAAATTAGGAAAGGATATTGCCTAAGAAAGGAAGGTACTCTCTTATTTTATAAGTTATAAAGCTCATTTTGCTATCTACAGACCGAAGGCTTCATTTTAATTTTTGTGTTTAATAAACCCAACTTGACATAATGTACTGCAGTTATCAAGTTTGTCAGCATTTTTGCAGAAGCTGAAGCTTCTTCTGACAAATGTCGCCAGTCAATTAAATTAAAACAGAGAGCAGCACGATGAAGTGTGTTACTGCTCAGTCTTTAATAAACCAGTTGTGTATTCCTGAGTCTCTCCCAGCTTCCTGACAGGGATACTGATTCCACAGCACCCTTAGGTCCCTGCCTGATGCTGAGGCCACCAGCAAGCTGGTTCAGCTGTCTCCATCCCAGGAAGGAGATGACCATAAATGCACCCCATGGGTTATCAAGAGATACCACCCAAACTTTTTTTTACATGTGCAACATAAACCTCCAGCTGTCAATTTTAACATAAACAGTAGAAAGAAATTCCTGACTTGCAGGAGGTTTAGGTACTTGGGCTCCTCTCAGCATCCTACTCTGGCAGAGCTGTATTTCTTGAACCAGCTGTGGAGGGAGGTCACAGCTTGCCAAGACCACTCAGCTCAGCAGAAACATGCACATGAGTCCAGGTTCCAGAGCAGACAGCTTGCATCCTTCTGTGGAGTTATCTACCAACCCACTACACCATAAAAACACTTAAATATTAAAATACTGATTATGTTGCAAAGCATTTAGAAGCCTTGTAAGAAATTATGTTAATAAACATGAAGCAGTTGATGCCCGAGAGGCAAGAAAGTGCCCAGGATGACACAAGCCTGCTCAGATCCTTGCCTTAAGGCAAGGATCTTGGAAAGCAAAACATTTCAGCACAACACCAAAGAAAAATAAATGATCCCTCTCAGCTTTTCCCTTAATTTTTTTCAGGACACATCTTGCTTCTGTGTTCCTGTGCTTTAATGAACTCCTTTGGGTCAGCAGTGTGAGCTGCTGTGTCTTCAGTAACAGCACTCTCTGCCAGGAGCATGGGGAGGATTTTGGGCCTGTGCACTGCAAGAAGCACAAGGATCTCATTCTTTCCTTCCCAGAGATTTACAGAGGAGCTGCTTGACATTAGGAACAATGACTGCTACAGTCTTGGTGGACTGAGCAGGAAGGAACACGTTCCCAGCTAGAGGCTGAGAGGAGACACCCAGAGGGAAAGTTCTCACAAACCCTGCAGTGACATTGCAAAATGTTAAAATGAGATGACCAGGCTCTATCCATGAGATGACCAAGCTGTATCCACAGACAGGAGACCTTAACCTTGCAGCTGCAGATGGGGGGAGGCTGGGGCAGAGAAAGGAAGAAGAGGAAGGAAGGGGAAGACAAGCAGCACTCCCAGAGAGCCACCTCTGCCTGTGCAGAGGCAGCACAGCTGCTGCCCAGGCTGTGGCCAAGGGCCCCACCACCACTCGTGCCTTTCCCCTTTGCAGGGACTCTCAGGCAGCACCTACTGAGATTCAAGAAGACAGTCTAAAGCCATAATTCAGTTTCATGCCAAAGTAAAGATATGTCCTCTCCAGCAAGTGGATGACCTTTCCCTTGAACCACCATTTAGAGTTACGCCTGTGACAAGCAACAATGTTTTCCTAGGTTTTTTTTTTTTTTTTTGCTCACAATGATACAAAATAGAGTTGGACAAGCACAGAAACAAGAGGTTGTATAACACAGCTGCCCTGCGGTGATTTTTGTTATAATTTTTAAATCAATAAGTTCAGAAAGCAGAATAAGCACTGCATCTACACCCACTGCCAGATACTGGCAATGTATAGGTACAGTAAATGACATTAATGGAAGAAGAATCCAATCAAAAAGCACTATAATGAGGTTTATCAAAGCACAGTGAAGCTTTTTTTTTTTACCTAGTCCAGAACAAAGAGCACCTCAAGGCTGGTGCCTGGCTGACAGTGCCAGATTAAGATCTCCATGATCAAAATAAGCCTCAATGGATAGATTCACAGAGAAATACAGGAGATGAGGAGTTAGTGCCTGAGAGTGTGAAAAAAAGAAGGCAAGGAGAGATTTAAACAGTTTCAAAGGATCAAAACCAGAGCCCAGAAGACAAATGAGGCCACAGCATGTTAAATGAGGCAAGTGAGTTTGGAAACATTTGTGTATTTAGCTTCCTAACTAGAGCTCAGCTCCCAGGCAGAAGTGTTAAACAACCACCTGATCAGAATTGGTAAGGAAACAGCATACAAGCTAAAACATGGAAGCTGCATTTAGATGCATGCAATAAAACTGTCAAGATTTCAGAAGTCCTGTTAGATAAATCAGATGCTTTTTGTCTAAATGCTAAGTGAGAATCCATAAATCACATTTCCTTTTCAGGAAGTACTGGCAGTATTTCAAGATGTATTTAACTAATCTCACAATGTGTGGTTTTTTCCTTTGCTTAATCTTCTATGAAAAGGAACTATTAGGAAATCAAAATATTATGGCTAAGCCTTGCTAATTGCTCTTAGGCACAGAAAGGCACAACCTCTCTCACCTCGCATGTGAAGAAGGTGAGAAATGTGAAGAACTTAGGAATATAAAACAACAGAAAATGAAAAAAAAATTGGAATCCATTGCCTTCATGTTGTTCAATAGTGTTCTGTATATATATAGACTTAGTTCAGATCCCAGTAAATTTGGGACTCCTTACCACATTAGTGGTAGAACACAATTACAACCTCTGCAAATCTTTACACAAAACCCAAAGGCCTAGAAAAGGAAAAAGGCAGGAACATTGCTCACTCTGCTGCCCATCTAAACTGGATGGAGGCACTGGATGGTGCCTGCCCTCTGAGCATATCCTGCTCTGCTCCAGCTGCATGGACCAAGCACGGTCCTCTCCTTGAAACCCTGAGAGCATCCATATTCAAGCCCAGCTGCTTCAGCACAGACCTCCAGTGCTTCATTAAGTCAAAACTTCCAATTTTAGAATAGTTGAGGCACAAAATCCCCAACTTTCCAACAAAGTCCAAACTCAGAAGTAGTCAATGTTTGGATTGGGAAATTCTTACACTTCACAAATTTTGTCAAAAATATTAATTCCCTCTAGAAAAAATGCACAGCTGTGGTAAACTAACTCCAGAATTAACAGACTCAGTCTGGCTGTAAGATTAATACCAGGTTTGTATTTTTATAGAAATATTTGAAAGCAACCACAAAGATTCATCTGGAGATACCAAAAATCAGACAGAAATCTACCCAGTACAGTGT
This sequence comes from Cisticola juncidis, assembly GCA_013400215.1. NCBI lineage: Eukaryota > Metazoa > Chordata > Aves > Passeriformes > Cisticolidae > Cisticola > Cisticola juncidis. The sequence goes on along the minus strand of VXBR01004992.1, from coordinate 34,878 downwards.
CTTTCTTAGCAGTGATCATTGCAGTGATCTCCTGCTGACCCAATCCCACAGCTTTTCCAAGATAATTGGGTGCCCAGAAGATATATATTTAGAATATTGTTGTACTCCTAATTTATGTGAATAAAATATAGAGTCCCTTGACCTTCCATTACATTTAGTCTGTAGTATACATTTATTCTTCAGGGGAAAAAAAGGCCTGGAATTCAGTAAATTATTACAGTACATATATTCTGAAAACATAAAACTTTCAATGTTAATATGGTAGAAATTAGTAATTTCCTTCTATAAAATGGCATGTAACAAACAAGCAGAGAAAGGGAAGATATAGTGTCTTATGTATGAGAACTGACATCTTCATCTGTGCTGCAGCTACTGCATTTCATCTTTACAGTGTGCTGAGAAATCAAGAAGTTATATAACTTAGTGAAAAGCTGATAGGGCCAGTGACATTTTAAATCTCACTTTGAAAATCAGTTGCAAGATGTGAAAAGAAAAAAAAACCTCTTCAGGAACCAAAATCTCCATCCCATAATACATCCGTATATATGTACACTTTAAAAGAAAAAAGAGCAATGAAACTTTGAAGAAAAAGGGAGTGTGGGAGGGAAGTGGAAGGACAGGCAGAGCAGAGAAGGAACAGAATAATCACAGATCATTTCAAGACACTGCTATGAGGAAGCAAAAAGACAATTTATTTTGATGGCACCCTTTTGATTTTGCTTATGCTAAATATTAAATAGGTAACATAGTAGCAATTAACAACATGGAGCTTAATTGGAATTAGAAAGCCAAAAATACCTACATACATTAAAAAGCAAATGCTTTTTTAACCTGGAAACACAACACAGTCCTACTTGGATCAGTCTTTACTTTTCTAAGGGAAAATGGCCCCATCAAAAGGATTGAAAGCTTTCTATGATTGGAAGCAGATTAGGAAAAGTCAACAGACCTAATTTATTTTCCAGTTGTCTCAGCACAAAAAAACCCCAAAAGACAATGATACTGACTCAGGAACCATAAAGGAATCTCTACAATCCACAAAAACTGATTTTTTACTATTCACAGTGATCACTCCCACTTTTTATCCATCCAAACTTGGGTCATCATGATAAGATCTGATAATTCTCATTTGATTCATATACAAGTGAAGTGAACTTTCAGAGAAGGAAAGCAAAAGAAGACATTTTCTGTAAAAGGGGTGTAGTGGGTGGAAAGGAGCCCATTCAAAATAGGCCCAAAGCACATGAAAAGAGAATTCACTGAATGAATGCCGAATTAGAATTATGTTCCTGCTCATCCAGAAAGCAGCTACTGCAGATGTCCACCAGACCAAGGTCTGCACATTTTTAGGCACAGAACTACATCTGGGTCTAGTCCTGGGAGCAAAGGTGAGAGCAGCACAAGCACATGGAGACAAAAGACACCACTGCCCACACACAGCAAAGGAAAACTTTGCACCAGGAGAATGTCAACAGTTCAAACTCTTGCTTAATCATCAGCATCAGCAAACTACAAGCATTTTGATGAGCTGGTCTGTTACAAAATCAAGGCTGACTCTTGAGAGCAGCAAGCTGGCAGAACACAAACCTGCCCTACCTGCACAAAGCGTCCTCCAGGAAAAAAAGAGCAGCTTATTTTACCAATAAACTTTGCGTGATAAGGACAGCTGCCAGCTGAACCTGGCATCTGCTAAACTTGCTTTCACAAGAACACTTTTTCTTCCCAGAATCATATTTAGTATCTTTCAGAAACATAAACATAATGAAACATTCACTGCATTTTGTTCAGCCATTGCAGGATCTCCCCCCACTCAAACAGCAGCAGCAGAATTTTAATGAGAAAAATGCAGCAGGGTTGTAAGAGAATATTGTACTGCAGCAAATCACTGCTTCTGCAGGTTTCCTTCAGTGTAACTCTGATCTCCTAAATCTGCTACAGCACCAGTACAGATTTCTGTAAAATGCAGCTCCTAGCAGAGATTAATTAGGGGGAAAAAAAAGGCCTTGAGAACTTCTTAATCAAGCTCTATACCTACAATACCTAGGAAAAAGCCTAACCAAAAGCCCAAAGCAGAATTCCCAAATAGTTCCCAGTGCTATCGGATATGATTTCTTTCTTTATCTCCTTCTGTTTAACCCAAATGCCTTTGCATTTAAAAGTACTCATACATTTTCTGCCAAACTGCCTTCCATGAAGCAATTAAATTTATAATTGAGATCTTCAAGTCATTACAAAGCAAATTCAGAGTCTTTTGGAATGATTGTAGGGAATGAGATGACACAAATCAATTTTATGCTAAGACACTTTTGAATGTATGCATTCAATATATGTCACACAACCCCTCATAAGCCTGAGGAGCTGCTTCTCCCACAAAAAGCACTTCCAAGTTTTTCAGGGAAGGTATTTTCAAACTTTAAGATGAAGTTCTCAATTGTACTGTGAATGAGCTCATCAGTCAAATATTAAGATTTTAAACTTTTTACTGGAGGCTAGATTTGTAGACAGCCATGTTGGCCCAAAGAACATTTGCCTTTCTCCTCTCATTTTGTTCACTAGTGGAGCTAGATTGAATATTCTTTGAGACTCATTCCCCCATTGTCATCTTAGGGCTTCTGAAATGAGACTGACAGGAAGCACTTTATCTCTACCTCCTTACTGCTGACATTGTTGTTTATTCATCGGTGCTTCAGTTCACCACTCACACAGATAATTTAGTCACTCATCACTACTCAGAAAGTCATTGATAAAATTTTGTTTCACTGGGAGTGACAAAGCTAAAAATTCAAGTTGCTGCTTCCAGGTTTTGTCAGAAACTCCAAAATTGCAAAGACGATATTCCTGCCTTTTACTGCCTTTTTTTTTTCATCCTGACAGTAAATGTCTAAAATGTTTCCACACAAAGACAATATTAACACACTACAGATATTTGCATCTCCATATCTTCACATCCATATGAATGGCACATTATTCAGGGTGTGTAGGCTCAGTGGACAGCAAGTGCTGTCTTTCATCTGGATTATCCAGTAAAATCACAGCAAGTCTTCCCATGCTTAGCTCTATCCTGATTTCTCCCCATACATCCATCAAGGAAACAGCACTACTCTGAAAACCCCTCCTATCTCAGCCTCCTTGTTTTCCTCTAATACTTCTCCGTTCATATTGCTCCACTACCTCTATGATTTCAGGACTAAAGAAACACATAAGAAAAATGCAGGTCAGAAAATTCATAGAACTGAGCTAAGCTACTTCAATTAACTATTTCCACATGGACTCCTCTCTGCCAGGGTTTCTTTTTTTTTCTTTTTTTCTTTTTTTAAGAAGAAAAAAATAGGTGCAGGAATAATATAAGCAATCAGATTTTGGAAAGCTTCCAAGAGCAAAAATGTCAGGAAACTACTGCAGATGCAGTAACCTGCGCATTTCAATCAGGAATACAAACAGTAGCTCAAAATCTATTTATCCCAGATGTTCCCAACACTGATAAGAAATCATTTCCTTTTTGTTTCTTAAGGCCTTTATTCAAGGAAGTGTTGAAATGATCACCCCTGACAGAGGTCTTCACTCAGGAAGGCAGGGCTCTATCACAAAAGGTGTTGCCAAAAGACATGGGTCATCCCTGCCCTGTCATTTCAAGTTGTCTCCCTCTTTCTCTAGAAAACTGCTTTCCCACCCCAAAGGCCCATTCTGAGTGTTCCATGCCTTCTGCAGACTCTCCCTCTCCCTGTCTCACTCCCTCTCCTTTTCCTTTCATTCTTATTTCTCCTCTTGAGAGGCAATGCAAGCCCCTCAGCACAAGCACAGCTCAGGCTCTCCAGAGCCCCAAGGAGGCAAACACAGACACACAGGTACACACTACCTGCATGTAGCATCTTGCATGATCATGGCCTGTTTCTGGGATTTTTGGTTCCTGCTGTTTTCTTCCTCAAAAATGGCTTTAAAACAAAAGTACGCCTTTTGTTAATCTTATATTGTGGATGTGTCTTTATAAACCAGCCAGAATTGTTTTACCCATTAACCTGCTTATGAGAAAATGAGAGAGCCTTCATACCAAAGCATGAAGTTGGAAGCACCTTTGTCAGGATGGTGCCAGCAGTCTTAAAGCAAAAAGCCTGCTTCAGAAACTGTGGGCACTTTCCCATACCATATGCCAAAAAGAAAAGCTGATTTTAAATATTCCTAATCTCAGCAAAACAAGACCTGCATTAAGAAATGACAACAACATTCAAAAACCATTTCTCCATGGCATTTCTCGGATACCAGGAATGCTTGGCTAAAGCAGTTGATTTTCTAAGTGCCTTTCTCAGCCACCACTTGCCATGGCACTGACGTCAGCTTTTGCCAGGTCAGGGCCTGTCTGCCCTAATGAGAGTTTCTCTCTTGGCACTGCAGAGCTGTCAGTGCCCTCAGAGCTGCTTCACTCAGGAGACTGCTTCATCAGTGCCATTATTGAAAATGCAATTCAGCTCTGATATTAATAAAGGAGAAGGTTGAATATTTCCTTCTTCAGGTGCAAGTCTCTATTCCCTTTATCCTGTGACTCCAGAGGCCACATGATCATGGATGAAGCCAGTTCCCTTCATCAAAACTATTAGACTCATCAAGGAACCTCATCAAGAATTTGAGTTTTTTACCCCCAGATACTCTGGGGAGAAGGAAAGCTGCTGCTTTTCCCTACGTCTCATCCCGTCTCCTGTCCCTCCTACCAAATGTACCAGGGACAGACTGAAATGAAAACCCTTGGAGGCAGTTACCTTCCCTCATCACAAGCCATCTCACTTCTACTCCAGTGACTCATCCAGGGCAATCACATAAATAGGAATTCTCCAGGTTTTCTGCAAGTCACATTTTATTTTTCATGCTCTTCCTTTTCACCAGCAGTTGTTGACTGTACTAGCTATTTCTTAGAGCCATCCTGACATATGAGATGTGAGAATATAGCATGCCACAAAATTTTATCAGGGAAAACAGGCTTGTGAAACTGCAGTTTTAAAGAAACTTTGCAAAAGGTTTTTGCCTAATAAACCCCATGAATCATGCTGTGCAGTTTTAGAGAAGAAATGGGTTTTAATCCTGTTGGAAATTGGGGAACTGCAATATATCTTTTTTTCTGATTATTGGAAGGATAGAAACACTGAAGGTCATCTCTGAAAGGAGGAACACATCCCTTATCCCAGAAGAAAACCAGATTGAGATATAAAAAACTTCTTGCACTGACATTGACTACAAATATGTCAGGGAAGCTGAGCAACGCCAGGGCTGTTCACAAGCATCTCTGAAGTTCAAAAAGCAGGCAGCTAAAAGTAACAACTGGAAACAGATAGGCATTTTTTCCCATTTAGCTGTCATTTACAGGAAGAGTACATATAAAAGTAAGAACTTAGTTATTTTCCCCATGAGATGATGTACCATTGACAACACCTAAACCTGTTACACTTAATATCATGTAACAGTGAGCCATCCTTGTGACAAGTGTCTTTTATAACAAAGCTTCATAAAAAAAATGTAAAAAGCATTTATGTTTCTATTTGTTTCCTGGTTCCTGTAATAAATTTAATGTTCCAAAGCCCATAGCAGTAAAATATACAGTAAAATCATAACAGAGATTATTTTAATCATTTTGGCCTCTTGGTTGCATCTTGAAATAAAGGTTTCAGTTGGGAACATGCTGACTCCTAGTTTAAATTTTTGTTCTAGAAGTGGCATCTAAGGGACATATATTGTATTTCAACACTTTTAAAAGGTTGAATGCAAATTTAGGAACTGATATTAGCAATGACCTTAGGTTTCACCATTTGCCTTTGCCAAAGCAGCACTGATCGTTAAGATCACCTTCAAAACAAACCAAATCACATTATGTAGCCCATGGTGTTAACATCTAGGCTATTATAAAACATTAATAATGGAGTTTTGTTTTTCTGCAATGGTGCCTTTCTTCCTGTCCTTTCAAGGAGAATACATGGACAGCCTTACATGACACAGGCCCTGTCCATTGTTCTTCCTCACTTGTAAACTGTCAGATTAAATTTGTTCATCTTGAAATTTATGAAACAGAAGCATATAATTAGAAAGGCTCATTTCCTAAATTAAATGGTTAGCTAACATCCTTCTCTGTATTACATAAAGGACTAAAAAAAGAAAAGATATCCAAATAAGAACAAACAATTAAAAAAAAATAAAAAAGAAGAAAATATTAGATCACTCATGCTGCAATATTTTCAGTTTGGTATTTCCTAAGAAGCTCTATGTACAGTACTGCTTGCACACCAAACCCTAAATTGCATGGTATGCTCTCTAGCAGAAAGGTTCCACTGCAATTTGTCTTGTTCCTTCATAACAAAAAAGGTACAGAGAGGTATGAGCACTAAGGCACAAGCCCATAAATGAGAGATTACTGTTGGGCAGAAATTAATGTCTCGAAATGTGGAGCAGAAAAATGTAAGAGATCTCTCATCTACTAATGAATGATTGTCATGATATTATATGATACCTAATGATTCATCCACTCATGAATGCAGATACACCAGAAAACTGATTAGGCAATGACACCTCTCCAGTAGTTCAGGCAATGCCTAAACTCAGCTTTCCACTTGGGAACTTACTGCATCACTGGTCAGAATCCTCCCCGCTGAAAAGCTGCAGGTTTATTTGTCCATGCTTTCCCCTAATACTCCACATCTCCACCAAGTGGTGAAATGCCTTTGTTTGAAACATGCAGTGGATCTGCCATGCTCAGTTCCAGATCTTCAGCTTCAAGACCTTGTGTGCAAGGACACTAAATAGCATTTTAAAGGCTAAGAAGGGCAAATAAGAGAAAAAACTATGTACTGTGATATTCATGGCATGGATGCAGCAGTTGATTTTGTCTTAGCAACAGTTTTAGCATCAACCTTTTGGGAAAATGGGTGTACACATGTACCTACTCTGCTTTGAAAGGCAAAGCTTTATCAAATGCATTGGCTCAGTTGGTATTTTCCAAATTCAGTAGATAGAAACTGAAGTACTGTATTTCTTTCTCATTATGTACATTGACATGTTTCCTGTGCATTCAGGAGGAACATTTAGATTCAGACCACTGAAAAAGTACAAGTTGTCTCCCTGCTCTGTTCTCTGCAGCACAAATCTTTCTTTTCAGCAGTTTTCTCTGCTTTGAAAGGCAATGAAATCAGATTCTGAGCGGTAGAATGGAATTCCTATTTCAGGCAATGAATTGCACTATTCCTATTTAGAGGAACATCCTGTGTTCAAAAGCACTGAACAGCCAGAAACACCTTTTAAAATCAGTGCTAGTTAGTGCTCAGAACCAAAGCTAAGTAATACTTTTTTTTTTTTTTTCATTGAATGAAGAGTTTAATTTCAGCATCCTAAATGTTATTTCAGTATTAACCTCCAAACTCATGGATTTGAGTTTGGTTCTGTTCACAGAGTAAATGCTTTTGCCTCCATCTTTACCAGACAGTTGCTAACACCTCCACCTGTGAGTGGAAAATCAATAATAATTGAAAATCAGTAACAAGCCAGTCAGAACATAGGAGGGCTCCTGTGCCAAACCTCCCTGCTCTGTACATTTAGAACATCTTCCTCTGCTGTTCATATTTTGTGGTCAAATTCATCATCAAATGCAAGCAGAAAAAAACTAAAGTCAAAACAGGAGCCACCAGCCATGCAAGGTGTAGGCAGCTAACTGGGACACAGATCTGTTCTGGAAAGTGACACCCACAATTACAAAACCCACTGTCTTTTCTCTGACTGAAGCCTAATGGCTGATACGATCAATCTGAGGTTTTAGCATAAATCTCTGACATTAAATAAGAATCCATTGACATGGAATGAGTGATCTGTCTAATTAAGACAAATTGAAATGTGAGTCCAGGATGCAGAGATAGAGGCCAGTGATGTGGTACATGGACACACAGGTCCTGAGCTTTCCTTGGGACATCATATCCCTCCTTCCTCCCCAACAAGCTGTCTTTCAAACAAAGCTGGGTTGTGACAGGTCTATTTAATAATAAATCACCAGTATTGAGAAGCTCCCACTATCTCTGCACATCCATTTTCACAACACTTGCATTTCCTCCCACTGTTCTTTAACCTTTAACCTCCTCTCTTCTCTCTTCTCATGTTCATAGCTTCATATTTGACCCACAGCTTCCCAAAACACCACCAGCTCCTCAGAGTGTCCTCTGAAGCTTCGTGCAATGGAAACCACCCACAGCTGAATGATATCAGCGCATACCCAAGCCTCGAGCCTGTCCACTCCATGGACACAGAGAGGAAGAGCCTACAGTGTAATCCAGGCTGATCCCTCCATCAGAGATGTATTTCATTCCCAGTGCTCATTGCTTCCCCTCACTTTGTCAACTGGAAGTGGTGTCTGTGCCCACCAGAGGAACTGTTATCTGTACCTCCAGCTCTGCAGAACACCCACCTCAGAAAGAGCAAGGAATCAGGAATCAGCCAAAAGGGGAACATGCATGACAATATTGAGGAGAATCCAGGTACCATGAAACCCCTGGAGGTTTCACCACTGCTCCTAAGAAAGGCAGGAGTGATGCCTTGCTAACCCTGCATCCTCAAAAGCCTCTGGGAAGAGAGTAAATATTATGCTGCTCCACTGGCCAGTAGATCTGGCCTTTCATTCTTTTGAATGGACAGGGATACCAAAAAAGTATTCCTTCTCCCTATGATTGTAGATATATATCTGTTATTTATAAATAGTTTTTCTCTATTTACATGTTCATCCTCTTTCAGGAGAGGTATCTTAGATTAGCAAAGCTTGACTGGCAGTGGGTAAGGTCTAAGTATACATTGTGACATATCTCTGCTGTTATATTTTCCAAACCCTTAGAGCAAAGTAAAAATGCAAGAATGAAAACAAAGCATCACTACTTTTAATATCAACATTTTTTTTTCTTAAGGTGATGGTAAAATAATTGGTCCTAAGCTACAGCAGCAAACTTCCATCTTAAAAAAGCTCTTTAAGAAACCCTGACTTGCAGCAACAAAGAAAGGATCTAAGAAAAACCAGAAACTAACATTCTGATGTGGCAAAAAANAAAAAAAAAAAAAAAAAGAAGCGTGCTTGTGAGCTCACTAGGGGCTCCTTTGGTGCAAGTAAAGGATGATGATGTGAAGACCAGTGTCACTCAGTTCAGGACACAATCTGTTTTGACACAACCTACATTAGGGCCAAATGCTTGTACCAGTGTGAAAGGAAGCAGAACAATTTTCCTGGTGCAGCACTGCACTCATGAGGCTGAAACTGAGGCTTGCATTTCTGTAGGCACACAAAAAAGCAGCAGGTGACAGCAATAGAGATTGTGGCACAATTTTCCCTGCTGCCATGACCTGCTCTGATCAAGGCTGGACTCTGCAGCCAGACAAAAATGTTCATTGCAACCTCATTAGTGCATTCTGCCAGGCATACGAGACTGATACATAACTGCAGGCAAATTCATGGACTGCAAGACTTTAAGCCCTATCTAAGCCCTGGTTAACATCTCTTTATTTATTCACCATATTGTTTGGAGAGAAGAATGAGAATCAGGCTCATTTCTGGTACCTGGTAGAGCTATACCAGAGAAATAAAGCTTGGCCAGAGGTAGGAATGAAAAATTAAAGTTTTGTCACTCTGTCATTGAATCTTGATAAAAGAACTGTCTATAACTCCAAATATAGGTTGTTCATGAATCTTCCATAGCAGAGAAGCAAACAAAGACAAGTAATAAAATATCTGCCTTTGCAAACTGAGGGATAAAATCATATAATAGCTGAGTAAAAATCTGAATAACCTTTTTTTTTTAAATTTATTCACCACCTTGAATTATGTGGAGGATGATACGACCGTTCACGACAACACCATGTATATTACACCCCTAAATATTTGGAAGAATTTTAAAGATTTTCACAATTCTACATTTAAACCAAATATTTGCATAGTAAGGGCACATCCTTCTGCACAGGCAAACTTTGGTTTTCCTTTAGGCTGACTGGTCCACCCTGCCCTCCCTTGCACTCTAGCAGGTCAGGCAGTTGATTATCTGATGGGTACAGTGAATTCTCAGAACAGTTAATACTTTACACCAAGGGAACACTAGACTTCCATATTCCATTGCAAGAACAAGCAGAAGCTACATGCATGTAAGGTTATGTGAAATCAATCCTTTCTATCTTATATTTTTAATTGGGTATTCCACTAATTTTTTTCAATGTTTCTTCACTTTGAAGTTGCTCTTGATATTTTGCACAAGTTTTAAGTGATCACAGGTGTTGTACTGGTGCTGAACAGAATTCATTTTTCCATCTGTACATTATCACTTTCCTTTGTCTCTATTTTATTTCTCCTACATATCCTATGCCTTATTTCTTCATAACTTTTGGCTTTGTTCTTCTCGTTCTTACATCTTATTTATTTTATTGCTTTATTTTTCTTTCCATTTTCCTTTCTCAATAGACTGCCCAAAAAAGTTTGCAAGTACTTTAATTTTACAATGTCCTAACACTATTTTAGGGATGCTTTAGAAAATAATGTCAACTGATGAAATTTTCTGTGAACCTCTGTTCTCTCTGAAGGAACATTTTTATGCCCTGTCATCATAATGTTGCATAATCGGCAGTCAGAGAGCATCATGTGGACATGGATGAATTCTGCCTGTATTGGCTGCACAGAGGGCTCAGACTGACATTACAGGACTTGTCACATGCCCTTTCTATGTGACAGTCTTGAGGAATGCACTTTCCCAGAAAAATGGGGTATCAGTAATGTCAAAACTGAAACAGGTAAAAAAATACAATTGGAGAAGGCTCAGATAAAAGAAAGGGCTAGAATTTATTATATATGTAGACGAAGCTGGTTTTATTCTCATTCTGTTGCATTACTATGGCAAAGCCCTTCTCTTCATGGCATGTTTTGACAGCTTGCCTCCCAATTTTCCCCATTCCAAACGAACCAGTAATACAAAGGAGAACTGGACATGGCAGCCTGTTAGGATGGCACCCAGGCAGAAACTCAAAATGTCAGCTCTATACAGGAGTGGAGGGAGAAGTGGCTCTTCACAGAAACATCTCTGTTGGAAAAGATTTAAGAAAACACAGGAGAAGAGTAAGGAATGTCTCTGTCTACAGTCTAATTGGCTTAATTACACTACTGTAGGGCTGCTTGATTCTGCCACATCTATACATCTTTTAAATACCTCCAGGGATGGTGACTCCATCTCCTCTGTGAGCAGCCTCTACCAATGTTTGGACAGCTTTTTCAATAAAGAATTTTGTCTTAATATTCAATCTAAAACTCTCCTGGTAAAGCTTGAGGCTCATCTTACCACTTGTAACTTGGGAGAAGAGACCAACACCACCTGGCCACAGCCTCATCCCAAGGAGTTGTAGAGATCAATAAGGTTCCCCCCCCCCAGTCTCCCTTCCCTCAGGCTCAACACCCCAAGCTCCCTCAGCTGCTCTTCCTCAGACTTGTGCCCCAGAGCCTNGCAACCTCATTAGTGCATTCTGCCAGGCATACGAGACTGATACATAACTGCAGGCAAATTCATGGACTGCAAGACTTTAAGCCCTATCTAAGCCCTGGTTAACATCTCTTTATTTATTCACCATATTGTTTGGAGAGAAGAATGAGAATCAGGCTCATTTCTGGTACCTGGTAGAGCTATACCAGAGAAATAAAGCTTGGCCAGAGGTAGGAATGAAAAATTAAAGTTTTGTCACTCTGTCATTGAATCTTGATAAAAGAACTGTCTATAACTCCAAATATAGGTTGTTCATGAATCTTCCATAGCAGAGAAGCAAACAAAGACAAGTAATAAAATATCTGCCTTTGCAAACTGAGGGATAAAATCATATAATAGCTGAGTAAAAATCTGAATAACCTTTTTTTTTTAAATTTATTCACCACCTTGAATTATGTGGAGGATGATACGACCGTTCACGACAACACCATGTATATTACACCCCTAAATATTTGGAAGAATTTTAAAGATTTTCACAATTCTACATTTAAACCAAATATTTGCATAGTAAGGGCACATCCTTCTGCACAGGCAAACTTTGGTTTTCCTTTAGGCTGACTGGTCCACCCTGCCCTCCCTTGCACTCTAGCAGGTCAGGCAGTTGATTATCTGATGGGTACAGTGAATTCTCAGAACAGTTAATACTTTACACCAAGGGAACACTAGACTTCCATATTCCATTGCAAGAACAAGCAGAAGCTACATGCATGTAAGGTTATGTGAAATCAATCCTTTCTATCTTATATTTTTAATTGGGTATTCCACTAATTTTTTTCAATGTTTCTTCACTTTGAAGTTGCTCTTGATATTTTGCACAAGTTTTAAGTGATCACAGGTGTTGTACTGGTGCTGAACAGAATTCATTTTTCCATCTGTACATTATCACTTTCCTTTGTCTCTATTTTATTTCTCCTACATATCCTATGCCTTATTTCTTCATAACTTTTGGCTTTGTTCTTCTCGTTCTTACATCTTATTTATTTTATTGCTTTATTTTTCTTTCCATTTTCCTTTCTCAATAGACTGCCCAAAAAAGTTTGCAAGTACTTTAATTTTACAATGTCCTAACACTATTTTAGGGATGCTTTAGAAAATAATGTCAACTGATGAAATTTTCTGTGAACCTCTGTTCTCTCTGAAGGAACATTTTTATGCCCTGTCATCATAATGTTGCATAATCGGCAGTCAGAGAGCATCATGTGGACATGGATGAATTCTGCCTGTATTGGCTGCACAGAGGGCTCAGACTGACATTACAGGACTTGTCACATGCCCTTTCTATGTGACAGTCTTGAGGAATGCACTTTCCCAGAAAAATGGGGTATCAGTAATGTCAAAACTGAAACAGGTAAAAAAATACAATTGGAGAAGGCTCAGATAAAAGAAAGGGCTAGAATTTATTATATATGTAGACGAAGCTGGTTTTATTCTCATTCTGTTGCATTACTATGGCAAAGCCCTTCTCTTCATGGCATGTTTTGACAGCTTGCCTCCCAATTTTCCCCATTCCAAACGAACCAGTAATACAAAGGAGAACTGGACATGGCAGCCTGTTAGGATGGCACCCAGGCAGAAACTCAAAATGTCAGCTCTATACAGGAGTGGAGGGAGAAGTGGCTCTTCACAGAAACATCTCTGTTGGAAAAGATTTAAGAAAACACAGGAGAAGAGTAAGGAATGTCTCTGTCTACAGTCTAATTGGCTTAATTACACTACTGTAGGGCTGCTTGATTCTGCCACATCTATACATCTTTTAAATACCTCCAGGGATGGTGACTCCATCTCCTCTGTGAGCAGCCTCTACCAATGTTTGGACAGCTTTTTCAATAAAGAATTTTGTCTTAATATTCAATCTAAAACTCTCCTGGTAAAGCTTGAGGCTCATCTTACCACTTGTAACTTGGGAGAAGAGACCAACACCACCTGGCCACAGCCTCATCCCAAGGAGTTGTAGAGATCAATAAGGTTCCCCCCCCCCAGTCTCCCTTCCCTCAGGCTCAACACCCCAAGCTCCCTCAGCTGCTCTTCCTCAGACTTGTGCCCCAGAGCCTTTCCCCAGCTCCCTTGCCCTTCTCTGGACATGCTCTACACTTCCATGTCTTTGCAGAAGAAAGTGACCCAGTTCTGAACACAGCACTCGAGGTGTGGCCTCACCAGAGCCCAGCACTGGGGACAATCCCTGCCCTGCTCCTGCTGGCCACACCACTGCTGATCCAGGCCAGGAGCCATTGGCCTTCCTGACCACCTGGGCACTCTCTGGCTCATGTCCATCCCCTGTTGCCAAGCCCTCCCAAATCAGTTAATGAAAAAGACTGTACTCACTGACAGTTTGCCATTGGAGAGACAGAAAAACGTTGGAAAACCCCACATTTCTCATTTTTTAGAAGTTAACATCAAATACTTCCCATTTCCTTAAATAATAAAAGATGTGAGATCTGTTTTTGCTATATTTTTTACATTATTTTCGTCAGTTCTAATGAAAACACAACAAATACTGCAGTAAAGTGATTAGTCTAGGAGAAAACCTCCTACTTTAGTAAAAGCCACAGTAATCTTGACTTCAGTGAAAACTGTCCTATAGGTCCTTCCATCTCTTAAAGAGCTCTGAGAAATCTGAACATTTTAAAGGCTATAAATACCAAATATATAGATATAACTTCCTACATCTAATATGAAGTAAGCAAGTAGACTGCATTAAAATACAATCTGTTTCCAAACATGCACACAAAGGAAGATTCCATTCCAGAAATTCATAATAAAGGCAACACACAATGTGGCATATTCTCAAAACTGACCAAAGATCTTAATCTTCTGTCTATTTTTTAAAGATACTGGATACAAAAAATGAGAATCTTAATTTTATCGGTTTCTATTTATACTCCAGCATTCATATCTTGAGAGTTAAATTCAAATACTCCTCTCAATAAAAATGTCCATGAAACAGACCTATTGTGGTATTTTTGCATTTCAAAATTCAGTTGATTTTGCACCAACAGCAATTCCCATTCTCTACAACACATCTGGGTTCTTCCAGAACCTATCATGCCAGCTTAACAGTAACTTGAAACATATGGCTACTGTGAGAGAAAAATTAAGTGTAATATCTTGGTTTTGTTGTTATTTCATTCCTGGGAATCCAGTAAATGACAATATGCCATACTAGAGCATTATTTATTCTGAAAAACTCTCTCCTGCTTTTTGTAATTCTTAAGTTTGTTCTGTGGTCTTCAGCCTGGATCCTGACAAGTATCTGCTGGAATGATAAAGAGAGGCTGAAGGAACCCTAAGCTTAATGCATTTCACAAGGAGAAATTCATCACTGTAAAATAACATCCCTCCTTCAAAATTCCTTTAGATTTCTTGTCACAGTTCACATACCATTAGACAGGTCTAACTGTGAGCAGGGATCAAATTTAGACCCACACTTTAAATAAATTCTGTGCAAGTGAAAAATGGCTACCTGCACAGACACTGTTGGCAATTAAATGTGACAAATTATCGCTGCAGAAAAAAGTAGCTTGAGGTCAAAATCTTATCACTGTAGAAAAAAATAATCATAGTTTTGCTTTTCAACAGAAAAAAAAGTCTCATTTCTATGCCTATTCCTTGTCAAGACAGATGTTATTAAAACAAAAATAAAAAACAAACAAACAAAAAAAAAATATAATGCCAGCACAAATTTTCTAATTCTGTGACAATCAAGTTGGGTATTTTCCTTTTCAGCCAGTGTCACTTTTTCTTTTTTTTAAGAACAAAAGAGAGCAAGCTGATTTCAAATGGAGAATCATCTGGAAACACAGGATTTTGGGTGTCTCCTTTTCACTGAATGTCTGAAAAATAAGCTACAGTGGGGAACATGCTGGTATGCTGCATCAGTAAATTATTTTGATTATGTTTAACATACTTGAAAACAGTAAAAAAGTATTTATCAAGGAAATGCATCTTAATTGCAGATGTTACAGAGTTTCTAGAAGGTGTAAGGAAGATCAGTGTGGAAAAATCAAATGATGATTGACTTTTTGTAATGGCAGACAGTAACAAATACTGGGAAAATAAGTGTGAAGAACTTAAAAGTATAGATCTCTGTGGTGGTTGATCCCACCTGGCAGCCAAGCAACCACCTAGCTGCTCACTCTGTCCATTTCCAATGGGTCATGAGAGAAAATGAGAATAATGAGAAAGAGAAAACCTATAGGTAGAAATAAAAACATGGAAATCATGAACCAAGCACTATTGCAGACAAAACAGCCTCACTTCAGTGACATTTAATTTATTAGGTATAAATATTTAATTAATGATTCATATATTGGGAAAGAAACAAAAGAGGAAAAAACCCTCTCTTTTCTCTGCCACAACCTTAT
This sequence comes from Cisticola juncidis, assembly GCA_013400215.1. Taxonomy (NCBI): domain Eukaryota; kingdom Metazoa; phylum Chordata; class Aves; order Passeriformes; family Cisticolidae; genus Cisticola; species Cisticola juncidis. The sequence continues at coordinate 19,001 of VXBR01004992.1, read as the reverse complement.
TCCAGACCACTCTCCTTGTCCTTTCCTGGTCCCCACTCATCATGTTACCACTGTGGGCTACATTCAGCCCCTTGGCTGATGGCCAGAGGATGAAGGGTCAGATCTCAGCAGTTTTTCTCAATCACTCTCTTTTTCCCACTCTTCCACTGCTCCTTCCCTCTCATTTGTTTCTTCTGCTCCAACACAGGCTTTCCATGGGCCATGGTTCCTTTCGGAGAGGGCTCTCCTTTCGGAGAGCGCTTGCTCCAGCACGGGCTCATCCATGTGCCACAATTCCTCTGCTGTGGAGCACCTCCTCCTGCCTGGGCTGTGGTTCCTGTGTCCCCTTCCCTGGGTAGGTGCCTTGGGTTACAAAAATGTAACAAAAAATGTGTATTTTATTTTCATCTGTTGAAACCTGTTGGGAAATATTGTTCTTCTCTCCTCCTGCACCCATCCTCCTCCTGCATCCATCCTCCTCCGAGGGACATCATCTGTGAATGGGCCATTTAAGGCGTCTCACATGACTGATAACATCACCTCATTCCATTGTGAGATGTTCCNTTTTGGGTTTTTTTGGGTTTTTTTTACTACTGCATTTTTATTTTTCTTTTTTTTTTCATATTGCTAGTAAATAACTGTTATTTCTATTCCTGTATTTTTGCCTGAAAGCTCCTAATTGCAAAATTGTAGTGATTTGCAGGGAGGAGGTTTTACATTCTCCATTCCAAGGGAAACTCCAGTTCCCTCTGACAGATACCTGTCTTTCCAAACCAAGACACTAGGGGTGCCCCTTTTCCAGGCTGGTGGAACAGAGGTGCCCCCGGGATAGGCTCAGCTGAGCCCAGGCTGGCTCTGTGCAGGGCTGGGATCTGCTGAGCACAGGACAGCCCGGCCTCTTCTCACACAGCCCATCCCAAAGCCCCCCTCTGGCAAAACCCTGGCAGGGGCACCAATTACAACTGCTAAGTGCCAGGAACAGACCAAAGATTTAAAGGATTTGGAAAAAGGCTTTTGTAAATAGAAAGCATGGAGGGTAGTTTCAAAACACATGCTGCATCCCAAAAAACATGAAATATTTACCACAGTAAAAATCATCAAATAGAAAGATTTTATCATAAATAATAAAAATACTGAAATGAGAAAGTTAAGTAGATCTTCAATATTTTAATAATTTGCAATGATTTGCTTATGTCTGGAGTAGTGAATTTCTCTGAAAGGACAATGAATCTGGAATTGCTCATTTTATTGATCTCTAACATGAGAAGGATCAAATTTTTTTTCTGAAAATAAGACTATTCTAAAAGTTTTTTAAAAAAAAAAATTCTTACATTTATAGTGATAAAATTTGTTACTTTTTAGAATTCTATCCTTAAAACATTCCTATAAAGTTCTATTTCTTAGCTTTATACGTACTTCATTTAATACATAATAGTAGCAGAACAGAATCCTATAGACAAATGTAGTTGTTGGCTTTGGACATCAGTTTCTCAAGATCTGTTTAGGAAAATAGAAGAATATTTGTTTTACTGCTTGTAAAACAAATAGTTTTTCCATTCAGGTCTCCTTGGTCCCCCACCTCGACTCAAATTTCATCTTGCAGCTTCTAGCTTCAGCTAGAAGAGGAGCAAAATGCCTCACAAATCTGCAGGTACCTTAGTCTGCACATCCTAGGGTGGATTGGCCAGAGACCTCGAGGCTCCACAGGGTATTTCTTTCAGAGGTTTGTTCCACTGGCCTCTTGTGGAGTTCAAAGCCCCTCTGAGCTCCTGCTGCACACATTTGTATACATGATTTGGTGGTGTTTTAGAGAAGATCAAGGGATTTTGAAATTCTTGATATTCATTGAAAGTAAAGCAAAGAGTAGTTGTGGGACACTTTTACTGCAACAATCTAATCTTCCAGTAAATTTGATAGTCAGTCTGTACTCTGACAGTATTTGACATGAGTTACCAAAGGCATCAGTGACAATGCTCCAGAGCACTGCCTGAAAACAGCAGTGGAAAAATTCAGGTATTAAACTAGAGCTATTTCATCTGGCAATAAAGCAAACTCCAGAGAATTTCAATGGCTGGATGATTTACATTCTTATCCATTTCCAAATAGTTTCTCCCATAAAAATAAAGTCTTAAGAACATCACCGCTCCTTAACTTTCTCATACACAACTAAATCTAACAATTGATCTCAAGCCAAAACTACAGCAGAACATAAATCTGGAACACATTCTGGATATCAATTAGGATGCTTTTAGACACAGCAAATCCCTACACCCAGAGTGTGCTTCAGCAGTGCACAACTTTCTGCACAGTTTCCCAAACGCCAGAGCACCCCGCAGCAGCTGCAGGAGAGGAGCCAGAGGTAGGGGCAGATCTGACACCACCTGGCATGGCACATCCAACCAGACAAGGCAGGAAAGGCCTTCCAAGAGCTTTGAAGCTAACAGAGAGGTTCAAGGTCTGATCAGGGATGTGTTGGCAGAGACATACTGAGCATAACCTGGCAGGATACAACACACGTTATAGCATGTTCTCAGTTCTTTGTTGGTCTGAATCAGTGGCTCTACTATGGCCTGGCTTGGCTAATAAAAAGCTACCAAACATTCAGAAAAATCCCTGCAGCACAGCTGGACTGAGAAGTATGTCTGAGAACAACACCTGAACCCCATTTCTCACCCTGTGCAGCAATATGCTCCTAGAGTTGGTTTCCTCACCCATTGTCAGTGACTCCAAAATTGAAGAGCAGCTGATATGAATGGAAAAGTTGTAAGTTCAAGAGCAACTGGCATCAATGCTTCTTCCAGACAGGAAAATGACACCATGCAAGTACCAGAGCACTAACCAACCTCAACTGTGGTGAAACAAACACATACAACGACAAACACGTGTCCAGAGAGCTGAGTGATACACTACATCAGCCAGGGTCAGGCAGATCTGCAAAATTCCACTTTTTTTCCACCAGTAACACCATCTTCCTTACCTTTCCTCAGCCAGGAGTTCAGCTTTAACACAGGTCCCAGCTGGGAGTGCAGCAAAATCACCAGCTCCTTCCTAAGGGCCACATCGAAAAATGAGCTCAGTCCAGCTCTACTTATTCAAGGAATGCACATCTTTGCTACAACTGGTTTACACACATGTGTGCTGCAAACACCAGAAAACATAAAATATATCTAGAGCACACACTTACGCAGGCTTGGCTTTGCTGACGTAGAGGATGACAGCATAACTCTAAAAACATTTTCAGCTTCTCTTTGAAGAGAGATTTCCTTTCTCAGCTGGCACTATTTATTCAGTGCAGAAGAGTCACTGGGTTTAAAAACAGGATGAGTCATGCTTGATTAGATGTTTATAAGTTATGTGGAGTTGCGGAAGATGTTTAGAAAAAATGTCAGGAAAGTTTAAGTACTGTTCTTTGAAGGTGCAGTGAAGTGATAGCTAATTTCTGAGAGCAGCTAGTTGAGCACTAAAATCAAAGTGACTTGGCTTTTTCTGTCATAATTTTATCAGTGTACACCTCTAGCTAACAAAGATCTTTTAAATATAAAACAATTTTATAACAGTGTGCAGTGTTTAAACACATTGAAAACATGATATGGAGTGCCTTGACATTGAAGTCTCAAAAACAGCAGCTTAGCACTGGCATTTTGCATCAAAGATATAGAACTATAGCTATTCTATATCTTTGGATTGTAGGATTGTAGTATTGATGTAATAATGCTCAAATAATCCAAAAGAGGTTTGTTCCTTCTCCTATCTGTATAATTAGAGCAGCACAATTTACCACACAGTGGTAAATATTATTAAATTATTATTAAATATTATAAAATTATCACTCGCAGCTTTGCTTTCTCCATTTAACTGGGATACTAACAGCAGAAGGAAGTTGTGTCGTACCATCCACTACCAGATGCTGCTCTGCATTCATAACAGTCCCAACAACCCACAGAAGGTAAGACAGACAGAGAAATAACTTTTTATGCCATATGGAAATGTTCCTTTTACTCACTGTAGGGTTTCACTGAGTCCTACTCCACATCTTTGCCTATGCCTTAGAAAAGGAGGTAAAGCAAATCAAATGCATGGCACACCCCAAGCTAAATCTCCTCTTCTCTACCCTTCACAAAAGCTAAGACAAACTAATCAGAGAATAATTAGTTACAATTTGCACAATTTTGTCACCATAAGTAAAATAACTTTTTCTCAAGATTAAAGGGACTGGAAAGCACTATGCAAAACCTTTCTTGACTTTTTCTTCCCAGGGGAATTTTTGCAAAGCTTTCTTCCTCTACTTCATGCAAGGATCTGATTATATATTTTAATTTACTTTCTCTGTAATTAGTCTAAAAAGCTGGGTCATATGAATATTTAAGCGACTTTAATTTGAGCAAATCTTCTACAGGGATACACATTATATGAGTTAGAATTTGGGGCACTGAACTCAGTATGCCCACTGGTTTCAGAAGGACTAAACAGCCTTGGAGGATGGGCAACTGCAAATGAGACTGATTCTCTCCACCCCAAAGAAACCAAGAATTCATGCATTTGCTTAAATTTAAAAAAGGTCTATAGAGCAAGTTCTCAGAATAGCAATCCATGTCATGCATAAGGATATGTTCAAATGCTCACCTAGCAAGCAGAAGCAATGATTTAAAGGAATTGCACCTCTGCTGCAGAGATGTGATAATTCACCACAGTGCTCTCATAAACTGTGTTAAACTAATTTATCTTCTTCTCCACTGAAACAGATCACAAACACTCATATCTTTCAGCAGAGGGGACAGCAACATTTTGAACTACTTTGTCTCATAAGGAAACAATTTTCTAAGAGCAAGGCTTCCTGGCTGGGTACCAGCCTGGCTGGCAGCTGATAGCTGGCTGTTACGTGGTGCCCACTGCACAAAGAGCTGAGTGCCTCTTTCCACTTGCACTTGGACTGTCTGTCCTATGAGTAAAGTAAAACTTTGCCAGATTGATGGGTTTTCTTAAATACCACACCAGCAGTGAAGGCAGCAGGGGCTCTCATCACACTTAGGATCCAGAGACAGGGTTAAGAATTGAGTCAGGAGTCAGGACTTCCTCAGAGGTTTTAGATTTCTTTTTTTCTCAAGAGTATTTCATTACTAAAGCAAGATGAGTGCTGTTAATATTCTAAAAGTTTACAATCTTCTGTTATTGTGTTTGAGCATAAGATAATTATATTACTGCTAATTTAATTAAATATTTTTCTGTATGATGCTGACCTCAAATATTGGGGATACATTTTTCCTTGATCACGTTACGATGTCATCACATTTATCAATGTAAAAAGTGGAACATGCTAACTGTTTTATTGCATTGCTTTTTCTTCTTTAATAAAATACATTGATCTAACACTGTATTAATGCACCATTTGATTTGGTATTTTAAAATTTTAATCTTTAAAAGATTATCAAAACCACATGTTCAAACATGCTGCAAATCTAGAATCCAATAGCAAGACTTCTTACCCCAAATTTCTCAACCTAATATTCTTTCAAATGGAATTATTTATTCCATAAGTCTATTGACATCTGAAATCAAGGAATTTCAAATTAAGTGTTGATTTTAATAAATGGACACCAGTCTGTCAGTTCTACTGACAACTGTCAAAAGTAAAGGATTTGTATATAGTAAATTGAACTTAAGTCAGATGTTGGCTGACTGAAAAAAACAATCTTAGAAAGACAAAAACAACAAAAAATTGCAGGAAGATTTTTGCACCTGTAATAGAAGAGGGGAAATTCCTTCCAACCCCTTACTACTAAGAAAAATGTTGATGAATCTGGAGGGCTGACAAAATTTTCAAAATCCAAAATGAAATCTAGTTTAAAAAGAAAACCTAACTTTAAAATGAAAATGAAAATCTAAAATGAAAATCTCAACACATTTTACACAATATAACACCCATTAAATTTAACATTTAATGGGTGTTATATTTAACAGACTTTGCATTTCTATTGATACCTACTTCTACTTTATGTGTAGCATTAATATGAACATAATATTGATATGCTATTTAATTTTTTGCTTATAGCTGTATTTTCTGGAACTGTTTGTTAAGTAGTATTACAGAGGAATATTTTTCCTTATCACCCAGCCATAACATAAGCTACTTTTAGATTGGACAAATTATTAATTTGCTGGAATACACCACACTATAGTCAGGCCTCCTATAATTAGGTCAGTTGTCAGGACCTCCACCCATTCTCAGTGTAGGTTCCTTGTAAATTGTGACAGGTACTTTTCTTTCCATGCAAGAAGTCCAGTGGCATTGTCTTTTTGCTGTTACACATGGAGAGTGTTCATGCTCTGTAACAGATATGGTGCAACTAACACCCACATTTCTGTTTCTTAGTACTTTATCAATATAATATTCATCAGATTTTACAAAGATCAATGCTAATATGCCATTTAGAAAGCCTCATCATCAGTAATGGTTATTAGGCAAGGAAGAAATATCCCCACTTTACACTTACAACTGACACCCAAGAGAGATTTAACATGAAAATGCAATTTGGGAAAGGTTTTGCTTGAGCCAGTTCCTGTCTGATGTCCAGACTACACAGGTCCAACCAAGCTTGGGCTCAGTGTGGGCTCTGTGCAAGCTTCAGAAGAGCAGCAGGAGCAGATCTGAGCAGCACAGCTGCAGATCATGGAATCACAGAACCCTTCTGGTTGGCCTCCGAGTCCAGCTGTTTGTTACCCCAGCACTGCCGGGTCCACCACTAAACCATGTCCATAAGTGCCACATTTAAATGTCTTTAAAGAATACCTCCAGCAATGATGACTCCAAGCACTTCCCTGGGAAGGCTGCTCCAATGCTGGACAACTCTTCCTGTGAAAAATTTTTCCGATATCCAAACTCGCCATACGCAGCTTGAGACCATTTCCTTTTGTCCTATTGCTTGTTACTTGGGAGAAGAGACCAACCCCACCTTGCTACACCCTCCTTTCAGGTAGTTGTAGTCTCATAAGGTCTCCCCTGCCCCTCCTTTCTCCAGGCTAACCAACCCCAGTTTCCCCAGCTGCTCCTCATAAGGCTGGTGAATAAACAAGGCCTGCCCTCAGCCACCTCTGCTCTGACAGGTTTTTAACATAAGTAAGATTTTTGTGGTGACCACATGATATGAGAGACACTCAATAGACAGGATGGCAAGGTTTTTATTAACATCACAGGCCTGTGATGCTGCGATGTAGGATTTGCAAAGATTTCTCTTGAAGACTGCATTCACAGAGTTCAGGACAGGGAGTGTGCTGCTTTGCCAGCCATCTCTTGAGCCATACCACTGATGATGGCACAGATGAATGACAGAGACATCCTAAATAATTAGAGATCATGGAAAAGAAATCTCCGAATATGCCAAGAGGTAAAACAGTTGAGCAACCCTTCCCTTTTGTCTCAATCTTCAAACTGTTGAGGACAAGCTGTTCCCTTCCTACCCCTTCCTTCTGGACACTCAGGTAACTCTCAGTTACAGCTCCTTCAGAAAACAACTTCACCAGAATCCTTCTTGCACAGAGCTGCAAGTTCATCCTGTGCCTTGTTTGCTGAGGCACTTCTTCAGCCTGTGCAAAGCACAGACATGCAGATTAACTTGCATATTTCTGTGTCTCTTTTCACAGACTGTCTCACACTAACATGCTCCTCACCATCTCAAGGCTATGCTGGCTATAAAAAGAGTTGTGAGCCACTGGCAGCAGGCAGCCAGTCCTGCAGCACATTCTGGCAACCATGAATCAGATGTGGCTTCAGAAAATGTGTGCCTGCTTTAAATCCTGAGCTTTGAGGAGCTTTGCATATCAGAGAGCACATGGAATAAGAGTTAATTAATTTCTCATTAAAAAATTTAATGACAAAACAGATAGTTCTCACTCTCCTAATACAGCTGGGAGTTTATCCTTGTCTCCAACCTGTAGTTTCCCTTCTGGTAACATTCTGTGCTTGTTTCACACAGAGAAGTCTTTGGTAAAGTCAGCCTTGTTCACAAGGATAAATCCAGAACAATAAAAGAGAGGTCCAGCTCCTAAATGACTTTCATCCGCTTTATTTCACCTCCTGCTTGCCTGGCAGTTGAGTTCACACAGTCTGTTTCTCAGTTACCAGGTGGGGCTCAGGCTTTGGACAGTTTCACTGTTCTTGTGATGTGTTATTTAAGTACTTCATAGCAATGGTGGCAAGAAACAGAGAAATAACTGGGCACAGCGTGGGAAGCTGTGTCCTTTGTGTGTGCCACTGTCATTGGATGACAGAGTCAGGCCAGGGTGATGGAGGACACAGGAACAGCAACCACTGTGCACAATTTGGGTCTTCCCTTTCAGCACTTCAGGGCTTGCATTACTTTACAGCTCAGCCTAAAAGTTCATCCATGCGCTGTGCTGCTTCTGTACAGGCTGTCTTAACATTCCATGTTTAAGGTGCACTGTGACCCCTTTGAGAGATGTGTTTAGATTTTTTCATGACAAATGCAGAGGTTTAGGATTAGTCTAAAAACCTGCCTCAGTTTTACAAAGGCACTTGAAATTGTCCTCGTACACAAACAAACACAACAGAATTTGCCAACATTTTGTTTCTTGGGCACTAACATATGGACTCCTACACTCAAAATAATCAATCTCTTACTATAAACTGGGCAAAATATAGGGAAAAAAGATACAGCTTTATCTGATTCTAGCTTTCCAGCTTTTCTTTTTGCAGCTAAATTCATTATTAAATGTAGTTAAAATAAAAAAAAAAAAGAAAATGGAAGACAGTCATGAAAATTTCCATAGCCTATCACTGCAAAACTTCTACAAATGTAAATGTTCACCCCACTAGTAAGAACTATAAATAAATATTTGTGTTAAAAACTTTTACTCTAGTAATCTGAATGTGTATGAACAAAATACAAAAGCTATTCAGATATATAAACTAAGCAAAATTATATAAAAATATAATTATATATAAAAGGCATACAGACTTTAAAGCACTAAAGAAGACAACACTGAACACCCAAGTACTTCTGAGCTCTTATCTCCCCCAGGGACTAATCCAAAACCTGCTGACCTTAAGCTCTGTTGAGCAGAGTTGATTTTAAGTGACCTGACCCAGAGAACTGCTTGGGTTAGATACTCTATGACACTCCAAGGAAAATGTCCCATTGGAAATCAAAATATTAAGAGCCATCTCACTTTTCTCTTGGCTCTGTTCTGTAGTTGTACAACCAAAACTTTTGGCAGTTCTGTTTCAGAAATAATGCTATTTTTAAAATATTTCTTCAGATCTAGTATTTTTCTGTAGTTTTTAAAAAAAACCCTCTAATTAAAAACAAGAAAAGAAATTGTACTTCAGAGGTGATATCAGTTTAAAACAGCAATATTTTCAGTGCCTCAAAAGAAGAGCAAAAATATGCCATGAAAACAGTCCTTCAGAAGCACATTATGCTATTTTATGTCTTAATACCCTTTTCAGTACCAGCACTTCTCCTTCTCTCCACATTAAATCAGAGACTAACTGGCCTTAGTAATTCTAAAAAAAGACATTTCTTCAATTCCCAAGATATCTGGCACATGGTGAGCATGGTAATTTCAAACACTTATAAAAACACATTTTACCTGCTTTACTGTTTGCTACTTTCTCTGCAGGATACAATGTTCAAAGAAAACACATTAAAATGTTTAGTAAACAAGATGCTGAACAAAAGTAACTTACAGCATTATGAAACCACATAAAAATTATCAATCCTGATGAAAAAGATATTACAGACAGCTACTGCAAATCTCCTTGAAATGATATCAAATCATTCTAAAAGATCTATGCCATATTTGATTGCAAATTAAACACAAAGCAACTACAGGTAAGAGCTCTTGGATTCTCCACATATACCCACAGCTCCTGAATACCAAGAATCCTGATTTTCATGCAAGTTTCATAACAGCACAGTCATACACCTTACTGACTGTGAGAGAAAGGGGCGTATGCACTTCACACAGTTCACTTGAAAACTGTTTAAATGCATTGACATCTTCAACAGAATTGGTATTTCCAAGCATAAATGTTAAATATCACTTTTATTGGCAGTTTGTTATTCTACACATCCAACAGCCTGCAAATAGGTATTAGCTTCTACATTTCTATCTTTGAGCAAGCTTGTGCAGCTGAGCAGTCAGAACTCCAACAGCAGATTCCAGTCTTACCCACCAGGAGGTCAGTGTGAATCCCAGTGTCAGAGACCAAGCAGCAATCCTGTGTTCCAGCCCTCAATCAGTGCACAGGCTCATCAATATTGCATGGACCCTCCCAGCTGCATGCAGAGCCTTGGAAAGGCAGCCAGGCACAGCTCAGCTGGGCAGGTATGTTTGCAGTACCAGAACAAGTGGGACTTTTTTTTCAGTTTTCTCTTCTTTTTTTTTTTTTTATTCTTTTTTTTTTGTTTTGTTTTGTTTAAACATTGTTTCACTTTCCATTAAATACCCACCATACTGTAACACTAGCCTAAGAAACTCTTTTTCTCTTTGTCAATCCTATTCCCAAGAGTAGCCAAAAACTGGAACTTAAACAGAAAACACAAGAACAATGGCAAACATATTATTCCTCTGTATTTATCCTGCTGAAAATTGGTAGCTTGAGAACTTGCTGAATAGATCAAAGAGATTGAATCTGGACTACTGTGTTTGATCCTTTTTTTCAACCTACTTGTGCTTTTGGTCCCTGCAAGAGCCTGTGGCAATTTACTTCAGTCTAGGTGAAAAATCCTCTGTTTCTGTGTCTGGTCTGGGCCACATTCCTGGGCCTGGGAATATGTTTAGCAGAAAGAACACCATTTTCTAAGACAAACACCACAATATATCAGTGTGCTGATCACACCCCAGCCCCTCTCTCCTCCCCTTTTCAACACTGTGGCTGTCACCAGGATGTGGTGACCCCGTTCTGGAGGAGATCAGCCTCCTGTCAGCAGCACAAGAACATTTGCCCACCAAGCACTGCCAACCAAGGTTGTGGGGACACACATTAGGGAATAAGGAAGGGCACCAAAGTGTGAGATACTGCCCATAAAATCCAGCAGCTGCAAGTTCTGTGTGGGGTACAGACTGGAACTGCTGCTGGACAGGAAAAGCTGTGACCCCTGCGGGTCTGGAGCATCCCTGCTGCTGCCTGCTTCCTCCCAGACTTAGTGACTCCTGTTACTTTAGGTAAAGTCTGAGCCCAGACTGTGGTTATTGTATCACACACGGATTATAAAGAGTTTGACACAAACTGTAGCAGGTCCACCTAATGAAAAGCCCTAGAAAGCAAGAAAGCTGCACTAATTACTAATGCTGTTTAACTGAAGGCTATGATAATTGCTAAGGATATCTGCAAGCTATGCTAAGAGTAGCTAAGCTGCACTAACTGCTAGAAAGAGTAGATAAGAATAACCTATGCTGATTGTTAAAATTTGAATGCAATAATAAGGCACTAATTGTAATTACAACACTGTGGCCAATCCTTACTCTGCCAAGGAGCCCTAAAAGAACATGAATGTTGCTGGGCAAGAATTTCAAACCTGCAGACAGCTAAATGTAATGGATGCTGTGTGGACATTTCATATGTCTGTGTACACATATACATACATGAAAACCAGAGTCCCTGTATACTTTTTCCTTCTGTGGAGGTCATGCCAGACCTCTGAGGAGCTTTTACTCACTGCTCTGCCTGTTTCAGGTAAAAACTGATTAAACAAACAACAAAAAAAATCCCTAGCTAATAATGCCAAAGTTTTGCTATATACATCAAGCATCCATTCCCATTGGTAAGTACATACTAAAGCAAATGTGAAAAACTGCTTGGAAGTTTTCCACACAAGTACAGACAGCTGAAGCTGGCCACGCAGCTAAATTCAGGTTTGTGTCTTTCCTGAATTGTTGTTGTACTTAAAATAGGGAAAAAAAAAAAAAAAAAAAAAAAAAGCCCCCAACAACAAAAACCAACAACAAAACCTGAAACAATTAATTTCATTTTATTTGTTATAATACTTCCACATGTGGTTTTCCCTATATATGGCAACAGTGCTAGGATATTCCTTATTCAAAGGAAGCATGATGGATTAGAGAAATCCAAATGAATAAAGTATTTTGAACCCAAAGATGCCTTGGGGAAGCATAATTTGAAATAAATACGTTAACTTTGAGTTGCATGCTAAAAACCATTCCAGGTCCAGCAGTGGTAATAATTCTGCATTCTGGAGCCTGCAGTGCTCAAGCAGAAGCCCAGGGCAGGCCTGTGCTGGTTAACAAACTACCACAGCTCAACTCACACAGTGTAAGAGTGACCAAAGGCTCACATTTTGTGCTTGGAAAAGCCATTTCAGTCCCCATGGAACACAATTTGCCCTTTCCAGGGTACAGTATAGTGCTTTCCCTTGGACCTCTAAATGGGTGCCCAAATTGCTTATTTCCCAAGAGATATTTGACATGCCATTAACATACTACAAAATCTTTTGTGGATTCTCAGGTTCCCACACCACCTTTCTCTTCTGCAATCACTAAGAAAGATTGATCTGTCTTATTTTTAAGCCTAACTTAACATGCAACCTCCCACTATATCTAAGTAGGTGAGCCAAGGAGAACTGGAAAGCTTCACAGAGTATTCAGGATGGAGTCTGAGCCATACAGCAGCGACCTCATCCAGATTTTATTTGAGGAGACAAAGACACATGGGTCAGAAGACTCCTCATTACAGACAGAGAAGAGCTCAGAAGCAGCAGACAAGACCACTCAATCCAGAGACAGCCATAAGGCACAGTATCAGGTTTGCTAGATAATAATAATAACAACAATAACAATAATGATGTTATAATTGTTGTTATTAATGATAATAGCTAAAATCTGTACTGCTGGGCCCAACAAACTCTGTTGATTCCCTGCCAGACTTTGTTACTGCGCTATCCAAAAGAAAGATGTGCTGCAGACATGAATTTACAAAATTAATTTTCAAACAAACCAAGCAGTTCTGGATAAAAGTGAGTTAAACAGTTCTATTCACATGTAAGGAGGGACAGTTTGCTGAAAAGGGGACGGCCTCAAATCCTAGGACAGGCTCCATTTTGCTGCAGGGACAATATATCCCAAAATACGCCAAATGCAGGCATCTCTGGGCTCAAATTACACTCTTGACCATTTGAGAAGTGTCAGCTGCTTAGATCTTGCGAAGAGATGCAAATTCATACGAAATGATAGAATTAGTCCTCAAAAGATCATCCTGAAATTTGGAAAATAAACCAGGGCACACAGAAAATGTCTTGCATGCAAAAATAAAAGTCCTCTATTCCTTCAAAACTGTCTTAAGGGAGAGGTGCTCCAGACTCTGGCCACTTGATAAAGTAATATTAGACCTTTTAAACCATATTCCTGTTTCTTTCATCACAGTTTTCTACTTTCTGGCTTGATAATACTTTATTCAAATAGTTCTGTTCAAGACACTAAAAAGAAAACTGGAAAGGTAAATAGCCAACAGGAATGAGCAAGACACCAGCAGTGCCTGAGGCACTTCTGCTGAGAGGCAACTAATTAGCTTAAAGATGCTCAGATGAACTCAAGGAGGGAAACACTAAGTCCCCCAGGTAAAAGATCTTGAAGATGTAAGATATTAAGAGGTCAGATCTATCATTTTAACAGCACAAATTCAAAGAAATAACACTTGAATCAACTATTTGGCAACAGAAAATCTTTCTACAAATACTTGTCTGAACATTTAGTTTCAGCCTAAAATTACAGTCACACTGAGAAATCAATTATGTTAATATTATGGGACTTAGGAACTTCAGATTCATTCATCTTTTGATTTTTGGAGGCAGAGTGGGACAAGAGGAAAGAAGTACAGAGCTACATCACCATCATTTTAGAACAAGTAAGCAAAGAAGTACAACCAAAAAAAATCCAAAAACAAAACAGATTAAAAGACGAATAAATAAGAAAAACATTGCAACCACTGTAAATTGAAAGAACAGAACAACTCATTCATTACTAAAGGGCAGGAATTCTGAGGGGTGCACAGAATCTATCAGGGACTTGGTATTGCAGGCAAGTTTGCATGAATCATGCTTAACTGCCCATGGAGCTTTGTAACTGTTGAAATGGTAAAAAGCTCCAACATATGCCAGAAAGACCTCGGAAGCAGAGAGCCCATCAGCTTCACATCATGGTCAGCCTTGTTACTCTATTTCCTCAAGTGTCACTGAGATCTGATTTTGCACCAGTCTAATATTTCTACCACTTCCTAACATTTGTAGTGGCCCCTGGGACCTGCTCAGAAAAGCCCAAGGAAAACAAGAGAAGAGGACCCTTCAGGCTGCTGCCAAGGAGCTGTAAGATGTGCAACAGCCCTGTAAAAATCACTTCAGGCCTGCCAAAGCATATCCAGACAGCTTAACTTGCATGATCACCCTGTGCTCCCTGTATTGCACACCATAATAGAAGTCACTGACACAAGCAGGGCACGCCACCCTTTTTTACACACAGAGCACAGATCCTGCCAGATCAGGCATGACAGCTGCCTCCATCTGCTGGGAAGGGCAATTTTATCATTGGAGGCTTTGTCTGTGCCATTCTGCCTATTGACAGCAGTCTCAGAAAAAAAGAACATCCCCAGCAGTGCTTGGCAGGGTTCTGCAGGGATACTGCCACAGCCACTTCTGACCAAGCAGGAGCTCTCTGGCAAAAGCAGCCACCAAGGATTACATGACCATAAAAAGGTTCAAGAGAAACAAGCTCACACTGCCTGAAAAGGGCTGAGGATGGCAATATCTGCATGTCTGTGGGGTCAGGGCTGCAGCCAGTGCTCCCTCTCGCTCCTCCCAAACCAGAGCACAAGTGAGAGGTTACTGGGGGCAGTCACAGGAGCGTGGCTGCAGGAAGGCTCGGATGCTGCTCCTGCACAGGAGCCCTGGGGGCCCCACAGCTCCCTGAAATGTGGGTCAGCACATGCAGAAGGGGCCCAGTGGGCACCTCCTAGGCTGGGTATCCTTTCAAGAATGCTGCTGCAGCACAGACTCCTCTGATTAATTTCAAGGTAGTATTAAAGGGTCTTGGGTGTAAAAGTTACCCCAGAGTACAACAACACCACAGACACCTACTCCCTGCAACACATTTTCATTATATTTTAATATTGTCTGCATGCTCTTATGTGATGGTTGTGAAGGAAGATATTTTACACTGATTTTGCTAAAGAATTGTGCCATTGGATTAATAGCAATAATATCAAAGTAATTAGCCTTAAATAGATTTTTATCACAAGTTTGTTGATTAAAGTTTAAGGGATTAGACAAGAGTTTAAGTCATTTAGAGAAAAAATCTCAAATTCTGTTTAGAAAAAAGTTCAGGTAAAAATATCTTTCACTTCAGGAATGTTGGAAAAAATTGGGTCAGGCTGTTACTAAAGTAATTTTCTTTCCTTCATCATCTCAGCATCTTAAAAGGGTAAACGCTAATGCATTGGTTTTTGAGATAACATATGTTGGAAAGCCCCACATTCTTTGTAAATAGCATATAGTTTTACACTGTACAAGCACCTTTTGTACACAAAGGTCTTTACTTTGGGGATTCACATCCTTATTGAGGTAACTAGTTTTAATTATTGTGTCATGTAGGGTTTTTGGTTTTTTTTATATTCCAGGTAGCACATCCATGCATATTTCAGTCTCTGTGAATTTGTTCAAATGTTGGAAAAGAAAATCATAGTATCATTTAGGTTGGAAAAGACCTTTAAGATCATCAAGTCCCACTGTAAACATAACACTGACAAATCCATCACTAAACTGTCCCCAAATTTCATATTTATATGTGGAGAGATAGTCACAGCACTTGCCTCCTGATTGGCTTGACTTTACCTGTTTGAGGGTTATTTAATCTCTCTACTGATGAGAAGAGAGCCAAGGGAAAATTTGTCAGCAGAATGTGATGTGAATGAATACAACCCTGTGTGCCAAACACTGTGCAGCTCTCTGAATTCAGGCAGAGAGTTCATTTGAGCAGAAGCTGTGCATTGGGGATTAGGCTGCTTTTGTTAAAAATGCTCATAAAGCAGAACTGTCCTCAAATGGCAACAAATTTGAAAATAGGCCCTGTAAATATATCAAATATCTGTATCTGAGAAATAGTTAACGATATTGTTTATATTCTTCTTGATTTTAAGTCAAATATTTACCAAGAATTTTCCTTTAGCAGAATGAAATATTGAGTAAAAAACTTTAAGGGTAGAGAAAGCTAGATAGGAAAGGAAAACATCCATAATAAAACAAAACAGGAACCCCTTTAATAAAATTAGCAATCTAGAGCTCCTGTGCAATGTATGCTCTGTGCATCTCTATGTTGATATGCATATATGCCTGTTTTCCTAATGTTCCACTGATTGCAGAGAAAGCCTATGCAGGAAAACAAAAACCAAAAGCAAATGGAGGACAATGGATGATCTTTTTTCAGTTTGACATCTTGAGTGTAACAGGATTTAGGGAAATAAATCCTGGTTTTGATGCTACATGCAGTTTTCTGAACGGCATAATTTCTTCTAAATGCTTAGTTAAGTAACTAGAGCAGATACTTATTTTGTTTAATCCCAGTTACAAATTACTGTTTAGGTTCCTGCAAGGATTGTAAGGCAAAATATTTCTGCACACTATAGCTAGAAGGAAAAAAAAGCAACAACACAATATTAACTGAGAAATTTTTTTCTTTGTGTAAAGCTGGAAGCATAAAATACAATAGAGTCTCTGTCTCATTGCATATCTTAGATCAAGTCAAACCAATGGCATGGGAATTGTTTGTCCAAAGTGACTGTGAGTTCCATTGCTTGATAAGCAGATCAGCTCTCATGCAGTGGCATAAGAAGTTGTGTTTTCACTGGACATGGTGCCAGGTTTTAGGGATGTATTTATCAGCTCTTGAGGCAAGCTAAACAATGGACCATGAAACATTGGAGCTTACTTACAACCAATGGGCCAAAGTCACAAAAAGGTTTCTAAAGCTGTCCCTATATGAACTATCAAGATAAACATAATAAGCACGAAGAAGAACACAGAGGTTTTGAGGGTTTTTATTCTTTCTGAAAAACTAAAATTGTTCAATGTTTGCATTGCAAACAAGGCCTAAAGTGCTGAGTCTGGTCTGTTGAGTACAAAAAGTGGTGCTAGAGATGCATTTTTGTTTGACTTTTAAATCTTAGAGATCCACTGCAATTTTTTTGTTTTAAAATTTGGTCTCTTTGACACCTGGTGTTTGTGTGTGGTGGGCCTACGCTGTCTGTCAAATGCCAGCCCTACTGCTCTCATTTCCCCTCAGCAAGACAGAGGGAGAAAATAAGATGGAAATATCCATGGGTCAAGAAAAGAACAGGGAGATCACTCACCAATTACCATCACAGGCAAAACAGACTCAATCTGAGGAAATTAATTTAATTTTTATTAAAAATTAATGACAAAATAGGATGGTGACAAATAAAAAGCAAAACTAAAAACACCCCCATCAACCCTCTTCTTTCCCAGGCTCAGCTTCACTCCTGATTCTTCCATTTCCTCCACTTTTCTTCCTCTTTTTAAAATATTTTACCCCAGAGGCAGCACCACCTTGGCAATGGGCTCAGCTGTGCCTTGCAGAGGGTCCTCTGAGAGGCCACTCCATGACCCTGACTGACACCCAGTACACACTGGTTGGTTGAAGACACATAAAACCTATTTCTTTCAATCTTATTTACAACTTTTAAGGAAGAACTGTAAAATCATGTTGATTCACCTCTCCCCTAAGTTACTTTCAAGTAACTTTAGATACATCTGAAGACCTCTAGAGAGGTCTGTGAAACAGAAGTCACAAAGCTGGGTCTGGCTCACCCACCCTTACATCTTCTTTCGGTGCAAACATTGCATTTTTCAGAGAGGAGAAAACCCTTATAAGAAGTCTGTGATAGAAAGTGGCAATTCAGAGGGAGGAAGGGGAAAGGCAGTGCCTCAGGAGAAAAGAAACATTTTTGCATTCGTAACATTCTACTTTCTGTCCAAGGAGGGATGAGCAAAAACATCCTGGATCATGGTTACTGAAACAGAGACTCTTCAGAGAGCAGGGATGTGAGGGCTGTAATATCACACCACGTGGATCTGTGTGGCTGAAAGAATAATTGCTGTCACTTTGGGAGGTTTATAAACAATACTGCAGTTTCACAGGAGGAGTTGTCCTCTGCAAGTCCCAAGTAAAAGCATCTGGTAATCCTTCCAGGATATTCACCTTTCACTGGGCTCTCAAAGGACACTCTAAATAGTTTTCCATACAAGGTAGAAGTTTGGTCTGGGTTGCAAGGGACCTTCAATTCTCATCTGGTCAATATCCCTGTAATGAGATCAGGTTGCTCAGAGCCCTGTCAGACCTCACCTTGAATATTTCCAGGGATGGGGCATTTACCACCTCTCTGGGCATGTGTAATAGTCTACTTCAATTTTTATAAAAGGTTAATCACCTTCTATATTCAGAATAGCTTCAGGAAATAAATATATTTGCTCTCTATGAAAAGAGAAAATGTAATTTTTTCACCCAATTACAAATATCTTCTACTAATTGCAACCTACAAAAATATCATTCCTTTTCAAGAGACCTATGATAATTAAACATTCCTTTGTGATATACATGCTACATATTCAAAAACACAAACTCGTTTTTTCCCAGTTTCAAAGCAGAGGGTTTTTTTGCCCCACACCTTCCCAGCACTTATGCAAATTTGTAGACAGTCCAGTCATCCCAAGGTATAAAAAGTCAGGAAGTCAGTCTCTTGTCTGTGCTGCTCTGTCCTCCGTGGCACTCCAAGAGCCGCTCGGAGCTGGAGCAGAGCGGGGCATCCTTTACAGCCCAAAGCCAGGCATGCGGTGGCCATGGACAGCAGCGAGCGCTGGGCTGGCTCAGCCTGTGGGCCGGGAAGCACCTGTGGAACAAGTCACTGCTGCCTAGAGGAACTATTTATTTTACGTGCTGCTTCACTGCAAAGAGTCCCATAGCCCTGTGCAGGGATCCCAGCC
>VXBR01004987.1:0-13583 GCA_013400215.1 Cisticola juncidis | reverse complement strand
GGTGCCGCACAGAGGGGTTCCGTCGGTGCCTCAGCACCCGGAGCACCCCAACCTGTGCCGCAGGGGGCTCTTAGCCCCCCCGCCTAGGCTCCCGAGGCACCCTGATTGGTGCCTCAATGGGGGGCTCCGTAGGAGCCTCAGATCCCGGGGAGTTCCTTTACAGTGTCTCAAGGGGTTCTTCATCCCTTCTTCAGCCCTCGGAGTGCCACGATCGGTGCCTTAAGGTGGGCTCCATCAGTGCCTTAGCTCCCGGGGCACTCCGATCGGGGCCGAACGCTGGGGCACCGCCGGTATCCCAGCTCCAGGGATACCACGAACGGTGCAGTACAGGGAGGCTCCGTCGGTGCCTCAGCTCTCAGGGCATTTCTTCCAGTGCCTCAGGGGGGGTCTTCGTCCCTTCCTGGGATTCTGGGGCAGCCCGATCAGTGACTTAATGGGGGGCTCCATCGGAGCCTCAGGTCCCGGGGAATTTCTTTCAGTGCCTCAGGGGGATCTTGGACCCTGCCTCAGCCCCCGGGGTACCCTGACCGGTGTCGTACAAGGGCGATCTGTCGAAGCCTCAGCTCCAGGGGCACCAAAATCGGTGCCTCAACTCTCGGGGCACTCCGAACGGTGCCGCACATTGGGGCACCGTCGCTGCCTCAGCTCTCGGGGTACCAGGATCGGTCCCGCAGGGGGGTTTTCGACCCTCCTTCAACTCGGGGGACATCTCGGTCGGTGCCACGCAGCGGGGCTCCGCCGGTACCTCAGCTCCCGGAACACCCATATCGGTGCCGAACAGTGGGATCCTGTTGGTGCCTCAGCAACCGGACCACCCCAGTCTCTGCCGCAGGGGGCTCTTCGACCTTATGTCAGGTTTCGGGGCACCCCGATCAGTGCCTTAAAGGGGGGCTCCATCAGAGCTTCAGCTCCAGGGGAATTCCTTTCAGTGCCGCAAAGGGGCTCTTCGTCCCTGCCTCAGCCCCCGGGACACCTCGATAGGTGCCTTAAGGTGGGCTCCGTCAGTGCCGCCGCTCTCGGGGCACCAAAATCGGGGCCGAACATTAGGGCTCCCGCGTTGGCTCAGCTCCAGGGGTACAAAAAAAATCTGTTCCTCAGCTCTCCGGGCACTCCGATCGGTGCCGTAGGGCGGATGGTGGGTGGTAGGTGGAATTACTCCGTCGTTGGCCCAGCTCCAGGGACACCAAAATCAGTGCTGTACAGGTGGGCTCCATCCGTGCCTCAGCTCCCTGGGCATTCCTGTGCCGCAGGAGGGGCTTCTTCTGAGGCTCATCTCCCAGGGCACCACGACCGGTGCTGCATGGGGACTCCGTCGGAGCCCCAGATCAAGGGCCACTCCTACCGGTGGCACAGGGGGGTCATCGCCCCTGCCTCAGTTCCCGGGGCACCCCTATCGGCGCCATCCAGGGGGGCTTCATAGGACCTTCAGCTCCCGGGGCACTCNCCCCCGCCTAGGCTCCCGAGGCACCCTGATTGGTGCCTCAATGGGGGGCTCCGTAGGAGCCTCAGATCCCGGGGAGTTCCTTTACAGTGTCTCAAGGGGTTCTTCATCCCTTCTTCAGCCCTCGGAGTGCCACGATCGGTGCCTTAAGGTGGGCTCCATCAGTGCCTTAGCTCCCGGGGCACTCCGATCGGGGCCGAACGCTGGGGCACCGCCGGTATCCCAGCTCCAGGGATACCACGAACGGTGCAGTACAGGGAGGCTCCGTCGGTGCCTCAGCTCTCAGGGCATTTCTTCCAGTGCCTCAGGGGGGGACTTCGTCCCTTCCTGGGATTCTGGGGCAGCCCGATCAGTGACTTAATGGGGGGCTCCATCGGAGCCTCAGGTCCCGGGGAATTTCTTTCAGTGCCTAAGGTGGTCTTCGTCCCTGCCTCAGCCCCCGGGGTACCCTCATCTGTGGCGTACAAGGGCGATCCGTCGGAGCCTGAGCTCCAGGGGCACCAAAATCGGCTCCTCAGCTCCCAGGGCACTCCGATCGGTGCCACTGTCGATGGCTCAGCTCTCCGGGCACTCCGATCGGTGCCGTAGGGCGGATGGTGGGGGGTGGGTGGAATTACTTCGTCGCTGGCCCAGCTCCAGGGACACCAAAATCAGTGCTGTACAGGGGGGTCCATCCGTGCCTCAGCTCCCTGGGCATTCCTGTGCCGCAGGAGGGGCTTCGTCCGAGGCTCATCTCCCAGGGCACCACGACCGGTGCTGCATGGGGACTCCGTCGGAGCCCCAGATCAAGGGCCACTCCTACCGGTGGCACAGGGGGGTCATCGCCCCTGCCTCAGTTCCCGGGGCACCCCTATCGGCGCCATCCAGGGGGGCTTCATAGGACCTTCAGCTCCCGGGGCACTCCGATCAGTGCCTCAAACGGCAGCTCCGTCGAAGCTTCAGACCCAGGGTCATTCCGATTGCTACAGCAGGAGGGGTCTTTCTCCCTGCCTTAGCTCCCTGGGAACCCCGATAGGTGCCTCAAAGAGAGGCTCCATCGGACCCACAGCTCCCGGGGCATCCCGAACTGTGCCCTAAAGGGGGGCTCCGTCGAAGTCTCAGGTCCCGGGGAATTTCTTTCAGTGCCTTAAAGGGGGTGTCTCCGCCCCTGCCTCAGCTCCCGGGGCACCTCAATGGGTGCCGCACAGGGGGACTCCGTCGGAGCCTCAGATCCCGGGGCATTCCTATCGGTGCCGCACAGTGGAGCTTCGCAGCTGGCTCAGCTCCCGGGGCACCAAAATCGGTGCCTCAGCTCTCAGGGCACCCCGGTCGGTTCCGCACAGGGGCTCGTCGGTGCCTCAGGCCCGGGATACACAGATCGGTGCCGCATGGCGGGGGGGGGCGGGTAGGTCTTTGACCGTGCCTCAATTCCCGGGGCACCTCGATCGGTGCCGCACAGTAGGATTCAGTCGGTGTCTCTGCACCCGGAGCACCCCAATCTGTGCCGCAGGGCGCTCTTCGACCTTATCTCAGGTTCCGAGGAACTCCGATCGGTCCCTTAAAGGGGGGCTCCACCCTAGCCTCAGGATTTCCTTTCAGTGTCGCACACTGGGTTCTTCATCTNAGGGGGGGGGGGGGCGGGTAGGTCTTTGACCGTGCCTCAATTCCCGGGGCACCTCGATCGGTGCCGCACAGTAGGATTCAGTCGGTGTCTCTGCACCCGGAGCACCCCAATCTGTGCCGCAGGGCGCTCTTCGACCTTATCTCAGGTTCCGAGGAACTCCGATCGGTCCCTTAAAGGGGGGCTCCACCCTAGCCTCAGGATTTCCTTTCAGTGTCGCACACTGGGTTCTTCATCTCTGCCTCAGCCCCCGGGGTACCACGATCGGTGACTCTAAGGTGGGCTCCGTCGGTGCCGCCGCTCCCAGGGCACCAAAATCGGTGCCGCACATTAGAGCTCCCGCGTTGGCTCAGCTCCACAAAAATCGGTTCCTCAGCTCTAGGGGCACTCCGATCGGTGTCTTAAACGGGCCTTGGATCCAGGGGCATTCCTATCGGTGCAACAGGGGGATCTTCGTCCCTGCCTCATCTCCCTAGGCACTCCGATCAGTGCCTTAAGGGGGTGGCTCCGTCCCTGCCTCAACTCCCAGGGCATCTCAATGGGTACCGCACAGGGGGACTCCGTCGGAGCCTCAGATCCCGGGACATTCCTATCGGTGCCGCACAGTGGAGCTTGGCAGTTGCCTCAGCTCCCGGGGCACCAAAATCGGTGCCTCAGCTCTCAGGGCACCCCGAACGGTGCCGAACACTGGGGCACTGTCAGTACCTCAGTTCCAGGGGTACCACGGTCGGTGCCGTACAGGGGGGCTCCATCGGATCCTCTGCACCCGGAGCACCCCGATCAGTGCCGCAGAGGGGCTCTTCCTCCCTGCCTAGGCTCCCCGGGCACCCCGATCGCTGCCTTAATGGCGGGATTCATCGGAGCCTCAGGTCCCGGGAAATTTCTTTCAGTGCCTCAGGGGGATCTTGGACCCTGCCTCAGCCCCCGGGGTACCCTGATCGGTGCCGTACAAGGGCGATCCGTCGGAGCCTCAGCTCCAGGGGCACCAAAATCGGTGCCTCAGCTCTCGGAGCACCCCGGTCGGTTCCTCACAGGGCGCTCGTCGGTGCCNCGGTGCCTCAGCTCTCGGAGCCCCCCGGTCGGTTCCGCACAGGGCGCTCGTCGGTGCCTCAGCTCCCGGGACACACAGATCGGTGCCGCATGGCCCGGGGCGGGGCGGGTAGGTCTTTGACCGTGCCTCAGCTCCCGGGGCACTCCTATCGGTGCTGCACATTGGGGCTCCGGAGTTGGATCCGTTCCCAGGCACCAAAATCGGTTCCTCAGCTCTCGGGGCACCCCGATCGGTGCCTTGCACTGCGGTTCCGTCGATGCCTGAGCTCGTGGGGCATCCCCAGCGGTGCCGCAGCTCCCGGGGCACTTCGATCGGTGCGTTATAGGGGGGCTCCGTTGGAGCCTCAGATCCTGGGGCATTCCTATCGGTGCACCAAGAGGGGGTCTTCGTCCCTGCCTGAGCTCCCGGGGCACCCTAATCGGTGCCGCAGGGTGGTCTTCAACCCTATCTCAGCTGCAGGGACGTTCCTATCGGTGTCGCACTCTGGGGCTCCGGAGCTGGCTCAGCTCCCGGGGCACCCTAATCGGTACCTCAGCTCCCGGGACACCCACATGGGTGCCGCATAGTGGGATTCCATCGGTGCCTCAGCACCCGGAGCACCCCAATCTGTGCCGCAGGGTGCTCTTCGACCTTATCTCAGGCCCCGGGGAACTCCTATCGGTCACTTAAAGGGAGACTCCATCCTAGCCTCAGCTCCCGGGGAATTCCTTTCAATGTGGCACACTGGGTTCTTCATCCCTGCCTCAGCCCCCGGGGTACCACGATCGGCGCCTCTAAGGTGGGCTCCGTCGGTGCCGCCGCTCCCAGGGCACCAAAATCGGTGCCGCACATTAGAGCTCCCGCGTTGGCTCAGCTCCAGGGGCACAAAAAAGGGTTCCTCAGCTCTCGGGGCACTCCGATCGGTGCCGTACATTGCGGCTCCGTCGATGCCTGAGCTCCCAAGGCACCCGAATAGATGCCGCAGGTGGATCTTCTACCCTGCCTCATCTCTGGGGGCACCCCAGCGGTGCTTTAACGGGGGAGCTCCGTTGATTCCACAGCTCCCGGAGCACCTCGATCTGTGCCTTAAAGGGGAGCTCCGGCGGTGCCTCAGCTCCCCGGGCACCCCGATCAATGCGGTATAGGCGGGACCCGCCGCTTCCTCAGCGCCCGGGGTCATCTCGATCGGAGCCTTATGTGCGGCTTTGTCGCTGCCTGAGTTCTCGGGGCACCCCGATCTGTGCCTCCGGGAAGCTCTGTCAGTTCCTCAGCTCTCTGGGCATTATGAATCTGTAAAATCTGGCGACGTTATCGAGACTGAGAGCATCTTGGGAATTCGAGGCATGTTGGAAGATTTTTCCCTGGAAGATTTGGTGCTGCATATGTGTGGATGGTTTTTTTCAGGAAGGACCGAGGCAGGAGTTTCTGTTTGTCAACAGAGTCACTGTCACAGGTAGTCCTGGGGACAGTTGCAGGAATACATAACCAAAAGTATCACCTTAAACCACCTAGCTCAGCCTCCTCTGGGTGTCAGGTGTGTAGTTCATACACCTTCTTTCCATGAGGGCCACCCCTTGCCATTCTTCTGTGAAAAGCATGGTTATGATGAGTGTCTATTGTCTTCACTGTGATCTTTCCCATTCTGGGGAACTGTTGCATTCCCCGTGGTGCTTTAACATGGCAATAATAAAGCAGCAGATCAACGTGGTAGGGCAATAGCGGCCAACAAATTATGTTTTTCATTTCTCCCTTTGATGATCAGCAATGTCATATGGGAAACCATCCATCTCCCCTCATCTGCTCTTCCAGGGGTGGCACTGTCTGCTGTGTACCTTGTGCTGGCCCACCCGTGCATCTGCCGGGAGCAGGGAATTCTCCCTCCCAGCTTTCTGAGAAGGGTCTCATTGGAAAGACAGGTGGGACACAGAAGGGTGCGGGGCTGTGGGTTTGGAGAGATAGGACAGCCCTGGTGATCACTTTCAAGATGAAGATTTGTCTCTGAGTATCAAAACTGCCCTCTGTTGGACAAGCTGAATAAACACCTTCCTTCCAAGATCTTGGGAAGAAAAGAAAAGAAAAAAAAGAAAAAAAGAGAAAAAAAACACAAGAAAAACAAAACAAAACAAAAAACCCCCCCAAAAGAAAAAAAAAAAAAAAAAAAACAAAAAAACAAACAAACAAACAAAAAAAAAACCGAAAAAAAAAAAAGTTTACAGTGGAACTAGTGGAACTGATGCAGGACCAGGACATNAACAAACAAACAAACAATCACCACAAAAACAAAAAACAAAACAAAAACAAAAACCCAAAACAAAAACCCACAAAAACTAAAGAAGCTGCTGAGTGCAATTGTTTCCTCTGGGGGAAAAAAAGAAGTTGACAGTGGAACTAGTTGAACTGATGCAGGACCAGTCCTGTTTTCCACCCATTCTGGATCAGCTGGTATTGAGGCAGGAGTTTAATGCTCTGACAGCTCCTGATGCAAGGGCTGATCACATCTACTGTAAAGAGGAGCCTCAGGAGAAAATACTGAATTGCCACACTGAGCTCACTGTAGCTTGAATACAGCAATGTTGTGTCCATCCACACTGGGAGGTTTCTCAAGGAGAGCATTATTGAATCTGCAGAGAGTCTGTGACATTTGTCAGTTAAATAAAGCAAATGCAAATAAAGATGTGGTATCCCTGGTAGTTGTGCAGTTTTGGCCTTCTCCTGAAATCCCAAACATTATAGAAATCTTTTGATAACATTTGACTTCTGAGGTGTTTTTTTCTTTCTTTGGTCAGTTGGTTTGTCTGGTTTGGTTCTTCTGCTGTTTGTCTTTGCATTGTGTATGGGGCTGAATGTGTGGTCTAAAGGCAGAAAAAGAGATGACTGAACTGACAAGAATTGCTTGGTTAAAAAGGTGTCAGTCTCCCTTGGTGGTGACTCAGCAAAAAGCGCTAGGCAAAGAAAGAACTTGTCATTTATTTATTTGTATGTGCATAGAGGTCGGTTTTGCCAATTTTGACATTCCTTCATTAAATGAATAGGGAAAATAAACAGATCCAGAAATGCAATCTGAATTTATAGAAAAATGTCTTAATTCCGATTGTGAGGAAGGAAAGATTATCTTGAAATGGACAAAAAGATTAGTACATTTTAAGTGTTTTTCCCAGTAACGAATTTATCTTAGCAGGAGTTTTCAGTTTTAGCATTAATGAGAATTTAATAAGTCTATTAGTTTTCTTTTACCTTTAACTGAATTTGCATTAACTTCAACCATTCACATACTTTGTACTAAAAATCTCAGCTATCTTATTTCAACTCAGTGCTACCATATGTGTGGAAGCTGGCATGTGTCTGCCAGATAGTGTCAAGCACAGTATCCTCAACATACAGCTCAGTCTGATATTCTTCATCTAATAATTAACCCACTGAGCTCTGCAATTGATCCAAGGCAGTAATGCTGGTTTGCCAGTTGCAGCTTCTGCTTTCACCTCCATTTCCTTCTTTCCTGAACAGTCTGCTAATTGAACACTGTGAATAGAAGGATGATTTCTCTTCTACGCAATTTTAAAATCTGTCCTCAAATTTCTCTTGGCAACTTTAGGTTGTTCTCCTCAAGTCTTGTAAGCATGAATCTGCTTTCCCCACAACTTAGATGTCTAGCACTTTCTTCCTTATTACCCTTCACTTTCCTTTTCCTGTAACAGAGCTGTTGAGCCAAAGAAAATTTCCTGCTTCTGCAATCTAAAGACTTTGGCTCACATGTTCCACAGCAGGCATCTGTGGCAGCCTGGGGCTCTGCTTCCTGGGAAATGTCTCTGCTGGACTTGGCCCTTCAGTTCATACGGGAGCAAACAGGAACACATGACCCTTTCCCTGTGGTGGCATTTCCCAGTCTGGTGTATCAGCTTACACTGAGCCTCCAGAGTCTGGGCTCAGCATGGTGATTATCCAGTTAGTCCCTAAGGAACTGTAAGGCTGGGGTGGGGTGTGACAAAACTGCCCCAAGGCAGGTACGGTAGATGCACAGAGGCCTAAGTGTCTTTTGACAGTGACTCAGGAGACTGGTTCTGATTGAGACCACATTCTTTTAATAACAAAGTGCAAAGGCAGAAGTTAGGTGAGCTGGTCAAAGCAAGAAATTGCTCTGAGAAACCCACTCCTTGAAATATGTGCAAACAGGGTTAACAACTCTAAAGCACAAAAATAATCCTGCTACAGTACCAGGTTAAAATCCTGGCGATTAAGAACCAGACAATTCATTTGTCCCATAGATCCTGACCCACAGACAGACAGTGCACCTGCAGGTTTTTGGATTAGTGCTCTGCCTCACCAACTGCTGGTGCTGGAGATCTCCAAGGAAGCCCATAATGCTGATGCTGGAGAGGAAGCAAACACCCTCCACACCCAAACAGCAACACTGTCTGGTGTCAGGGGGCAGGCAATAGACAGGATTCCTTTTTCTCTCTACCAAAGGAAGGCAACTCATACACATACCACTACATTTGCATTTATTTTTCCCTTTTCTGGTATCGGTCATAGCTTTAGAATTGCTTTATAAATATCTGGAGAAGCCTAGGGCTGCCACAAGGCTTTCCAGCTGTTTAAGACACTTTGCAATGATACATCCCTTTGCAACACTACCCATGATCTGGTTTCATAGCTCCAAGGCACAAATGTGGACCTCTCACAACCAATGACAAGTGGCTGTAAAATGACAAGTTGGGTGTCGGCAACATATTCCTGGTAAAGGAAAAAAAGTGGCAACTGGTACAACACACTTTAAAATGAACTTGGCCATGTACTGTCTGACAAGCAGCAATGGTATAATCTGCCATCAAATATCATGTGTTATCAGCCACAGGGAGGCAGGATGACTCTGTTTATGTGAGCAAGGAGAACAACACAAAGAGCTTTGCACCCATCCTTGAAGGGAATCCCTTGGGAAGCAGTGAAGATAAATGCCATGTTGTCAGTTAAACTGCTAGCTGTAGTATTCAAGATTCTTCAAATAGATTTGAATTAGGAGATTAGTGTTTAGGTATTTAGACAGAACCTTAAAAAGAATGGAGAAAAAAAGTCTTCTCTCTGCAGCCTTGCAGCTGAGCACTACTTGAAATACCACTCAGGAGAGCAGTCTATGGGTTCTTCCTTCCAGAGAGTCTTGAGACGCTGGGTCCAGGCAGTCAGCATCTCTTTCCTCTCCTGCTCAGAGACATTCTCTGGAGCATAACAGATGTGAGGTTCAAGGACTTTGACACCACAGAAGTGCATGATTCCATGCTGGATGCAAAACAAAGAAAGAAATGCCTCAGGAAATGTTTACTCTTTTACTTTCATTAGAGGAACATGGAAGATTCTAATTTGTTCTGTTTCTTTGACCCACTATCAGTCACGTTCTCTAAACCTGCACATTTATCAGGAGAAGGAAAATAAATTGCAGATGGTGACTACCTATCCCGGCAGTCACTACTGAAGGCATTCAGCAGAATGGCATACATGACTCTGAAAGATAAGGGCAACTTCATTTATTCTGCTCTGTGGAATTTATTTTTAACTGCACAGAACTGTCCTCTTTGGCAGCTGTTCTCTGTTCAGTTTACAAGGATTACAAGTGGCCAAAAGTTCATTGTCCAGTTTGAAACTCCTCAGATTGGTCTCTCAAAACTCCACATCTACATCTAAGATGGGGCTTTTCACACCTTTTGCCTCTGGCTTAGCCAAATGTTCCTGCATGAAGGCTAGTGTCTGTGGAATCAGCTCCACTTCCCCTTTTCCCTCTGTGTGTTTCTGAATTCAGAGTTTTCTTTCGTATTTTTGGCATGTTGACCTGTGAACTCTGCAGCTGGACAGCTCCACAGGAGCAGGCAGCTGGTAACTGCATGGGGAAGGGACAGTGGAATTTTAGGTCATCCATTTTATTGCATCAGGAAGAAGTTGGAAAAACTTGCCTTACCCCTTGTATTTCCCACACCATGCTGGGTATTTCTCATAAAACAGTAGCAACTAGAAGAGGAATGCTAACTGTTGTGTGTTGATTGTTACTGCCAGGGTAATGTGTAGGTCTCCTCCTGCCCTGCATCCTACATGAACTGGGAAACCATGGGGAAGAGAAATCCTACATGGCTGAGCTAAAGGAACTCCAGTAACAGCAGGAATATTGGAAAGACTGAGAGTGTTAAATTTTCTCTACATTCTGATCTGGAGGAATGGGGACAAAACAACTTTAAAAGTCAGAGGACTTTTAAAGTAGTCCCAAGATTTTATGTAACAATTTATAACCTGCAGAACCCTGGAAATGACACATCTGTGGATTAATATGTGGGAAATATATCCACAGATGTGGATTAATAATTATTATATTTCATATTAAAGAACCAATAAAACAATTGTTAAAAATAGGTAGAAATAGGTGGAATAATAAAAAATTATGCAAACAAAACCTAAATGTTCATATACTATACCTGCATGGGCCACAGAACATAGCGAATATCACCACCGATACCTTCTTTTGAATACATCTCCTGGCTTCCTCCCGTGGTGAAAGAAAACAAGGATAATTTGCCCTAGAATTAGGAAAGTGGTGGTTGATTAAGACATATTTATAGAAGAGTGGCTGAACAGTTCAAGATATATTCAGGGAAACTTGGACAGCATGGATTTCTAGGGGAGAGGGTGACCTCTTCTTTGCCAGACCTTACATGAAGTGGCAGTTCTGAGGCAAAGGTTGGTGTCATACAGTTAGAGAGGGGACTGTGTGTCCTTGGGAAGAGACAGGTTAAAGAAAAGGAATTATGTGTCTTGTGTGAAGCAGGGATGATACACTACTTCAACATAGTGTGAACTGAGAGCTTTAAACAACTGCAATGGAAAAGAATGAACAAGGCCCCACAGAACATGGTGCAAGCCTTGACCTTTATAAAACAATTCCAAAAACATACCTGGAGCAAACCAGCATCATAAGCCTTTGACAAGTCGTAAGCAAAGCCTTGGACCAAGACTCTGTCCATCCAGCCCTTCAGGATCGCAGGCATGTTGAACCAAAACAAGGGAAACTAGGCAAAGACAAAATGACCTGGTCAGCACAGAGAGTCTGGGCCAGCCTTAAGGCCTGGTCTACAGGACAATCCTGTGCTCTGAACCTGCTCAGATCCTGTACATGACTTCTTCCAGCTCTCTCTCAGGAGAGGCAGTAACTATGCCTGGCAAAAGGAACTGAAGTGCTTCCTGTTGGAGGGAACCTCAGGGCCAGAGCTGAGCACTTTACAGCACACCAAGAGCATGGTGCATGTGAGGGCTTCCATCCAGATTAAAGGTGGAACAGGCTGAAGTAGGAGGGTGCCATTTAACTCAGATTTAAGACTGTACAGAATCATGTCTCCTAGGGCTGAAATGCAAAAGAATCTAATCTCTTATTAGCAGGATTGACATCTGTGGATCAGTTCTGATCTGACAGTGTGCTGACAAATGCCATGGGATCTTAGGAAAGACTTATTTTCAAAACCTGCTGACATCATGACCCCAAATCCCTTTACTGAGAGGAAAAAGACTTCTTTAACAGTTGAACCCTTGATTTCTAGATCTTCCAGTTAGCCCATGGGACTGCATCTCAAAGCTATCATGTTTTCACGGTATTATCATGACTGCTTTATGGGCTCTTATACTAGGCTGCATCACTAGCCCTAAACGTTTGTACACACTGCACACAGAGGAAGAAATTCTATAAACAGGTAACCATATATGGCTTATGTACAAGGCAAAAACAAAGTAAAAACTGGGCAACCACCACAGTCACTACAAGAGGTGAGTTTATTCTGTAACAAATTTTGCAGTCCTTTCTGATGTCCTTTAGAGGCTTTATAAATTTCTGTTGGTTTTTTTTTTCTATATCAGAACACACTCAATTCTTCATAGAATTCTACAGATGGAAAACAGAGGGCAACCACTTCCTGCAGGGCATGTCTTATTGTATGTGGGAAGTGATAGTATGAAAACGACGATGACTTACAGTGAAATGGGTAATAGAGCCATGGCCCCATTTTAAATTTAATTTAACTTTGGACAGAGGAGTATACATAGACATGAATAAGGCCAACAGGGACACAAAGAAATGTAAAGGTACTATTTCCCTTCACAGTTCTTTGGCATTTTAGACACTGGGGACAGAGCTGGCATAGTGGAGAATACACACGGGCTGTAAAAAATCCATCAGCAATTCCCAGTAGTGCTTCTACAACTCTGAAACAAATGAGGACAGTCTACTGGAGAAAGCCCAATTCCCTGACTTTGCTGGCTGGTCCCAGCTCCTTGCCCAGAAAATAATCCTTGCTCTGCTTTCTGCCAGCCTGCCTGACATCCATGGTCACCTATGTCATTGTGCATCCATCAGGAAGTTTGGCCCAGTGTTGGGGAGTTCCTGGGGTTGCTGTTTCAACCTGCATCATTGTTTGACTCAGTTACTGGGCTGGCTGTAATAATGACCCAGGTAATTGTACTACTGATCTGTAGGTTCTACTCTACCATTACTTTAAGTGACCATCACAACGGAATTCTGAATTCTGTTGAAAATAATGACCTGAAAAATCAGCAGGTCTGCTTCCTGCACCTTCTTCTGCTCTTCAACCAGGTCTTTGGACAAACCTCCTCTCTTGTAAGCTTCCCAGGTTTCCACACCATAATTGAACGCTTCGGAGTTGTGCAGGCGACCTGTGGGTAGAAGTGAACAGTCATTCCTTGGCCCCTGTCCAGAATCAGCACCAGGTAAGAGTTGAGTGCAGGTTGCCGTTCTTAGTTCTAAACTGAGTCACTGCTCTCAGGGTTGCTGTTCTCTGAGATTCTCCTCGGGGTTGCTGTTCCCTGAGGTAATAAGGTTTTACGTCTTCTCTTTTGCCCTAAGTGTTTCACACTGAAGGCAGAGATGACAAGCTGAGTCCGCCAGTCCGTGTTTCTAAGGTTGTTTATTTTTCATTATCTCAGTTCCTTCTTTGCTCTGCCAGGTCTCACTGGCAGGGTACTTTATCTTAGTTCTTTCTTTGCTCTGTGAGACATCCCCAGCAGAGCAGGGCACGCGGCAGGACTGGGCGGATCAGAGATCCCCGCACCCCAAGTACAGTATCTCCAACCTAACCACTGTCTAAGATGCACCTTTCATTTATAAAATTCTGCCAATACCCACTACCTACACTAACATGCTAACTCTACTCCAAACCAATCTCTAAAGTCTAAGTCAGGAGAAAATGGGGGACGAGAGCAAGAACAAGGAGGCCAGGGGCCATTCCCTAATTCCTCCACTCTGTCCCTTCAGCCCCATACACCAAGAATCCCAATTTCCATATTTATATTCTACAACAGACCAACTACTATTCATTTTCAAATTCTTAGGATTCGTGACTCTTCCTACATGCGAGCATTCACTCCCATGGACAGGAGCCAGAACCAGCGTCCCCCCGGGCTGCGCGCGAGTCTGGTCGACCCCCCCGTACAGGTCCTAGACCCCCCTGCACAGTCTCTAAACCCTCCTGTAC
>VXBR01004985.1:427238-457437 GCA_013400215.1 Cisticola juncidis | reverse complement strand
TTATATATATTTATATATAAATAGCGCCTTTACAATGCAAAGTAAACCAGAGAACTCAGGCAGTTCTGGAAGTTAGGGAAAAATCTCCAGAGATGAGCTGTTGGAATACAATTTTAAAAATGGCTGAAATGTTCATGGACCTTCAGTTTAAACTTGGAAATTACAAGAGAAAATAATGGCAAATATTCCAGTGCAGGAGGGAAGGGTTAGATGGGCATTTAGGAATAAATTGTTCTTTGTGAGGGTGGTGAGGCCTTGGCACAGGGTGCCCATAGAATTTCACAAAATCCCCCCATCAGATCTGACTAAAACCACAAATTTAAAGTCATTGCAATGAATCAGAGTTTCATAGAATCACGTCGCCATGATTTGGCATCAAGTATGCTTAATTTAACACAGATGGTTTCTTGAGCAAGAAGCTTCTCCCACAATTTCAGTCATGGTTCATTTCTGGTTTTTCAAAGTTTTTCCAAACAATTTGAAGTCAAGCTCCAGTATAACTAGAAGGAGGTGATTTCAAAGAAATAAAAGTGAGGTATATGGTGCAGCAGTGTGTGGAATTCTTCTTCCATGGGGCATTTCCCAAGATCTAGGAAACACCTGACTTGCTTGAGGGAAAAAAAACAACAACAAAACAAATACAACCAAATAACATACACACAAAACCCAACAACAACAAACCACCAAAATTACAGAAGAGGGTTAGGAAAGCAAAGAAAATGTAACTGGGAGTAATTTCTTACTTGGTGTACTAAGAACAACAGAAATTCCTTGAGTTGCTAAAGCAGCTGGAGAAACATTTAAACAGGACTAAAACATTTAAACAGGAATAAACCCCTGTGTTTATAGGAGCCTGAATTCACCTTTATTGGATTTCAGGTGGTCCCTCTCTGCTCTCTCCAGCCTGCCCAGGTCCTTCTGAAAGGCTTCCTTCAGCACCTCCAAAGATAATGACAGTTCTGGAGACTCTTTTGGGCATTAAAATGTCATTTAACGTTGTGCTTCAGAAAAAGGATTGTGAAACTGGAAGAAGAGAAGACATTTAAATATCACTCCAGGCTCGATCAGAAATACCCATGTGGAAAATGGCACAGCAAGTCTTTCCAAAAGACTTTATTCCCACCTCACAGCCTGCAGCAAAGTGAAACACGTCAGGAATGACAGAATCATAATGCAAAGTAGAGATCTGCTAGTTAAAGAGTACTGTGTAAAGAGAAGATAATACATCATACTCGTGGGAGAAGAAACACTACTTGAAATTAAAAAGGAAAAGTGAAGTCAGAAATCAAAATTACCAGGAAATAATGACAATAAAAGGAAAATATTTAATTTTCTGGCTGCAGAACTGAGAACTTTTCTTGCAAATAGTTCCCTATATGCAGATTCAGAATCCAGTTAAATTTTCCTGCAGGTTTTTAGTGGCACTGTGTCACAAGGAGTAGGAACCGTGTGAGATTTCTAATGTCTGTCTGGAACAAGAAAGGAAACGTCCCAGATAAAGCAGATAAAAAGGATGGTGAAATAAAAGCTATGTACTTACAATATTTATAAATACACAGCAATGGATCATCAGAAAAAGAACTACTTAACAGATTTTGTAAATTCCTTTAGTAATGTGACTCTAAAAACCTGAGAAAATCTGCATTGTGTCTACTGGCTGGTTTGTATCTTCATTCAAAAGGAGCTATTTTAGAAAGGTAAAATACAAATTATATAATATCTGGAATTAGCACTTGGCAATTAATAGTTTGAGAGTGTCAGTTGTTGGGGTTTTTTAATTACTTTCAGTTGTCAGAATAATTCTCTTGTGGTTTGAACAAAATTTATCATTTTCTGGTGTCATGTCTGAATAAAAATCTGTCATATCTCCATGCTGGAGATGAGGGATTTTTACTACTTTGAAGTTAAGATTTATCAGGAAAAATTTCCTAAAGGTCCTTCTTCTAAAGGAGCTGCTTTTCCATCATGTGAAATGATCTAGACAACAGGCTCCACATTCCTTCTATTTAATTCATTTTTCAATTTCATTATGCTTGAAGAGTAAAAAAGTTCCATGTAATAGATACTCCAGATATCAATTATTGTTATCATTTTCATGGAATCACAGAATATCCTGAATTGCAAGGGACCCACAGAGATCAAGTCCAACTTTTGTCCCTTCCAAGAACCCTTACAATCCCACGTGGTGCCATTTTAATCTATATCTTGGAAATAAAATAAGATCCTGTGTGGGTGTTAATCTGAAATTATTACATGTTTGTAGTAAGACATTAGAAAGAGCTGAGCTGGATGTCCACAAGGGAAAAAGTTATTTGACTTAAAAGATTTAATAAATAATTGTTGCTCTTCTTTAACAAGATACATGGAAGGAAAAAGGTGTATTCATTTTTAAATGCATGATTTATGGAAAAAACATTTATTTTATTCACCACTTCTCACTAGTGCTTGCAGATATTTATCATATTTGTAGCAGTAAATTTGTCCAACATGCTGAGACAAATTGCACAAGTTTTACAT
The DNA here is from genome assembly GCA_013400215.1 of Cisticola juncidis. Taxonomy (NCBI): domain Eukaryota; kingdom Metazoa; phylum Chordata; class Aves; order Passeriformes; family Cisticolidae; genus Cisticola; species Cisticola juncidis. Next base: position 454,920 of record VXBR01004985.1, on the reverse strand, counting down.
CTAGATCTTGAACCTAGTGAACAAGCCTTAAGGCTTTCTCTTTAAAGAAAAAACATTTGTGAAAATTCACTTTTTTCTAGATTTCTGATGGTATTTGTCAAAGTGATAAGAATTCACAGTGGAAGCATGGCAGGTATAAGCCTTAACATCTCCTGAATTAACACAAAGTTTCCCAGTAGCCTGTTAAAAGTGAATACAGAACAGGACTTCTTACATTGCAAAGAGCTGCTAACAAATCAAAAAAAAAAAAAAATCTCTTGTGGAATATCTTCAGTTGCATGAAGCAATCTATTGCCTTTCCTTATTTTGGACAATAATGTCACTCCAGAGCCTGGGATTCTCCATTGAGAAATCCTGTTAAACCTCAATTAAACCCCCAAATTTTAAAAATAAATTAAGAAAACCAAATTAGGAAAAAAAAAAAAAAAAAAAAAAAAAAAAAAAGAGCTGAAGATGCACCTGTAGTATGTTAAGGAGGGCCAGGAGTTGGACTTTGATGATCCTTGTGGGTTTCTTGCAAGCCAGAATATTCTGTGATTCTGTGATTCTGTGCAGGAATGATCTCTCTGCACTAGAACATGAAACTGAAACATCTCTTTAGGCACATTATATCCATTTAGGATCATTTTCCACCACCTTTCCTACAGCCCAGCTCTCTGAGGCCTGAGGACATCAAGCTGTAAAGCCAAAGGATGGTGACAAACAAGCTGCCATCCTTCTTCCCTGTTTAAACCTGGTCCCTTCACTCTGTGGGTCTGAAGCAAATTAGTGGGGGATGTACTACCCTGTGACTTCTGAGACTTTGTCTTTCTTGTCATTGCCTCTATTCTTGGGACCTTTTTATGTATTTCTTTCAGCTGATTTGTACCTGATCCTCTTCCCCCTAAAACCTGAGCCTACCCCTTCACTGGAGCTGTTTATCCAGTCCTAAGGACAATGCCTGGCTCTGCAGGGAACTGAGCATATCTGGGGCTTACGTGGGCTCTCAGAAGAGCTCATTGCAAATGTACAAACTATTATTCCATACTGCTGTGCAAATATTAATAACAGGGGCTTTGTGACATTCAAATGTCGCACAGACAGTTGGTGGTAAAGGAATGTTCAAGCAAATGAGTAATCTGAGATGGTGATCCTGCACAGTTCTAATTATAAAACAGCCTTATTTTCTGTAACATTTTATGATATAATAGTATTTGAAAAGTGACTGTAGACTGTATTAAGAGCATGACATTTACTGAAGTGAATAAGCTTTTCACATGTGAAGTAATTTCACTGCAGGTTATTGTGCAAAACAGAAACTTCAGAAGCAGAGACCAGTTAATTCTTTGATGCACCGCCAATTTAGAGTTATTTCCTTAATTTATGGTCTTTCCACATTGGTATCCTATTCAAATAAGAAATAGTACAAAGCTCCTTTCTATGATCTCATGTTTTTTGCCCTTGACAATGTGGTTTGAAGGGGGTTATGGTTCTTTAGCACCATTTTGGTTGGTCTGTGCTCCAAATGGTTTTTCAGGTCATGTTTATTCATGCTCCTCAGCCTTATTTATACATTGTAGGACTGTAAGGAATTTCCACACTAAGTCTGAAAGAATTCTGTGTGCACTTGGGGTGAGTTGATCTTACTGAGCTGCCAGACACCCACCAGGTGCTTTCCTGCTCCTCCCCCTCCCCACCAACAGCACAAGGTGAGAAAATAAGGTGAGAAATTTCATGAGCCAAGATAAAGGCATGGAGATCATTTACCAGTGTCCACCATGGACAAAAAAAAAAAATGGAGTCATGGAATGATTTGGATTGGAAGGGACCTTAAAGCCCATCCAATGCCACCTCCTGCCATGGGCAGGGACATTTTCCACTCTCCCAGGTTGCTCCAAGCCCTGCCCAGCCTGGCCTTGGACACTTCCAGAGATCCATGGGCAGCCACAGCTTCTCTGGGCACTCTGTGCCAGGGCCTGCCCACCCTCCCAGGGAAGGATTTTTTCCCAATATCCAACCTAAATCTGCCTTTTTTCAGCTTATTACCAAATAAAAATAGTTGGATAGTGAAAAACAGATTAAAACCTCACCTTCCTCTCTCACACCCTTTCCCAGGCTTAATTTCACTCCTTCCCTCTGCCTCCCACCCCCAAGGGATGCAGGGGTGGTGGGAACAGGAGCTGTAATTGGACTGTGACAGCTCCACTCTGCCAGCCCTTCACCCTCATGCTTTTCCCTTGCTCAAGCAGGATCCTCTCCATGCCTGGCAGTCATGCTGGATAAACTGCTCCAGGCTGGGCTCTTCACAGGCTGCAGTTTCTTTACAGCTGTCCACAGTTTAATTTGTGTCTTCGGAAATGCATAAAACACAGAAATGACTTGCACAGGTTGCTGCAGTTGCAGTTGGACAAACTATTATTGCAGCTCATCTCCAGTTGAGCCATTCTTATTCTGTCCCTCAGCTGTCCTTTCACTTCCTAATTTTTGAGAGTAAATTTCTGGACTGCTTACTCACAATAAATAATAATTTCGTGTCTGCTGTATGAAGAAACCAAACAGAGCTGCACAGGCTTATTTTTCTCCATAGTTCCCTGGCAGGAGGGGCAGCCAGGGTGGGATCAGGCTCTGCTCCCAGGGAACAGGGACAGGAGAATGGGGAATGTCCTCAAGCTGTGCCAGGGGACAGCCAGGCTGGATGTTAGAAGTGTTTTCACTGAAAGGGTCTCAGGCATTGGAAGGGGCTGCCCAGCGAGGTGCTGGAGTTCCCAGCCCTGGAATTCAAGGAATGACTGGATGTGGCACTACGTGATGTGCATGGTGGAATTTGGTCAAAAGTTGGACTTGGTCCTCTGGGGGACCTTTTCCAACCTTAATGATCCTGTGATTCTGTGCTTTCATGAGGTCATACACAAACCAAGAACAACTAGCTCCTCCTGGAAAGCACAGAGAGATTTCCTAAGTTCTTTCTACTGACTTCAAGAAAGTTCCATTTTATTCAAGTTCTTTTTCTCTTCTTTCATGGGAAATAATTTTAATTTCCAATTTCTCATGAAAATAGGAGTTTAACCTATCTGCAGGACTAACACAGCTATACCATACTACAAGTACAGACCAGCTTTTCTCTCTTGATTACAAATGCAATCAGGTCATAATCATTGATTCCTACTCAGCCTCCTACTCTAAGTCCTCCCTCACTGGCAGCTTTTTCTGGATTTCTCAATTAATCATTGATATTCTTATTATATTTGCAGAATATTGCAATAGTGCTACTTCATATGTGAGAGTTTGTTCCTAAATCAGTCACTGAAGATGTAAAAAAAGTGAAAAGCTATATTTCACAGCTATTTCAATATAAAAATCAAACTAAAAGAAAAATCAAAAGATTACTGTTTCTTAATCCAGCATTTCCATATTTGCGAGAAAATATTTCCAAATCACATAAGATTCAGTGTTGTTCTAATTTCTCTAAGAGCCGGTTGGACAGCAAATATTTCTACCACACTTTATATCATTAAAAGCAGTAATTGTGGTAATTAAGTACCTGAGAGCCTCACAACTGAGAATATATTTATTATATTTCGTATTATTTATTTTGAGGGAAAATGTGTATTGCTGTCTTTCCTCGTGGAATGAATCAGACACACTGAAAAAAGGGAACCCAATGATCATGTGGAAGACTGAGGGCAGGACTCTCCTGTCTTGGGACAAGCACTAAGCACTGGACATTGCTTCCTTCAGCAGTGAATTCTTGGAGCAGTCAGGCAAGTTGATTTTAGTGTTTTTAACTAAAATGTTCATTTAAATCTTTCTTTAGTGATTCCAAAAGCTCCCCTCTGCAGAAACTCCCTTTTTCTGACTTCGGATATTACTCTCAACACAACTGATTTTCTTCCATTTGCTTGGTCCTTTCTCTGAGATGTTTTAATCTGGGCTCCAACTGCTGGCATTAGGAGATCTTTTATCCATCTCAGCCATGGCCACTTTCACAGAATGACCCTTCCCACACTCTTCTACTTTGCAAAACAAAATAAAACCTAAACCAATTAACAGAACACACACACAGACACACACACATGCAAGCAAGCCTGACTGAAAATCAAAATTCTAACAAAACTTTCCTAAGAGGTACGAGTTTGCTCCTACTCCATTAATTAAATCATAACAGAGGGATAATAACACTGCCTTGTTTGCTCCAGAAATATCCACAGCAGGAGACACTGAAGAGAAAAACAGACAAAGGAACTGTGCAACTGTAAGTGAGATAAAATTCCATGGTAGTCCTGGTTTGTTCTCACAGAGTGATTCCATCAAAACTTGGCTCCCATCAAACAAATCCAATTAATGAAATTTAAGCAGTAATAAATCTGAAATATACAGCGTTTTGTTTGAATCAGTTGATCAGGAAATAACAAATTATCATAACTGAAATATTTGTGCTTTCCAATGACATCAAATCAATCATTCCTCAGACAATTCTAGAGATTTTGCAAAGCACAGATGCACTTGAGAGGAGAAATATCCTTGTTGTTCTGCAGGTTAAAACAGTTGTGAGAGGAACTAATTCCCGATTCTTCTCATGAATCTAAAATATATCTTTTTTTAATTTTATTTTTTTCTCCCCAGGTGTCAGGTCTGTTATGAATCCCTACACATACTTCCTTGGACTTTGTGGACTTTGAAATTATATTTACTAAAAATGTATTATATTTACTAGTTTCATGTTGAAATTACATTTAACTTCTGTGGAGCCCTCAAGAAACCAGTAATCAGGTGAACTGTTTAGTCATGGTGCTTAGATTCATTTTAGACTGGATTTAGAAGGAAAATGTCAACGAGTCAGGCAGTAAGCTACATAGCTAATTGATCGCTGAATTCCTTTGCAAAATTAACCTCTTTTTTCACATGAAAACCTATGGAAAAATGCATTGGGTTATGTTCAGTGGAGACTTAAGTGGCTTTTTCATACAGGGCAATGTTCTTACCTCTAGAGAATGCTTGCAAACTGCATCATAGCTAGAACAGAATGAATTTAAAAATATTTTTTAATGGAGTAAAAGTAGAGATCATGGTTCAGGTGGTAGACTGGGCAGTATTAGTTGGACAGCAGCAGTTGGACTCATGGATTTTGAGTCTTTTCCAACATAAATGATTCTACGATATTTGATATTTAAAAGAAGTCCTAAATATTTCATGTTAAAGAAGTTGTAGAAAATATTGTAGAAAATTGTACATGATATGTGGAAATAGCTGGAGTGAGAACATGCTGGAATAATAAAAGGGAGCAGTCAATTTTCCTGTCAAAGAATGATTAACCAATTTACCGGAATCATTAAAATTGATCCAAGATTTATGATTGCAGAAAGGTGAGTTTGGATGTAAGCTAAAATCAGCACTAATCCCACGTCATGAAAAATAGCCCAGGTGGTCCTCACTGTCACTGTGGTAGTTCCACAGGAGCTCTTATCCAGCAAAAATTGGAAATCAGCGGCTGTTTTTGGGAAAAAAAAGTCCCCAAATGAGCATCTATTGCTGCTCTGTTCCTTGAGACAATTTCTCCAGATCTGGAGCCTGTGTTTTCCTCCCAGCTTAACAAACACTCTGAGGCATGGACACCTGCCTGAGGTGGGAGATGAGTACCACCTGGGGCTCCAGGAGGGAGCTGGAGAGGGACTTTGGAAATAGGCATGGAATGACAGGACAAGAGGAGTGGCCTTAAGCTGAAGGAGGTCCAGGCTTAGATGGGATATTGGGAAGGAATTCTTCCCTGTGAGGGTGGGGAGGCCCTGGCACAGGGTGCCCAGAGAAGCTGTGGCTGCCCCTGGATCCCTGGCAGTGTCTAAGGCCAGGCTGGATGGGACTTGGAGCACCCTGGCACAGTGGAAGATGTCCCAGACATGACAGGGGGTGGCACTGGATGGGCTTTAAGGTCCCTTCCAACCCAAACTGTTGTGGCACTCTATGACAATAACACAAGTATTTCTAATGTTCAAATATCAGAGCAGATTTTCCTGTACTATCAAACAGGAATGCGTTGTACAGCTGAAAATGGGACTGTATCAAAAGGTTCCTTTTCACATCAATGCAGTCTGTTTTGATGATCGTGTATAACAAAGCCTCTACCCAGTTTTCCCAGGATCAGCTTCTGGCTACAGCACAAGTTTCCTCCCACCAGATCACTCCCAGCAGGGACTCTGTGTTAACCTGTAGGTAGCTGTCAGTGGCTAATGCAGAACTGGGGAGAAATAAGAACTGAACACAAAGCAATTTTTGCCATGTCTTCCTTTGTAACATGTTTATCCAAAGACATATCACCTTTTATGCCCTGCCAGTATCTTCTGTGAAAAAAAGAATGCAAGAGGTGAAGAGTTACACACGGCAGTGCCGACTGCACAGGCACTGTGGCTGATCTTGGGAGCTCCTTCCAGCCTTGGTAGCTCCACGATTCTGTGATTTCCCAGCAGCCCTAAGCAGCACAATTCAGAGTGAAGGAGCTCAGCTCAACAGAAAGATGAGTCAGAGGCACCTGGAGTGAGCAAGAGGCTGCATTCCCAGTGAACCTGGGTCACACACTAAGCAGAGCAGCCCAAAAATCTGCCTCTTGCCCTCAGCTGATAAGACATAATCAGATCTGTGCTCCTGGTGAGGAGCTGGGGTAAAAAGAACCACACAGAGGTTTGGAGATGCACTGCAGGCTGCAGCTCGTGCTGCTGACCCTCGGGGCAGTGTCAGTGCTCACAGATACATCTCAGTTTGGGCAGCACTTCTGACAGCAACCACAGCACGAGTGACCTTTCCACTCCATCTCTGTAATGAGCTTCTGCTCTGTCCTGTTGGGAAAACAGGGACGGGGAAATGTCTTGGTTTGGAAAGACAGGTATCTGTCAGGGAAAACTGGAGTCTCCCTTGGAATGGAGAATGTAAAACCCCCTCCCCCCCAGATTATTACAATTTTGCAATTAGGAGCTTTCAGGAAAAAATATGGGAATAGGAATAACAGTTCTTTACTTGGACTACTGAAAATACAAATGCAGTAAACAACAACAAAACAACCCAAACCAAAAAAAACCACACCAAAAAAACCAAACCAAACCAAAAAACACAAAACAAAACAAACAAACAAAAAAAACCACAAAAAAACAAACAAACAAAAAAAAAACAAAACAAAACAAAAAAAAACCACAAAAAACAAACAAACAAACAAGCAAACAAATAAAAGTCCTAGAAAACCCTGACAGAGTCAGAATTATGACCTGACACCCTGTTGGCCAGGGTGTTGGGAGCAGTCCAAATAAATCCTCCTGGAGTGACAGATGTTCTGTTGGAGCAGAGATGATCCTGTAGACAGGGTTCAGTGGTGGTGAGATGGGTCCAGTCTTCCTCTGGGAATCCAATGGAAAAGAGAATGTCTGGGGTCCCTGTGTCCCATTTTTATCTGGGTAGGGAATGGTTGGCTCCTCCCCACTGGGTGTTCCATCTCCCAATGGATGATGGAATGTGTCAGTCCCTGGTGAGCCTCAATGGCCCAATAGCAGAAGATACCACCCAAGGGTGGACAAAGTTGATGAAAGAGATCACAAACCCTGCCCCACCTGGTTTAACAGCTGGGCTGTTGTCAGAAGGCATCCACCCCCCTACCCCTGGAGTTACAAGAGATAAAGAAAAAAGAAACCATCCCCCAACTGCTTTCTACAGATGAAACAGAATACACTTTTTTTTTGGTTACATAACCCAAGACAGAAAGAACCATTCATTTTCCACGTCCATTAGGTCTGTCAGGCATTGGCCAAGTAGCCACCACTTGTGGCAACAGCTCTGTAAAATTGAACTCATCCTTCAGATACTGCACTGCCAATATCTTTCCCTGACCTTCATTCTGTCGCGGGTGGAAACTCATTTGGAGGCAGCAAAGTGTGTGCAGCTCCAGAAAGTGAAGTCCTTGGGTTTCTGCAGAAAATTACCACTGATGACAGTGGCACTAATGAATACAAAGCAGGAAATCTTTCCACTCAGAGCTCCCTCCTGAAAGCCTGCATGTTACACACAAGATAAATGGAACAGGAAATAAGCGTGAGGCAGAAAGTCTAACTACAGGGACTAATTTTTGTCTCCTACTGAAATTTACTGAAGATATTGAGAGTAAAATGCAAAACAAGATGAAAAAAGAAATGGCAAGGAATGGACAGGTTTAGGATCAGGGCCAACCACCAGTAAAACATTCCCAACTTGTACCTCTAGGAAAAAAACCACTGATTTTGAGGTGTCAGGAAACAACATTTTAGAGCAGCAAACAAATAATGCAAGGCAGATAAAAGAGCAGATTCTCCAATACTGGCTGCAAGCAAAGCAGAATTGGGGTAACTTGTGCAAAGGAGGAATAAATACAGAAAACACAGTACTGGTGTTATTACAGCTGATTACTGCCTCCTTATCTCCCAAGTAATCCTTCTGTGTATTAAAGATTCTCTGTCTAGTTGTAAACCTTTCACAAAGACATGTTTCCCTGTCACATTCCAACAAGAGCCATAGAAAACTTCCTTCAAAGACATTTAGGGATTTCATCTGAAATAGAAATAGAATTTAAAATGGTTTTTTGGTAATCTGGGTTAGTCTCAGGCAATGAGTATGGCACAACTTCTGCTGGATAATCTCTGTTTTGGAGGTGACAAAACTGGTCATCCAGAGTCAGTTACCATGAATCTGGCAGGCCAGACAGAACAAAGCCCCACAGTGTTATGGTAGTTTAAGTAATTGAAATTATTTACTGATTACTGCAAAAGTAAGCTAAACCCTTGTTTATTTTATCTTGGGAGAAGCAAGTTAAGTGTTTATGAATTTTTTCAGTTAGGGGTATTCTGATAAATTCACCCAAACTCTGAATGGCGTATGAGCAAAATGAGAACATTTCTTCCTTGCTACAATACATCAGAAGATGTTTTCAGAAATTAAGTCTTTTGTCAGTTCTGATTTGAAGATGCTTTTATTGAAAGTTTTCTTGCACATAGACATTGTGTTTGTGAGCCTGTGTGTCTCTGTGTGGATGTAGAGGTGTCTGCATAAGCAAACAAAAATATACACTCACAAATACCACAAAAGCACTTAGAATGTATAAAAAGCATATCTCCCATTCTGTTTTTTCCTTATTTCTGCTTCAGCTGCTTCAAACTGGTAAGGGCAAGGAACGTGGGCCAGTGCTTTTATGGAGTGGGTAATTGCAAGCAGCAGCTTTTCACTTTGCACCTTCCCTTTGTTGGCTTAATGACTTTCCTTCTACAACAATGGCAACATAAAGAACTATTTCTGCAGTAAGAAAGAACTTCATGAGAGCAAAAATATTGTATTTTTCTGTGTTTGACATCCTCTTATCCTCTTGAGGTCATTAAAGGCACTTGCTGATGATTCCCTCTCCAGCCACATTCTCAGTATAACATTTTCCCTTTCCAAAATTTAAAAAAATTTTTCAGTGTTATATCCAGATAAAGCAAATTCTTCAGACATTTCTCAATGCCCCAAATGGGTATTTCTATGTGCTCCATATCTCTATTTCTGATTATATAATTTATAATTAGGCATATTCTTATGTATTAATGTCAATATAAACACTAGTATTAGGATTATGCTGAAGCAAATTATCAAGCATTGTTCTGATGGAGTATGTCCCGATATGACAATTTTTCACCCAGATCCCAAAGGGATCACTATTTTTTCTGGGGTTAGATTATAATTTGGCACATGGTTACCTTTTCTGCTACCAAATATTCCATCCATTTCCTCAGCAAGGTACTACTGGAGTGCAGGTGGACTACAGAAATTCCATTTGTTCAGACAGATTTTGTTCCTCTGACAGTATCTAACGTGATCAGGGTTGTATTGAATTTTATTGTCTGTATAACACTTGCACAAAACCCCAGATAAAATGCACAAAATATAATAAGCTTGCTTCAATCTTCCAACTTGTTCAATGTTCCCTGTGTTCTGTTTTAAACTTTGTTAGAAATAAGGGAAAAGAAAATAACAAAATCTCTATGGTTGGCACAGTTGACTGTTCCCTTCAAACACATTAAACTCTTTGAATAAAGACTGATGAAGGTAGCAGGCTTCTAAATGAACAAATATCTTTGATATATATTATTATCTAGAGACTAGTGAGATTGTGAGAATATGGCTATGAACTGGTGCTAATGGTTGTGAATAACCAGCTGTATTTGTGTTTTCCATTTAATGAGCACTTTAGGAGGATAAAGAAAATCTGTCCATCTAAGTGTTGGACTTAGTTAAGGAATGCTGGCAGAAAATTACACATTTTAAAGCAAGTCTTTGCAGGTTTCCCTTCTACAACCTGTTTGCTGCAGGTTTGGGGGTGTGTAAAGGGACATAGCTAAGAGATTAAACATCACAAATAATAAAATTTAATTGCTTTAAAGAGGCAGAGCCCATGTGTCCATGTTATAGAAATCAACAAAGAAACTGGACTTGTGATCCGTTTAGTTAATCTCTGAAATCTCAAAAGCAGAAAGCTCCGCAGTCCTCATGGCCTTCAATATGATGCATTCAAGAGATCCCACACTTTCAGAATCACCAAAATCACTAAAGATGGAGAAAAGATCTTAATGGATGTAAGACCAGCAGTTTCCTTGCAATTTTATGACACCCTAAAAATTAATTCTGGCATTTCTGGTTGTATTAGCCACAGTAGGTCCCAGGCTGATAAGAGATATTTCTATTACAGGTGGCTATAGGGATACAAATGATTTTTACATTATAAAACTAGGAAAAAGAAAACCCAGTCTAATATTTCCAATAACAAATACATACAGTCCCATAACAAAAGAATCATCCTAAATGTTCTGCATTACTGGTTTCAGAGTCTGACATTTCAAAAGGTTGGCAGGGCAGGTGTGCTCAGGAAGGCAGAGAATATAATTGCAAGTGTGATCACACCTTTTAGCAGAGACATTTAAATGTAAAATGCACAGTGCAAATACTGTACAGAGCAGACATTTTACAGAACACCCTGACAAGTGCAAAATCTTCCCAAAACAGGTAAAAAGTCTCTCGTGGCTTCAGCCAGCTGCTTACTAATGGAGTTCCAGGAATGAAAGGAGAATTTAGGCTGCATGGAAAACGGTGCTTTTGTTACCAATATGACACTCACACCTACTCTTTCAATTTAAAAAGAAAGCACATTTCAACATGGTGTATTATTTATTCAGGAGACAGTCATCTAGAAGAATAGCAGCTTAATTAGACATTACCTGCTGGAAAAATTTAATAGTCTAAAGTACTTTGCAATGGGGAGAAATTCTTTTATAGGAACTATACATGGGAAGTTTAGTCTGAAACCTGCAAATTGGTGTAAGTTTTAAGCCTACTTGAATCTTATGGTATAGAGCATAGGTATATGCATCCACTTCCATCTGGGATGAAAAATATCTCAGTTTAGATGGTTAATGGAGAGCACATGCCATTAAATAATCAATATACTTTGTATTTCCTGAGCCAAATTACATACTTTAACAAAAATATTAAACTTTCACGTCCTTCAAATGCCCACTTTGGGTTTCAGAAACCAAGATCTTAAAAAGAAGCAACATTTACTGTTTCCAGATGATATATCAAAGAAAACTTTGGGCCCACAAGGATCTCATAATCTCCTTACTTAACCAATTTACATTTTGCTCTGCTGCACATGCAGTTAGTTCAGCGTTGGTCAGATATGTTTGTTCATTTTGACTGAGGAACTAGTATTTCCTATAAAAAGGGGGTGGGTACATGAAATAATCATATTAACTTGTTTGAGTGGACATTATTTGTACAAATATGAATTATAATGTCCTCTGAAGAAAATTTCATGAGCAGAAGACCGGAGCAACCTGGTTAATATAGGTGACTTGGGCTTTCCATGGAGAGCATTCCCTGAGCATTTGTGTAGGCAAGGATTTGTATTTTGAATGACTGGAGCAGCTAATGATCAAGGAGAATAAAAATAACCATTCACCTCACATTTTCATTATTTCCTCCAGTTCTCTGCCACATTTCCTGTTAATGAGGATTTGGAAAAGAAGGTGTAATTTGGAAAAGTGGATGACTACATTGTTTACACCTTTATCCATCCCAAATACAGTCTGTGCATCCCTACTCATTATTAGTAGCTGCTGTATGACTGTGTGCCCTACAGCTTTTCCATCCTGAGCTGTTAGTCCAGCAGAAGCTGCTTTGAAAATACATTTGTGAACAGTTGGAAGATGATCATATGCCACGACCACTTCAGTGTTTCATCCCAATTGCTACTGCCAAAAAGGGTTCTGGTACTTAGACAGGAAACAAATTGAAAGCTCTTGGCAAAGCAGAATGTGTTATGAAGATGAAGATGAGATGTCATGTCCTATGAACTCCTGGTAAATAACAGATTTGAGGGAAATCTTGTTTTATAGACATATAGGTATATATGTATGTAGCTATATAAATACATATATGTACACACACATATATATACACATACATGGGAATATACAGTTTAAAAGAACATAGAGAATAAAACCCATGAGAGGTTTTTAAATTATGCTCTCCATGCTTTCAGAAAAGCGAGATGCAAATGGTCATGAGCCAGAGAGCAAAGGCACTGAGTAGCAGTGAATGCCAAGTGCAGGCAACCATGTACATATATTTCAGTCAAACCAATGGGTCTGATAAAGGAATAAACATGAACTTTGCTCATAAATTCATCTTCTGTTTATATCCTTATTTTTTCCTCAATATATTAATACAGTTCTCATAGTTAGAAAAAAAAATATCCAGACTGCAAAGCAAAGAGTTTTCCTGCTTTATGAGTTAGAGACTGAACAGTTGAATATTTTCCCCTCTCTCTTCAGGCCATTCATTGTATCTTTAATCAGACCATTGGGTTTACCAGACAAAGAGAAGTAAACTTTCATATTATTTTAAGTTTTATTTTCTCAACTGGCAGTTCCATCACACTTGGAAATAAGCTGCATTTCCAGAGAAAACATTTTTTGTGATCAAATGGATGAAGATGGTCAACAGGTTCAATATAGATCACCAAGGAATAGCAATCTGGGAACCAAATAAATTTTATTCTAATTAAATGGAGAGATAAATCCTCCATCTCTCTTTCAAAAATTAATATATATATATAAGGACATAATTCTCAATGGTAAAGGATCATTAACTAATGAAACCCACTGCTTAGTTGCACACTTTTACAGAGTGCAAATCATGTCTGCTCTATATGGGTGTATGAACAGCTGATCAATATTCACTATAATGAAGTTTTATAAGTGACTTCAAAGGCAGTTATATTAAACCTCAGGAGCACATGAGCATATTCCTGTTTAATCATTGACCAAAACCCATGAAGATTTTGAAATTTAAGATATTCCCCAGGAACTGCTTAGGGGTGAGGAGATAAATAACAAACTAATATTGATCTCACAGCTGTGATTTCTTTGTCACACAGTTCCTAATTTGTGTTGCCACCGTGTTCAATACTGAATTGATCTTCCCTGTGGAGGTGACAATCCCCAGAAGTCCAGACACTCTTCTGCAGGCAGAGCTTTGGGTTAGAGGGCACAGGAAATGATCCTAGAAAATGGCCTTACAAGTCAGGAGGAAGAAACAGGCACAACCCATCCTAAATTTACTTGGCAGCAAGATGGAAAGAGAGCAGAGAGCCCCGATGTTTGTCTTCTCTCTCTCATTCAGGCAGTGCCTCCAAGCATTTTTAATTCTCAGACTCACTTCTCTGGAGCCAAACCCAATGTTCTTTGTTCTGTGCAAAGGAACTGAGGAGCTCTGAATGAGCTCAACCAGCAAGGCCTGCTGCTTCTCATCTCCCTTGCCAGCCTCAGTCCATTAGAGTGAAAAATGAAACAACTCACAGACCTTTGCTTGAAACACTGGGCACCCTTTCCCTGCCCGTCCTGCTTTGGTTTATGGAATTTTTTACCCTCCTCTCTATAAATGCTATGGCATCACATCAAATAGCAGACTTTATCTTTTGGGCTATGAGGAAATTTATTTCCTAGTGTAAGTCTATTTTCTGGGAGTCAAAAAAATATATTAGCAAACTCGGAATGAGATTTGCAGTTATTTGGTACATTTTTGCAGTTCAAGTCACAGGGCAATATCAGTTTATGTTCCCTGTGAATATCACACTATGTGAAATTCTGGAACTGTATTAAAAAAATACCAGCCAAAAAGACAATACAACAAAGAACTAGGAAATGAGGAAAGCCTTTGGTTTATTATTGTGGAAGTTTAAGAAAGATGTGCATATTGAACTCAGCAACATTATTCTCAGAGAGGGAATGACTATACTAACTCAGAATGTTTTCTTTTCCTGTGAAATTCAATAATGCAGAGAATAATATGCTTTATAAATCAGAAAATGTGTGAATCCAAAGTCAGTGTGCTCTCTATGTAATATAATTTCTAAATATGAAATTCTCATTCTGTTTTTCCTACCCCATAAAAAGTCCAGATGAAGGTTTTGCCTCAATTAAAGAAAGATTTAGGAGTCTGGATTGGCAGAGGGATAAAATAGACAACTGCCCCTGGAAGGAAATGAATTTCAGTTTTATTAATTTTGTCCCAAAGGGTCAAATTTAATTTGCCCCTGTGCTCTCCATCACTTGAGACTGAAGCTACAACGAAGGGTCAGGATTTAATTTCATCAAATGAAGATTAGAATCGTTATCCCAGATTTTGGACTGTATTAACCAGACATTGGGAAATCCACTCTGACCTGCTCAAGGTTGGAAGCCAAAGCTGCAGGCACAGAATTAACCCTGTAAACCCCAGTCCCTGTAAAGGCTGACTGGATCCCTACCCTCCAGTTCTGCAGCTCCTTGCATGGTGGGCCCTCCTCTTCCCTGAATTCTCCATGGCAGAAGTGACTTTGCATGGAGAATTCCAAAGCTTCTGACTTCTTCTAACACAATTTGGCTTTAATTCAATAAAGTATCAACGAGACAGGCTGAACTCATTGCACTGTTTAACATTCAGTTGTGTGTCATTAACCATCTTCAGCAGGAATAAATCACATAATTTAGGTGCCTTTTTTTTTTTGTTTATAAAAGATTTTTTATATAGAATAGGATCATTAAGGTCAGAAAAGGCCTCCAGGATCATTGAATCCAACCTTTGGCCTATCACCACTGCCTCAACTAAACCACAGCATTAAGTGCCACCCCCAGTCATTTCATGAACACCTCCAGGGAGTGTTAAAGTGCTCTGTTGAAATGGAAACTCTGGGTTTGGTTTGATCAATCAAATTAATTAGGTCAATTTGTTATCAAAAATTACTGGCAAAGTCACAAGAATGATGACGTTATAAAAATAACAGTGTCTATCAGGTGACC
Organism: Cisticola juncidis; assembly: GCA_013400215.1. Lineage (NCBI taxonomy): Eukaryota > Metazoa > Chordata > Aves > Passeriformes > Cisticolidae > Cisticola > Cisticola juncidis. The sequence continues at coordinate 439,564 of VXBR01004985.1, read as the reverse complement.
ATGATGTCATATTATTTACAACATTTTATATAATTTGGATATAAAGAGAATAATAACTTGTGTATTATTAAAGTATTTTAATTAGTATCTTTCTGATAGTTCTAATTTTATCGTCATGGCAATGGTCAGGTTTTAATCTTATTTATGCCACTACAAAATTCAGAAATTCTTTATCTCTGGTTCTTTTAATGCTGGAGGTACTAAAATCCAAGTGAAAGACAGAAAGTGGGTTATCAGTTTGCCAGAGGCCACATTTCATGGTAAGTTTTGAAGATATTTGTTGGTTCTTTTAGGTGTCAAATGTGATGTTCCACTTAAAACACAAAGTTACTTTCTGCCCATTGCTGTTGTAACTGGAAATGAAAAACTGGTTTTGTATTCCTGTCTTGAGCCAGGACAAACCAAACAGGTCAAGACACAAAGAGGTGGAAGAAAAGTGTGGAAAAGCTCGAACTGATGACTCAGTGAGGCAGTGCAATAGGCTGCCTGGGAAAATTCCAGGGCTCTGCTGGGATATGGGCATGACCAGGATCGAGCGTCTGCTGTTCCCCAAAGGGAACTTTCCCACTGCACAAGGCTGTACCAGCAATGGTGGCACACCTCAGCTCTCACAATGGAAGCTTCTTCTTTGGGAAATGCAAAAAAAAAGGGAATTTTTAACAAGTTAATGGATAAGGAAAGCAGGAGAAAATGTGGGGTGATTTTCAGGCAGCTCATTCTTGTGTAAACACAGCATAACAACAGTGTCAGGGCTGGCAGATGCTGCATCACGAGCAGCACAAAAAGCGCGGCATGAGAACAAAAAAGGGGAAAATATTTCCATAGAGACATTGAAATAATTTTGCAATAAAAATCATTGACAGAAGTTACCAGAACTGGAAGCCAAAGGCAGATTGCAGAACAGCAAATGACAGGCCCTCAGCATAAGGGAGGCTGAACCTCGTGGTGAAGCAGATGAAGCCTCAGGGTCTCTTCTAGGTTCATATTCCAGGACAGAAAAACATTTAAACATTGTTTAAATTTTCTCAATTAAAACACAGTTGTGGGTTTTAAAGGTTGTTTAACATTTTACACATTGAATTCCAGTTAATTTAAAGAACTGCTACAACCCAGACTGAGCTCAGCATTTCTCAGGGCCACAATATTTTTAGCAGCTTGGAGGTTTTCAATGGGCAATCCAGTCATTTCCAGTGGGATTGAGTGTCCTGTTTCCCCAGGGCTGTGGAGCTGCTCTCAATGGGATCACAGGATCCTGGGACAAGAGGAGAAAAACTGGATGAACTGGGATGGGAAAGCTCCTGCTTGAGACCAAGAAACAAAAGTCACTTAGCAATTCACATCATAGGCAAAACAGGTTCAACCTGGGCAAAAAATCAATTAAATTAACTATTCCTTAATAATAATTATTGAATTGTACATTAATAAATGATGTTAACTAATCCATATAAGGCAAATAATTAATCATCTAATTCTGAATTAAAATAGGTTTGGGTAGTACTGAGGACAAGATTAAAACAGCACCTTCCCCACACTCCTGGAGCAAGGTTCAGCTTCAGCAGAGCCCCTCCTTCTTCCCTGCTTTTCTCATTTTGGTACTCACAGAGCTGTTTCCCACACTCCCCCCTCCTTCCCACTTTCTCCTCTTCCTGGATGGGATTTTTGTGGGAACATGCACCTGTTAACCAAAAAATTGCAAACAGTAGGTGTAGGCTGGCAGTGTAAGAGCAAGTTGTGAGGGAATATGTCTCATTTTCCATTTAACTTTTAAATATTCAGGTCAGACACGTAGCTAATTTATAGTTGATGGCCGTATACAACTGATATATACAAGAAGACATATGCAATTTCTCATTTATTACTGAGAACCTTTGGGGAAGAAGTAATGAATAAATTAAGCTCAAGCTTTGCTGATGATGTAATTTGGATTTCCTGCTCACATATGCACTGTGTTGGTGAAAAATGGTCACATACATTGATGACCCTCAATGATTTTAGGGTCATCAACAAATTAATGATTTGTTTAGTCTGCTCTCCAGTGCCAGCTGGTTAAATTTTTCTTTTTAATTTGACTGAAGGGGTATTCCTCACCTAGACTACTGCATGTAATAAGCAGAAATGTTGGGCTTAAACAAAGACATGGGAGTCTGGAATAGCACAGTTCTCACTGGTATGTGGTGCTTACATCTCCAAGATTGCTTTCAAAAAAGATGAAAAGTTGTATAATACTGCATCTCTTCTTGGATTAGGGCTTGGTATTTGTTTATGAAAGCTGTGATGGATTCTAATTCTTTGTGTGAGGAAAATCAGCAGAAGTATGGTGGAAAACACTTTTAAGCCAGTTGTACTGAGGGTGGAAAATGATAATGGCAAGCTGTCCAATTTCCAAAATTGTGCATTTCACAAAGACACCATTCTGCTATCAGATGAATAAAGAATGGAGGCACACTTTCTGTGCCAGGTACTGAGCCTAAACTTCACATTTCAGAAAATTTCTCCAGCAATAAGGAGGAATCATTCATCTCTGTAGGCAGGAGAAGTGACTAAGAGGGGACTGCAGGGCTCTCACTGAGAATTTTGTCTTCCTTTGGTTTAAAATGAGAGAGAGTAGATTTAAATAGGACAGAAAGATAGAGGTAAGTGTGAGAGACACTGGAACTGAATTCTTTCCAACACAACCCAGAGTGGTTTGGATTGGAAGGGACTTTAAAGTCCATCCAGTGCCACCCCTACCATGGGCAGGGACATTTTCCACTGTCCCAGGCTGCTCCAAGCCCTGTCCAGCCTGGCCTTGGACCCTGCCAGAGATCCAGGGGCAGCCACAGCTCCTCTGGGCACCCTGTGCCAGGGCCTCCCCACCCTCACAGTGAGGGATTCCTGCCCAATATCCCACCCATCCCTACTCTCTGTTTCAAGACATTCCCCCTGTCTTTCATAAATAAATATTTCATCATCACTATGAATATCCTTTGTTTCCTCAGTGTCAGGGTTGTGGTCTTTACTAATTCAATAACAGTAATTTACTAAAACAAGTGATTTTTTTTTTATTGCAAGTCATTATTACAAATATGAACAAGTTTAGATAGCTTGGGAATGAGTGACTGGAACACTTTGTGTCCTTAAATAATGAAATTTTAGGTGCAAACCACAAGTTTTGAGGAGAAGACCCCCTCTTTTTCCCACTTGACTTTTGCTTAAAATACAGAACTTTGTTCCATGACTGCAATGACCCATTTGCACAACTGTTGTCACACGACAACAATAATTATGATTTCAACTCTCTATTACAAATTCTTCACATAATATTGTTTCAGTAATGTATTTAATAACTGCCCCCAGAATAATTCAAAGCAGAGAGATATTTTCTCCAAGTATAGACAGCTAAATAGCGCATTTAATTCCATTTGTAAAACCTCTGATCAGCAATTAACGATGGTGTGTTTGGGAAGAATATGCTTAATCATGCTCTTTAAATTTGCATTTTGGGTTTGCAAATCTAGAAGACTGCAGACATTCACTAATGCAATTACAGCCTAAAAGGTAGACTTTGCATCACAACAAAATTAGCCTAAAGAAAAGGAAAATGTAGAAAGAGAATCATAAAAAAAAGCTGAAAAACATAACAGCCTTTCTTCTTGTTTTGATTTTGGAAATATAAATCATTCCAGATATCACTTCCCTGGGGATTTAATTATTACTGACAGACACCAGCAAATGAGGGTTGATTTTGAAAAGTGTTCACTGAGGATCCAGGTGAGCATCAGGAAATAAGTGAAGCAAAGACCCAAAACAGTAAATTTCCCTGAAAATTAAAATATCCCTGTGGTAGTGTTATTCACAAATTTGTACCCTGTAGAGAAATTATTCTTCAGAATGCTAATCATTCCATAACAGTCCAAATTTTAGTTGTTCTTGGATCAGCTGGGATCTTAAAACCAGATAAAACCAAACAAAACCGAATAAATAGTTATTTTCTTTTATAGTTCTTTTCCTTGTAGTATTTATAATAGTAGTGGTGCTTCTCTCAGCACTCATCTCTCTGAAAATTGTGTTTTGACACCAAAAATTTCATTATTTGAAAACATAAAGTGTTTCAGTCACTCATTCCCAAGCTATCTAACCTAGTTCATATTTGTAATAATGATTTGCAATAAAAATCACTTGTTTTAGTAAATTACTATTATTGAATTAGGAAAGATCACAACGCTCACACTGAGAAAAAAAACCTCCAGAGATGAGCTGCTGGAATACAATTTTATAAGTGGCTGAAATGTTCCCACAGTTTCCAATTTAAACTGGGAAATTACAAGAGGAAAGAATGGTGACTTCCCCAATTTAGAAGGGTAGGTTTAGATGGGATATTGGTGAGGAATTGTTCTGGGCTTTGAGGTCCCTTCCAACCCAAACCACTCTGGGATTCTGTAGTTGCATGATGGCACCAGGAAGAAAGAAAGTATTCAGGATTCTTGGGGATATTAATGCTATTTTTATCCTGTGCTATAGACTGTAAGATCTTCACTGTTCATAAAATCTTTACAGCATTTATTTTGCACATCTATTGTCAGCAGATCCATTTCAGTGTTTGTAATCCCATCTGTTACTCACTTCCCTTGCTGCTGGGATTATTTCCCAGGAATAAGGAGTTTTACAGTAAATATCTGTCTTCAGAGCTTCAATGTCTGCTGGATTTAGACAGCATTTTTTATCTCTGTCACTTTTACTTTATAGAGACTCTAAAGAAATTGGCATTTGCAGAGGTTAGAAGAGGCCCAGGCACAGAAATACAGTTCAGGCAGGCACAGTTTAGGCTGTCCTACCAAGAAAGGAGTTCCCCACCAGAGCCCTCAGCAGAACAGCTCTTGGGCAGTGAACTCACGTGCCCTTCTACATTCTTCTAAGATTTAGTCCATTTTTCCTGCTGAGGAATATCCAAAGTAGATTTTTCTGAGTTAGTTTGCACTTGATGTTGACAAGATATGAAATCCAGTGTTAATGTAGAGGTAATGACTGAGAAATTGCATGTTTGCACGAGTGGATTGCTGTTCATTAGCACACTCCAAGCACAAATCCTCATCAATCACTGCATATTCACCATGGCCGCGCTGCTGATTCCCACGTGGATTGCTTCACTGATTGTTTGAGAGGAAAACATGATCCTTTATGCCATGGTCATGTTTCTGTGTTTAAAAGCTGATCAGGAGGTTTCCTGTCTGGTTAGGGGCTTAGAGGGGGAGAGGTTTGTTTGTTTTATTTCTGTTTCTGGCAAATTGCTTGCAGGTTTGAAACTGAAATTGAGTTTTGTCTTCATCTTGATAAAATCTTCCCATTTGAACATCAGTACAAGTTGCAGTTTGTTTACAACTGTTTATGCTAAAACCAAGCATTCTGATTCACCATTTTAAGAGTGACATTTCAACTAAAAAAAGAGTCTATTTAAAAAAACATATTTTAAAATACTTATTAATCTTTTTTCTTGATTTATCTCTGCACTGCTAACATCTTCCTTTTCCAAGGACCAGATGGCTCGCTGAATTCCACCCCAACATGGATGCAACTGTGTTTAAAATACCAAGTTCATTGCTGACTCACTGTAGACAGATGAAATAACCAAAACCTGGCTGTGGGCAGCAGTCTGACAGCTGGGGAGGGGGAAAGAACCTTGCTGTGCTGTAGGCAGATGAGTCAGGAAGGCTGAAGTCCTCTTTGAATAGGGCTCCACTGGGATACAATTTTAGCAGGCAATTAAAGACATTTGGGAATATTCTAGTTAATAAATATATATGCCAAAAGTAGACTGTTACACTGTTAAAAGTGACCCCATTTCCTGCCAGTTTACCACTCCTGTGTGTGTTTCTGTGTGTGTTACACACACACACACAACCCTTTAATTTTCAGCATTATAACTCCCATAATGGGTCTTTTTCACTGCTATTTAAGAAGCCAAGTAAAGAGTATTTTTTAAACTCCCTATGTTCTTTTTCCTGGGCATACCTGAGTTTACAGACTCTGATGAAGCCAAAGCTTGCAACCAATTTTGATATTCACATTAGGCAAGCTGTCTTGCTAACAGTGGATTGTTTCTTTTTGGTTTGAGCCCACAAATCCATACATTTCTGTTTTGACTCAATTTCTGAAGCTGCTTATGCCAACATGACATATTTTCTATTTAATTAAACTAGTTCTCACTTACACAGTAGTAACTTTGGGTTGTTTATATGTGTTTGCAACATGTTTTTTTGCTCTGCAGCAGTTTTTATGTGGGTGTTATTAAAGGACCTGCTCAGAGGAAGATGCCCCAGGGAGTTCTGAAGAAATGTGTCCATGAAAGCAGGACAAACAAAGAAATAGAAAAAAGCATAAAAACCATCTGTGATTTTTTTTGTTGCTGATTTTTGGGTTTCATTTTGTAGGATTTGTTTTGGGGATTTTTTTTTCTTTTTTTGTTTTTCCTTTTAGCATTAAGCTGGAATCAGGCAAAATGAAAACGAAGAGTTTTCCCTTACTAGTTATTGAACTCTTTGACAGGAGATGCAATCTGGTGTTTGATTTATATTTAGCCTGTGTCAGTGCTGATGGTCTGCATCATCAGAGCATGAGACTCCATGCAAAAGCAGCTCACCAGGGGACAGGAGGCAGAAGGTGGAGAGTGAGTGCAGAACGAGGATCTCTGCATTCCTTATGCCAACTTTGCTTCTTCTTCAAAGAAGCAAATAATCCTCAAAAAGCAAATAACGTGACTGCAGACAGCAAAATAAATGAGTGAAGAGAGAAGGAGACAGATGGTGAAACATTTTTAGTACTAATGATGGGAGCTTCTAGAAATGCCACTTGCAGTGTGAATCACCACCTTCTTACATATATTTGCTTTATTTTAATGGAAAATAAAGAAACCTTCAATTTCATACAGTTTAAATCTAAATAATTGTTATGTGGACATTAATTCATGAGTGCAGTAGACCCTTTTTTGCAGTCCCATATTTTTGAAATATCTGCTGTGAGAGACCATGACTGATTTCACTGGAATTTTTTGTGGACATTGGGTACATAATCACCTTTGAAGGTGTGGACTTCAAGACTCCACACTGTACACAGTTACCAATTCAAATATTGCTCATGTAAGTGTTGCATGGATCTGCTAAGATGTGTGATGTTCAGTAATGAGGAAAACACTACTCAGGCACTCTGAGAAGGGCTTATGTCTCATGAATTAATAACCTAGTGAGAAAAAAAGATATTTTAAAACCCCTTTCAACCTAAGGAACATTAGAAATGTTCTGGTTTTTGCAGGGGAGACAGGTATTTGTTTCCTACATTTAAGTTGTATGCCTTTTAAAACTTTACATTTTACTTAACACATTTTCTCCCAGACGAGAGCACAGAAGGTTTTCCTTAACTGCCAAAATCACAAAGAAAACATGTTCTGTCTATTTTTATTCCACATAAAATATATAGTTATTTATATAGACCGCAATTCTTTCTCTGGCTTGCATTTGTTTCCATGTAATTTTACATGTTCTGCATTTCCATACCCAGCCCCGGACCTGTAGTGACAACACTGGGGCAACTCTTTTGACCAAAAAAAGGTAAATTTGGATTTGTATAGAGACCACGGTTTTTATTATGACAGTGGGGAGATCCTGGCACAGGATGCCCAGAGAAGGCAGCTCCAGGGCTGCCCCTGGATCCCTGGAAGTGTCCAAGGCCAGGCTGGATGGAGCTTGGAGCAGCCTGGGATGATGGAAGCTGTCCCTGCCCATGGGCAGCTCCTGGGTTTGGAATTAGATTATCTTGAAAGGCCCCTTCCAACCCAAACCACTTTTAGGTGCTATGATTCCTACACACATTCTGGATGTATGGATGTATGTACTTACATAAATTTATCTACTGAAAGTGATACCAAAAATCTGCAGTAATTTTAGTAAAACTAAATCTAGGTTTCATTAGGTATTTCTGTTGCTCCTTAGAACAGAATCATGTTGTTACTGTCTGCTCAGGGTAGGCAGGGAATCTGATTTTAGTAAATTGAATGTGGGCATGCTTTCAAGTAATATAGTTATTAAAATCAATATTTTTTTTCTCCATACATTCAGATAGAGAAAAAAAATCCAAATTTCTAAAGACAACACCAAAGTATAGGAAATACAGAGAAAGAAAAAGCTATCTGGAAACCTTTTGATAGAATGTCTCCAACTCATTTTCATAAAAAAGATTTGTTAAGTCTAATTTATTAAACTGTCTGCTTAGATATTCTCAGAGCACCTGAAAAGCTGGGGCTGTTTTGTGAAGATTAAAAGACTCCATTTAATTCTAAACCAGTTTTTTTTTCCTCTACTGTGATGCAATCCTTTGAGGAGTGTGGTATTTCCATTTGATGGCTGCATCAACCCCAGCATCCCAATTACATCATTGATTGATTTTACCTGTTTTTTCCACAAGGAGAATCAACTTCTGAACTAATCACTATGAGCTTGCTAAGTGGGCGGCTGGAATTTGCAGTGCATAATGTGTAAGACAGACACTGACGTGTTTCTCATAGACCTTAAAGAGAAAAACAGGAGTTTCCTTGATTCTCTGCACTTTCTGAGCACCAAGTTTCACCAGAAGATAGAGAGAATATCCAGGATCAAGGTATTTGGTATTAAAGGCAGTCTCAAGCTTTTGGAATTGACTCTACACTGGCACCTGGAGATGCTGGAATGAGCTTTGTTATGGGCAGTAGGCTGATGGGAGTAGTTTTATGAAACTTAATTCACTGTTGATTCCTGAATATTGGGTAGTTTTAGTGGCTCTTAGTAATGGCCTTTTATTGCTATTTTATTTTCTCAGAGAGTTTTGATCATTGCTAAGCCTGGTCTGAAACACTAGCTTAGCTCCACACACGATAAACAAACCTTTTGTCATTCAATAATGAAAAAGTGCAGTCTTTTTTTCCTATGAAAAAAATACAATAAAATTGGAGCCTGATGAAGACAGAAGCCAAACTCTTCTTGGTAGCAGTGAGGGCAGGATTTTATTCACTGTCTTGATTCTTCTCTGTAATGGACCAGCTCATTCCCTGACCTGTTCACAGAAGAAGGTGTCTGGTGGCTTGACAAATATTTGGAGTCATACAAATTCCTGTTTTATTTCAAATCCATAACTAAAAGAATTTTCTACTAAAGCTCAGTAACATGGTAATAGTAGGAAGTGACACTCTGCATAGGTAGAATCCTCTGAGGCACAAGGAGCTTTTAGAAACATAAGGATACCCACTTTGTAGGTAGTCCTTCCTTTTCTGGAGAAATAAGGGAATAGGGCAAAATTTTCCAGGAAGGCAAAAAAGATCCAGCAAGCCAACTTCCCAGGAATTCCCCACATAAACCCCTCCTTAATAAGTTCAAAAGCAACATTCCTCCCTTTGGTGAAGCTTTAAAATATCCCCAGACTTGTTCCCATAATCCTTGCATAGTCAATATTCCAATGTTTAGAGTTGTGGCAACAAAAAAGAAGCAGCAAGCCTTTATAGATGTTTTTTGACATGAAGCAAATGCAATTCAATGCTGAGAAATGCATGGTGTAGGAGCTTGGTTGCCAATAGAATAAATGATAGAAAAAGAATTAAGTGCACCAGCCCGAGAGGGCTGAAAATCATCTTAGCATGTGCAGACACGCAAAGGCTTCACAACCCCTTTGCCCTCTTCTTGCTGTGTCTAGAGTCAATCTTTTTTATTATTACTTGGCTTTGTCCTCTTAAAAAAGCCTTTGACTTTATTTGTTTGTTTGCTTGCTTGTGTTCCCTGTGCCCTTTCCCTTTCAGGACTGGGTGAGCACAGGGGACACAATGCACGGTCTGGCTCAGCTGTGATTGCCCTGGGATTTTTGACACCCCACACCCCACTGAATATGGCTTTAATGCACTCTCACTCCAAAGGCTGGGGCACACACGGCCTCCTCTTATTTACAGTGACACCATAAGAGTATGGTCATTCACAAATATATTTCCATTTATTTCAAATTTATCCTGCAGTCTCAAAGCCAAGCCGGTTTTGTGTTTACATGTTAATCACAAGGATTGCACTTCCTTAACCACTTGATCCTCTATGAGGCACTTCTGCTCCGCAATCTTATCATACATCAGTCAATATAGAACTATAAAAGAATCAGGTTTATAAAAAGCTTTAAAAATAATTCTGTAATAAATAATTTTCAATACTGTTAAAGGATGAATCACTGCAAAAAGCAACTAGAAATTAAGAAGAAGCACACCTGTATACACTGCAGTCTAACGAATGCTGAGATGTGTAAAACTGTGTCAACTACTATTATCCTGATAGGAAATATTGGCTTTATGAAAGATAATGCAGCTAAATATATGCAGTTATTAGGGCATCCAGGCACCTGCACCAGGGCACGGCCTCAGGGACGGCAGCAGCAGCAGCAGCCCCCGCAGCAGGGGCACAGAGCCCGGCAGCTGCCCCACACAGCCCCTGCCGCACCCCCAGCCCCTCGCCCAGCCCGCTGGAAGATCTCCAGCAGCGGGCAGGGTCAGCAACCAGGGCATCCCTGGAAGGGACATGGGGTGACCAAGGGTCCTGCTCTGAGGAGCTCAGGTCTGGCCCATCCACGGAGAGGGCAGAACACCCAGACCTGAGCAGGAGCGCTGAGGAGAGAAGCATCGCAGGCTCCCTCCTTTCTGAGCCATGGCCAGAGGACACCGAGCCAAGCAGGGCGGCCACGGAGGAGAACGGCTTGGCATCCCGGCCACCGAAGGCTTGGGCAGAAGACCAAGTCGAGAGCGAGAGCCTCCTGGAAAGAGAGCCCCTCCTGGTCCCTCTCCTTTGTGTGATGGGAAGAGGACCAAAGCGCCAGCTGGAGCAGTGAGAGATCAGTAGCCTCAGGGTCCCCGCGGCCTGAGACAGGGCCAGAAGACAGAGCCCAGAGCCTGAGCAGGCTGAGAGAGAGTAGCTCCTGGTCCCTCTCCTGTTTCTCTTCTGAAGAAGACCGAGGCCTGAGCAGCAGCATCAAGGAACCCATTGCCTTAGGGGTGCTGCTGGCCCAGGCACAGGCAGAAGAGCAGCACAGGAGCCAGAGGGCCGTGGGCGACAGCGTCTCCTGGCCCCCCTCGTCCACGTCACCGGACAAAGAGCAAGGCCTGAGCTGCAGCAGCGAGAAGCCGGCTGCCTCAGGGGCCCTGCTGAGAGAGTCTCAGGCACAGAGCGGGGGCTCAGAAGGCTGCACAGCCTCAGGGAATGGTGTGGATCGGGCACAGAAAGACCTGGTCTGCCCGTACCACATGAAATCCCTGGCCTTTCCTTTGGGCACAGGCGTGAAATCTGAAGAACAAAGCCTGTCCCAAATGGCAGCTCAAGGCAGGGATTTCAGGGAAGTGGAGGCTGTGCTGGGGGCCACTTGGTGTGAGGAAGAGCTGCTGAAGTGGGACAGGTGCACCTTTGAACAACTGCAAGGCCTGTCCTCAGCTTCAGCTGCCCCCGTGCTGCAGAAGCGGCGCTTCTGGAGGGCTCTCAGGGCTCTGTGGCGGGCGTTTGTGACCCTCAGACGCCTCATTCCAGGGCTCCGCTCCAAGAGGCCATCCCAGCCTGGCTCCGTGGGAATGTCAACGGTGTAACCCCCACGGAGGCATGAGCACTGGAATGAGCCCTGGAACGCTCTCTCCTTGCCCTGGTGTGGTCCTCACACCGGCTGTGTTTGTGCACAGCCCCTGGGCCAGGCCCTGCAGAAAGCCCTGCCTTGGCTGGAGTGTCTGGAATGGCTTTGCACTGTCCCAGGCATCCCTCACAGCTGCTGGAACTTTCCACTGCCCCAGGTTGCTCCAAGATTTGTCCAGCCTGGCCTTGGACGCTTCTTGCTATCCAGTAAAAGCCACAATTTATATTAACATAAAAATTATATTAAAGCAGAGAGGTTTTTGTGGCTTTGTAATGCTTTCGCTTTCTTTTCATCTCAATTTCATGTATAATTACAAAACTGAGATACTCATTGAAACAAAATGTGCTAAAAGGATCCAGTGTTTCTGTAAGTTGTGGGTTCTTACAACTTAAATACTTTTATTCTCTATTGGAATATTCAGCTACATGTAAGATACACCACCAAAAACTGCTTTGCACTTGGATAAACCGGTTTAGGACTAATTAAATTTAGTAACTTCTAAATGCTGAGTTTTCTACAGGAACAGAAAACGCATTTGGTGGAAATTTTATGGAAAAACTATTTTTTCCCCCCTAGGAAACACATTTATCAACATTTATCAATCATAAATTTGAAGCTTGAATCATCCATCATATCACATCCAGACTGGCTAATCCAAGTGGCACAGAGATGAGAAAAAAACT
>VXBR01004985.1:402978-424705 GCA_013400215.1 Cisticola juncidis | reverse complement strand
TTTTTTGTAAGGTAGTAAAATTCTATTTTTTTCAGCTTTCTTGTTTTTTATATATACACATACAAATAACACTGCATAAAATCTTTTGAGCCGAAGACCCTTCAACTTTCTGCAAGTTAATCAGTAACTATGCCACAGAGAAATCTTAGAAATCTGGACTACTTCTACTATTATATCAACAAGCATATGCTGTTTACTAAGTCTAACTGCAAGCTGATTTTAAAAGACAGAGTAAAAGCCACCCAACACAGCGTCTGTTTATCAGTAGATTTATCATTTTTTCATTTTGTTTCCTATGTCTTTTCCACCTAATTTGTATATGTCTGAATTCAGAAATACAAATCTGCAGGTTCTGTTGCAAGCAAATTACAGAGCAATATACAGTGAGATAAGTTGTTCTCCTTAGGAGTTAACACCAAACCACTCATCATTCCCCTGATTCCAACACAAAAAAATAAAGATCTCCATTCCAAACCCATGTTCATAATCTTTCCTTATCCCCTATTTCCCTAGAACTGAACAGATGCATTAAGTGCAAGGATAAAATCTCATCTAAAAAATAAGATTAAGGAAAATACAGAGAAAACTAATTTCTGTGTCTTTCTGAGGTAGGTATACAATGAATATTCTTGGGTTATCCACCCAGTGAGCCAAAGGATAAACAGAAATCAGGTGGCAATAGGAAAATCTACAAATCCAAGGAAAATGGGAAAAAATTATCAGGTCTAATATTACTCAAATAATGGAACTTTGGAACTCAACCAGATGAATATATGGCAATTCCTGCTATATTACACTGGTCTAAAGGGAACCAGTCTGTGAGGTTTTGTCATTTTGAAGGTGATCTGAAATCATTGTCATCATCATCATCATTGTCATTTCCCAGATGTGCTGGAAACCAATTCCAGTTTACACACCAGATTTGAAGAGACCCTGTAGTGCCAGTTCAAGCTCTGAATCAGACATTACATTGCCTACCTTGAGAAAAATGAACTTGAGGAAAAGGTGTACAAAATCTTTTGTTTGCTACCAAACTCTTGCATTCTGGAAGTTGCAAAAAGAAAACAAAAAGAATGTCACTGTTAAATGCCATTAAAGCACTCAGGATTATGGATTATTGGGCTATTGGGGGTGAATCTATGAGTCTTTTGTATTTATAATGATTATCCATCATAGTCAATGCCAGTCTTCTGTTGAATTCAAATATAAATCTGGTATCCTGCCAAAATCTATGTGAAATTGAAATTAAAGGCTTGAGCTAAGAGCATCTCCATCTTGAATAAGTAATGTTAACATATGTATATGTATAAAAGTACAACACATAAATATATGTACATCTCATCTGCCACTGAACAACTCTTAATTTTAGTCACTCTTGACACAGTAAGAACCTGAAGGCTATTATATTTATTGTAAATATTTCCTGATGCAAATCAATGTGACCCATGACAATAAAATGCTTTGAACTTCAACGAGATGACTTCAGTCAGAGACCTCTGAAAGGTTGGGTTATATTAGGAGATGGAAGTGGAATGACAGTGCAGGAAGTGAATGATTGTGAAAAAGAATAAACAATGAGCTCTCTGAAATTACAGATTAGCCTCAACTCTAAGAATCAGAGAATCAGAGAATCACAGAGGGGTTTGGGTTGGAAGAGACCCTATATATCAGCTTGTTCCACCTCCTGCCATGGGCAAGGAATTTTCAGTGAGGACATATAACTGTGGAAAATTACACTCACCAACAGCTTGGTGCACTCTTTATCATTCCCTATGTTTAAATTAAAACCCCATGACATTTGGTAGCTGCCAAACTGAAATACTAACTCCAAAAGGACTTTTTAGGGGTGTAAGTTGTGGTGGGGAGTTGCAATAATTGGATTGGCTTCATATCAGAAGGGAATAGTGTAAAGGGCTTCCTAGCAAAGTACAAGCTAAAAGAATCTCAGAACCTTTGGTTTGCTTGTTTGGGCTTTATTTTAATATATTAGCACACTTTCATACATTTTGTACTCTGTTTTAAAGAGAAAATTTCATAGGCATTTTGAAGCCTTTTAAACTGTGAGCTTACTTAATGCTGAAAAACATCATCTGTGTTCCAGAGTCTTAGAAGACCTGAGTTTGAAAAAACCTCTGGACACCATCTGGACCAACTCTCCCACTGAATCCACAACCTTTCTGGAAACCCTGCTTCCATATTCAAACACTCTCACAAAATAAAAGGGAAAAAACAACCCAACCTGAATTTTTCTTTACGTTTAAGTGGAATTTTCTGTGCTTCAGCTTGTGCTGGTTTGCCTCTTGTCATGACACAAGGAACCACTGAGAAGAAAGAGTTTGGCTACTTCTATGCCACTGCCCTCTCTACTTGAAACTACATGAGTGTTTTCTAGTAAAAAACAATAATGAGAACAAAAGCAAGGAAACAGTGTGTGACACTGCTTCTGGCATTTCATCGTTCAAATGGATAAAAGTGAAATGATGAGGCTCCAAGCTGAAGGGAGAGTTGAAGGCTAAAGGAGGATTGTGGGAATGAGCAATAACTGTAGTTGTAGATATTTTTTTTCTTATTTTTCAGTATTGAAGCTGCAGTTAGACTTGCCCTGCTTGAAAAGACCATGGTATTGCAGTACCATGACAGACATTAATTTGAATTTGGGAATAGGTGGTAGATGTGGACACAGACAACTGCCTTAAATGTATAGAGAAAACATCTGAGTTTTAATAAAATGTGACCCCAGTGCTTGAAAACAGAGCAAAGCTTTAAACCTTGAAGGTTATTAATTGCTATATAGTCATAGGTTATTAATTGCTATGTAGACAAATTCAGTGAGGTTATGACCTTTCCCACAGAGGTGCTGACAATGAGCACCTCCCACTCAGGGAAATGAGAAAGCAAAGTTTATTTGTCTCCCTACAACCAAAAGAATTATTCATATGGTAGTTCTCAGATACTGATTTTGTGCTACAAGATAATAACACATAGACCATTCTCCCTTTAATTATTTCACCTATAATATTTCATGGACAAAAGTATCTTCTAGAAAGAGTTGGTACCATGAGCAGATTTTTCTTTTTGTTTCACATTTCTACTTTTAATTGGTGGGACCATTTGCTCACCCAGATCATCTCTGACACATAATTTTATTTGTACTTCTGACTAATAAATGTGCTCAAAACAGACAGAAAAAGGAGGGGGAAAGTATCTTCCTATGTAATAGTAAATAAAAAACTGCATAGAACTTGTACTTAGTCATCAAAGGGGGAAGTTATTGAATCTTTCAGAATTAAAGTGAAAGGGAAAAAAAAAAAAAAAGGAAAGATATCCCTGAGTCAAAAGGAAAAATTGGTAACAAAATCTTAGAGGTTATCTGTGATCAACTCCTTCTTTTAGTGCTTTATTCAGTCCACATCTGTGCCAAAAACTTTGGTTAAAAGTATTAGAGCCATTCCAAATGTATTCTGGAGGATAGAAAATAAACCCATAATTTTTATGCATTTATTTTAATGACCAATTTTTTCCTTTCTTTTCTTAAACATATTGGCAAAAAAAGGAAATAGAAATTACTTATCATTATATCATGCAGTTTAGCTTTTAAACATAAAGATTTTGTCATTAATAACCCTGAAGTTAATTGTGAAACACTGAGAAAAGCATTTTCTCAAATGTATATAATTTTCCAGTTTCCACTGTGTGTATTATTTTGGTTCTGAGCATTTAGATCCCTATCCTCAACCAAAACTGGCATCCACTTTGTGCTACAAAATGGAATTATTCAGATAATTAGATAAAACCTACAGAAAGTACTTTTCTAATGTTGCACTTAATTTAAATTAGTAAAATTAAAAGGAGAAAAACACTAAACAATAGAAAAGTTACTTAAGAAGTGTTTAATCATGTAAATGCTATGCAATCAGTATTGATGGTTATTGTGTAAAACATTTATCTTTTGATAATCTCAGCAATTGTTTCCTAAAATGTCCAATGATGGAATTATCATTTTACTGCACAAATGTCTATATGTAGAAGACTACCAGTTCTAGCAAGCCATAATATGGACTGACAGAACACAAAATCCATCACTATATTCCCATGATTGTCTGATAAAATTTGTATTATGCATAGTTATAAATATCCATAATTGTATCCTCATTTCCATTTAGGCAAATAAAAGACTTTTGCCATCAAGGAAAGTTATTGTGTGCTGATAATGGAAACAATCTGATGTTTATTGAGAGATGGCAATCAGGAGGTGTGCAAAAACAAGCCCCTTTCTGAATATGCATGAATGTGGCTCGATTATTAGAAATTATCTCTTCAACTGTAAAAGTTTAATTATCAGAACAGTCGTTCTGTCAACTACAGACACGCTGGGATGGTAAAAAAAATCTGTGAGAGTTGCATTTTTAGTGAGACAATTTGTTTTACTTTGTCCATGTTCCCAAAGAAATGTGGAAGTGCAAGACCTGCCCCTCCATAAAGTCCTTGTGGGAACGTGTGGATCTGCATAGAGCTCCACCCACCCACTGTAAGAGCAGCTCTTCCAAAAACCACTCAGTGAAAATTCCACTCACTAATCCAATGGCTTCAATCATCCCCAAGTGAAAAAACTTCAGAAAGACAACCTAATTAAGTTTAATTAAGGAAGAAGAAGCATCGGGCTTATCTGGTTCCTGGTAAATGTTGTCTTGAGACCTGATGTGTCAATGCCACACACTGATGCTGGTTTCTGATAGGATTTTATTGTATCTCCAACTGTTTGGAGATAACTCACTGACATCAAAGCCTCTTTTCCTTTGGGGGAAGCAATCTTCATAACTGGAAGCACTTTCAGAGTAATCATCCCAATACTGCATCTCCAGAGTATCCAAAGGTCACGTTCTTCCACTTGACTGCATGACCCACTTTGCAGACTCAGGAGTCTGCTGGAGGCCTTTCCACACAGGGTATCCACACCATAACAGGAGACAGGGTCCTTAAAGGGGTTGGAGCACATTAGAGTCAGATGTTGGGGCAGTTTACCACTCTGGAAATCATCCTAAACAGCAATAAAATCTATAGGTCAGTAGGGTTCATTTTTTAAAGCTGCTTTGGGTAGGGAACTTCAGATTTAAGCAATCCAAACAAAGTAATTTTTATACATACATACACACAAACCTATTCCTTTATATGTCTGTATTTATGTACACACCAGAAACACTCATCTTGGGACCAAACTGTCTATAGTGTAGAAAGCACTGTCCTCAGTAAAGCTTTTAATTTCCTATGGAAAACAGATTGAGGCAACCTGGGACATTCCATTATGACAGCTGGAAAGGAAAGAGCTAATGAAGGCATTGATAAACCTATCAAACACCAAGTCTGACAGACCTGAGCCTAAAACGTTGTGCTTTGAGAGAGGCACATGGCACTGAGAAAGGCAATAGAATAATGAGCTCTGCTAAAACAGCATTAAACAAACTTTTAAAAAAGGTTATGTGTGGTGTTGGTCTCGTCCTGAGCACCTATTTGTGTTTAACTGCGCTGTTACTGAAGTAACACTGACTGCTTACCTCCTAAAGTTTGCCTGTTGGTAAGTTTAACACCATATAATTTCATCTCCATTGTCATTATGTGATCAATAGACCCTGAGGACCATCATCCATCTTCATCTCTCCTGAATTCAAGGGCAAATATCAGCTGGTCTTTCTTCAACTGCATTGCTTATTTCCTAAAATCATGGGGCAGGTCAAATACTGAGAGCAAATCAGATAAAATAAATGCTTTTCCCAGTAATAGTTCAAGTTGTTTCCCAGTAATAGTTCAAGTGTTCAGCACAAATGGAAGATCTTGGAAGGAAATAAACAAACTACCATTAAGTAAGCAGCCCCTCAAACTAAGTAAAATCACATTCTAGAAAAGAATAGAGAGTTCTGGAGAATTCACAGGGAAATGGGAAATTTATACAAATTCATTTACCAGAAAAATTATCTGTAGATAATTTCAGAAAAAAGGATCTGTAAAGAATCTGCTTTAGGTGTAATCAACTATCTCTGCTTTCTAAACCAGCTGATTTCTGAGTGGAAGAATTCCTAAACATGGACCAACACTTAGGAATCCTTTTGACAGATACTGTTCTGTGGATGATTTCTAGCGAGTGCTGGAGGTTGGACGCTGCACAGCCCCAGTGTGTACAACAAGCAGCTCAGGGAACCTGCAAACAATGAATTATGGCATTCCAACCTCGCTGTGGAGGACCATAAATCAAGAGCCGTGGATCCTGCTGAACCAGCAATGTCCTTAACCTTGCTAAATTCCTGATGTGTAAATATGAAGACTTAACAGCGTGGCCTCAGAACAAATTTCAGGGTCAAATGTAACACCGAAATTATTCAGCGAGGAGGCAATTTTCTATTTCCAACCAGTGGCACCATAAATGAGGCGCTGCTATTTAGCAGGCAGCGGGCCAAATAAAATCAATTCCGGTTTAAGCACCAAATGTTAGCAGACACTCCACTCTTAACGCCTCGTGAGTATCTTTCCAGAGTAGAGACAGATTTATCTAAGTCATCAGGAGCTGTTTGATACACCTATTATATTTGGGTGTCATCAGCATAAAGACAGTAATTAACACAGTGCTTATAGAACCAACGACCCTGCTGGCTGCACACACCGTGCATGTTAAACAGGGCTGGGATTTCCAGGCCCTCTCACTACCCTAACAATTGAAACCCAGAATTTTAGGAGATAAAGAAAAAGGAAAAAAAACTGAGCAAAATGAACCATAAATTCATTTTTCTTGTATCCTATAAAAATAAGTAATGTGGAACAGATGATTATTATTCAAGCTTATTGTGAATCTAAGAAAACCTGTGGTTTATGATGTCAGCTGTTCAATTTTTTTGGTGATTGTTTTTTACATTTATTTTACTATCTACCAAATAGTTATGTGCACAAGAAATATTGAAATCCTGCTCCCTGTTCATGCTGAATTAATCAAAACTCCTGATAACTGCATGGAGTGAGGGAAAATTTAGAAAAGGAACACAGAGTATTAGGATTTATAAACTGCTTGTTTTGCAGCTCTACTTAATTATTACCATCTAATTAGTTATCCACTATATAAAAGGGGAGATTAAAGAGATATTTCTCCTCTCAGGAGTAAAAGAAGTCTTTTTAGAACTTTGAATTTTACTTTCATTGACCTGTTGCAATTTGTTTCAGGTTTTCCTACAAACAATTGCTTTATATGTCACAGGTATGAACTATTCAGCACTTGTCCACATGTCCCCAACCTTTAAAATGTGAAGAAAAACTTGAATACAAATTTGGAGGAATAGATTAATTTATTCTACTCCCTTTTTAAGTTATTGGTAGGTTTTTGGTTTGCTGGAATTTGCATTCTTTTAATTAATTGCACTGGGAGCTGTGCAGAGTAGAGGGGATTTGGGGAAAAGCTCATAAACAAGCAAGTAAAGCAAAAGACTCAACTTGAAATACAGCATTAAACTTCTCAGTTGTGTTTCCTTTTCTGTGAGCAATATAATGTGCATTTAATGTATTCTTCACTCACTTTAACCTTTCTATATTCACATGCATAAAAATGTGATTTTATTTAGTCTGTCAGCTTTTTTAGTTTTATATAAATAAAAAAATGTATTTAAAAATTTTCTCTGCAGCTGAGCAGAAATGCCCTTCCCGAATACTCTTTTTTCTTAGTGGTGTCTAGATATGAATCTGATAAAAAAACAGGATAAAATAGGAGCTTGTTTTCCACAGAAAACAAAATTCATCCGATTTTTCACAGGTTTGTTTTTTTTTTTTTTTCTGCTCCTGTGCCTGTTTATTTGAGAAACCTGACAGTTCTTTAAAATTGTGTTATATATACACCACAAAATGGCTCAGGAGGAAAGGAAAAACAAAAAAGAGGAAGAAAAACAAAAGAGATAATGTAATGGTCTTGAAACAAAATTAAAAAAAAATAGATGGAAGCAGGATGACACCTTCAACTGTCCTAAAACCATGGGATCATCATTTTTTAATATTCTGTAGCCTCTTCTTTTTTCCCAGATAATAGTAACAGAAATCCTTTCCTTTCCTTTCCTTTCCTTTCCTTTCCTTTCCTTTCCTTTCCTTTCCTTTCCTTTCCTTTCCTTTCCTTTCCTTTCCTTTCCTTTCCTTTCTCCTTTGATATGACACAGCCAGGGACTCAGTCCTTAATATGATTTTGTGGACCCAAAGCACCCAAACAGAATTGAAAAATATTTTGCAAATTCTTTTTTTTTTTAATGAGGTTGTTAATCTTAGTGTATTCAAGTATTGTAAAAATACAAAAATACAAATTTCCTTTTACACAGGGAAATAAAAGTAAAGATGAATATGTCCACACTACTCATAACTGCTAAGAAATTCCACTTTGGGCAGCATTTTTTACACAAACTGACTTTACTAAACACTTCCTTCAGAAGAGAACACAATCTCTGTTTAGAGAAAAAAACATTCCCTACATCCAATAAAGTAAGCAGATTGCTGTTAAAGTGTTGCCAATTTTCTAATAATGATGAAGTATTTTCATGTTAAATTTGAGAAACAGCGACATAAACTTTCCATGCCTGGAATAAATTTAGTTAAATTCAATGTAATGTGAATATCAGAGAATTATTCATAACCCTTACAGAAAACTGTCTGAACGCTCTGAGGACAGAGTACATTTTCACTTCATCTTTATTCTCCTACAGTACACAAGGGCAAATGAGGATTTATGAAAGAAATACATGAGGAAATAGCTTAAGTGAGCCTGACTCAACAAATATTTATATAAATACATACAAGGTTACTAACATTGGGCTTGATAGTGAAGATTAATTTCTAGAAAACAGCAAGAAATAACTTTTCTCAGGCTTCAACATTGGCAGGAGTTGCTACACTTTGAAATGAAATGCAGCCAAGTAGCTGCTTTTTAGAGAAAGGGTTGCAAAGAGCTGAGTCGTGACTTTGTAATTACATGAAAAATCTGACATATATTTGGTGTAAACACCTTCCAACACCTTGTGTGTAAGCAAACAAGTCTGAGCCATTGATTCTACACTGGAGTACATCTGAGAGAAGGACAAGGACTGTGTGAGGCTTGGCAAGTCGATTATAGTGGACCCTTTAGGAAAACAGGATGTGTTAGTAGGGGTGGAAATAATTCCAGGTGGATTATTCCCTTTTTCTGATGCCATGGTTGTGTTCCTGGCTCCAGGAGGACCTAGACCCTGATCACTTGTGTGACAGGGTAACTGCATGCAGTGTCACTAAGGTCATTATTGTTGTTATTGTTGTGTTCTGGAGGTAGAACAGCTTGCTGGACTAAAGATTGAAGTCAGAATCCCTTCTTTTCCAAGGGGTTTAAAGTTAATTAAACACAACATGCATTTAGACCTAGCCCACAAGTGCAGCAGGCCTCCAAAATGACCACGCAGAATATTGAATTTATGTGAGTTCCATAGTTTTACTGTTACACAATGTTTAATATGTTGCACAATGTTAAGAAATCCAAGCCTTTAGATATCCCTATCAGGTTTTTTTTCTCTCTCTGTCCCCCTGTCTCTCTTTTCCCCTCTCTGCTCTTTTCTATCCCCCTTAGGTAAGAACACTTACCCTTCCTTATCAATAAATGTTTCCCAGATATAATATTTGCCACATTTGTGCTTTACTTTTGTCTGGGAAATCTATCAAAAAGAATTCTCCCCAACTCCCCCTTTTACAGTGGGACAGGACAGGCACTCACAGTGTTCTACCCCCCATTCCACTGATGGATTTTCCATTTAGAACCAAAACTGCAGAGATATTCCAGACAGTGACTCTCCTGCACATCCTGACAGGGACAGGAGTGCCCCATCCAAACCGTGGGACAGCTCCTTTCCTGCTGCCAGTTCCTCTGGGTTTCCATGAACACCCAGGAAATCCATTGCTTGGATTTTATGATTTTTGGTTGTTGTGAAAGTCAGGATGTTCATCTGGCATGAGGAGAGTTCAGGCAAAGAACCAGAGATTCACAGAGTCATCAATGGTGGAAAAGCCCCCTAAATTTATCTAGTCCAAACATCAATCCAGTGCCACCAACACGCTCACAGCCAAACCAGTGCCACAGCCACAGGTTTTGGGAACAATCCCAAGGACAAATATCCCACCAATGCCCTGGGCAGAATATTCCAGTTCCTGAACAAGCTTTCTGTGAAGAGGTTTTCCCAATGTCCAACCTGAGCCTCCCCTGGCCCAGCCTGAGGTCGTTTCCTCTCCTCCTGTCCCTGTTCCTGGGAGCAGAGCCCGACCCCCCCTGGCTGTCCCCTCCTGTCAGGAGCTGTGCAGAGCCACAAGGTCCCCCTGAGCCTCCTTTTCTCCAGGCTGAGCCCCTTTCCCAGCTCCCTCAGCCACTCTTCATCAGACTCGTGCTCTGAAACATCAATTTGAAATAGTTTAACCCAGAGTAAATTGTTGGAACGGCACGCAAAACAACAACACGGAGGCAGGAGGTCTGCAGTGCAGAGCTGCTCCCCAAAAAGAGGGGAGCCTCTTTATTTCTTTCATTTTTATACATTTGTGGGTCTGATAGTGGATTGGCTTCTGGGGTTACCACCCCTTCACCGCACTGGCCAGACCAGCTGTCAACCAACATTATTTTCAGGCTGGAAATATGTAAGCAAAAGACAGTGAACAAAACCAAGAAAGGTTGTTTATGTTCCAAGGTGTGAGAAAGTGAAAAACTGCTTCTAATATGGTACAGAAACTAAAGAACTGACTCCATCTTATGAACAAGTAGAAGGCTTTAAAAAAACTCAGAAAAACCAGGGCAACAGAAAATACCACTCAGCTCCATGGTAAATAGTTAAAGGAAATTTTTCTTATTATGTTGATATCCACCCAGACAGTGAGGACTGTACAGCTGTGCAGATCTTTGCAAGCAGTTCTTGCTAGGTGCATATAATTTAGATCTGCCCTTTCCCAGATCAAGATTTCAATTCTATACATTTAGATATCTCATCTGCAAAAATAAATCTTTCCTGGCTTGTAAGTGAAGTTTCAGAAGACTTTGGTAGCAGGATTGTTCCACCTTTCAGAATATATAAATTAATAACATTCTGTATCTTTCTTTTCTGCATCTTAACCAGCAAACCCATAAAGGTATTTATAAATTTATGACTCTGACAGAAAATTCTCTGAGCATTCCCTGATTCTCTGGCACTGTGTCTGTCAGAGAGGTAAGGCAGTCTAGCCTCCTAATGAGGATCCTTGCTGTACAAATCAAAAGTCTCTGAAAACTCTGGAAGAATCAGTTCCTGTAATGCTTTGTTCTCCTGAACTCCAAATAATGCTTTAATCTTGGATCAACAAATTTTTGAAGCTTTTTCTTAGTTTTCAAAGTCACATATGACTATCTTGAAGGAACACTGACAGCCTCTGAATAAACTCGTAATAACTCTCATTTGTTATGAAAACTAACAAGCGTTTGTTTCTTTACAGAACCCTAAAGAAAGTGAATTGTCAAATAAACTAATTGGGCTCATGTATTTGAGTATAAAAATATCACAGAGAACACCCCATGTCTAAAAGATCATGTGAGCTGCACATGATGCACACTTCAGACCACTGGTGGAGTCAGATATTGCTAATCCATTATGCAATATTTTCATTTTCTTGTTAGGTAGCATCACAAACATGTTAATTTTCTACTCTAAATGTCACTTTCCTAATCATGCCAGTGTGATCTATATCAGTTTTTCTTAATTTCTCTATGTTTATCTTATTTCTCATTTGTGTGGGTACAAAAAAATCTAAATCCTGATGATCACTGTAGCAGCTGCTTCATTGCACTTGCTGTGTTTGGTATCCTGATAGCATTTTACTGCAGCTGATTACTGTGTTTTAATGGTGCAGTAAATTCAGGAATACTGTAGAATAAGTGCCTTTCTTGGAATAGTAAGTGCCTTTCTGTAAAACAACAAAAAAAAAAAAAAAAAAGGAGAACTCAGTCTCTATGTTCTTATTGACTCCTCTTACCAATTTAAACAAATCTCATATGTACACAAGAAAATAGTTTCTGTCAGATTCTTGGGAAAAAAAGGCATCATTTGCTGCTTAAATTTATGTTTTGTTCTAAAGAGTGAAGATTTTTGTTTCAAAGGTTTGCAGCATCTTGTTGTTTGTATTCACAGAATTATTTCTACAGTGGGACACCACACTACAGAAAATAACCCTGTCACATCAGCACATGAGTTTCCTCGTGAACACTTGGGGAATTTAAACTCTCTGAAAATGTGAATCACTTTTGCAGTTTCTGTAGCCCTGTAAGGATCCTTTTCTGCACATATTTAAATCACAGAACCCCTGGCAGTGTCCAAGGCCAGGCTGGGCAAGGCTTGGAGCAGCCTGGGACAGCAGAAGGTGTCCCTGCCCATGGCAGGGGTGCAGTGAAATGATCTTTAGGGTCCCTTCCAACCCAAGGTGTTCTCTGGTCTGTGGATGATTGGCACAAGTTCCCTGTGCCCAGTTTGCAGAGGAATTTAGGTCAGGGCTGACATACACAGAAACCTGAGGGTAACCTGAGAAATCTGTAGCACAAAATGCAGGTGATACTTAGGTAATGTCCTGGGGTGAGTTCATGGTGCTTGTATCCCCAGTTCTCTGTTCTGTTTATGCTGGATATTAAGTTCTGCACTTTTAAGACTGGTTCTGAGAGCAAAGAGTGGAGGAGGAGTGTGCAGTTTGAAACTGCCCTTGCTGCCCTGCATTCCTACTCCTGGACTGTGCTGTCTGCAGCCCAGACAAGGCGAGAGCTCTCCTTTGTTTAAGGTAGTTTTTAGGTAGCTGAGGCAGAGAAGTTCCCTGGACTGTGGCTTTTCTTTTCCTTGGAACTGTTCAGCCCTGCCCTGGACTGAAAACCCAGAGAGACACCTGGATCTCACACCAGTGGCCCACCAGGGATATGACATTTTCCAGCCCTGGAGGGACTGATGAGAGGCTGAAAAAGCCCAACTACACCCCACAACAAGGACTATCTGAATTTGCCATCTCTTCAGAACAGCAAAAGGTTTTATTGTTTAATATTATTCATTTTCTATGTTTGTGAACAGTGTTCATTTCTTTATGCTTGTGAACATTTTGCATATCAAATAACCAGTTTTTTCCACTTTTCTCCAAGGAAATCTTTTTGCTAAACCAAGATGGGGAAGGGCTGCTTGAATTTGCTTTATAGAGGTGCCTCTTTAGAGGTTTCTTCCCAAATTTGCCCTAAACCAGGACAGATACATTTTTTGGTGCCCAATGCAAGGCTCAAGAAAGTAGAAATAAAATGTACTGCCCACATGGCACCAGGACAGGTGTGTTTCACATTTAGTTGCAACTGGAGGGGGAAGACTTAGATTTCAGTTTTAGAGACAAGTTCTGACATTCTGTCTAAGTCCATCTTAAAATTACAGCAATTCCACCCAATGACCTGTTTCTTGCTTCTGTTTTTTACTGAATATTTGTTTGATCTTGTGGGAACAACATAGTGCCCAAACTGACAAGTCAAATAAAAGAGGAAGTGATGCTTATGTTTGGTCTTAATTACTCAAGTTTTTGCCAAGAGAATACTAAAGCAAAGTCAGCAGATAACTATGTGATGGATATTAAAGATGTTTATTTTGATTAATTTATACAAACCCTTTTCTAAGGTTACCATTTGCCTTGTAGCCATATGGAATCAGAAACTTATTTCTCATACTGACTCACTGGGATTTATTTGATTTCAGATTGGCTTTCATCATTTCAACAAGGGAGTGTTATTTCTGCCTGAATTTCAGAGAGCGTATTAAGAATTACCTAACAATTGGCATGTTCTTAATGATAAACCTTTAGGGAACTCTTTTCCTCCTTTGAAGATACAATATGTTGGGAAAAAGTAAATCTGTTACCACTCTCTTTCTTTGCTAGCTTCTGCAATGAGTTGGGGATTGGGGTTCTTGATGTTGGTAAGGTTGGATTTGATGATGTTGGAGGACTTTCCCAATTTTAATGGTTCTGTGGTTCTGTGTCATACTGGAAGTCTGGGGTTTCCTTAAATGAAGACTACCTTGGAATATTGACCTGTTTCCATGACTATGTTCATTAAGAAATCTTTCTATTTAGTATTTCCAATTATTATTTTTTCTAAAAGACCCTGCAACTGAGTAACTTGCTGAAGCTCTTATGTCACTCTGAAATAAATTGTTTTATTGTGTGGAATATGTAAACTCTGGAACAAGTGATCCTTTGCCATGTAAATGTTCTGTAGAGACAGAGTTGCTGCTGAGTGTAATGAAATATCACCTGATACTCATATTCCATAGCAAATATTCCAGGGTCAAACCCTGACCCCACCTGCACAAATCTTGCTCACAAATGTACCCCCCTGGCCTAATGTTCCACAGGAGCACAAAAATAGTCACCAGCTTAATTGCTGCCAGAGGACCATAATTCAATCTTCATCTTCTGGTACATTCCATGAGTTTAATGTCTACTATTTAAAAAATAAATATTCATCAACAAGACTAAATGTCAGTGGCTTGAAGTCCATTTTTAGTAATGGGCAGGATAATAATTTTCAAGTGGGTTCCTTATTATGAATTCTGCCCAAAACTCATCTTGTTTAATAAGGTAAATGGACAATTCTGTCTTTGTACATGTTTTTAGAGCAACAGGACAGAAGCTGGCTAATATGGTTATGAAAACAGAGAAGTTTCCAGTGCACCCTTCTGTTTTGAGTTATTTATAACATACAACTCTGCTTTTTATAGCCACCTTCCTGGAGAAAAATCTCATCTAGGACAAGAACAAACCCTTCAGCAATGAACATGTTTGAGACCTCAGCTGAGATACAGCATCAGGTTGGATGCAGAAAGATGAACTGGCTGGTTTGTACTCAAGGAGGAGGAGGAGGTGGAGAAATTTAAGTAGCTTCCATGTACTGAAGTTATTTTTAAGTGCCATCTAAAACACTGAACAGTCTCACGCATTCCTCCAGGCATTAATCATCCTAGGAGCACCTTAAAATTCAACTTTAGCATTAAATTTCTTCAAGTAGCTTTTATTTGTGACCTGAATTAACATCTAACAGTTGTTTCATTATGGAGTTTGCCATATATCAAGGTTTCTCTGCAGATTGTTGAAAGTTCAGCCTGGCATCTGCTTTACCTGGCATTCCACTGATTTATGTTGGAAGTTTTTCAATAACAAGTATTTCTCAGACAAGCAGCTGGTATTAAGTCTAGCAACTCCTAGAAACTTTGTGTTGCTAATAACATAAACAATATATGTTGCCACATTCTATATTTAACTCTGTCTTAGTGGTTGTTTTGGAAAAATTACAAGAATATTTTTAAAGTCATTTTGAAACCATAAAATTAATAAAAAGTAAAACTCAGAACCAACAATTGACATTGTACTACACTTTTACATGTTCTCTGAGTGAGCATAGACATCTCTCTTTTTTTTGAACAAGCTTCTCCAAATTTTCAGTGGGTTTGGAGCTGGAACAGAGGAACATCCTGATTTCCTTTTAGGTTGTCTGTGGTTGATGAAGTAAATATGCTTTTATGAAATTCATTTGTGTGTGTTCTTCCTTCAAATCTATAAATAACATTTATACTGTGGATATTAATTAAAGGAAGTCATAGCAGTGTCAGGTGAGTCCAGAGGAGAACCACACAGAGGTCAGAGGATGAGAAAGCCTTTTTCATTTTTAGGAAGTCTGAGGGAAGTGAGGTTTTGTAGCTTGGAGAACAAAAGGCTCCAGTGGGATTTTATTGCAGCCTTTCCATGTGCAAATGGGCTTTAAGAGAGATGGTGAAAGACTTTTTATCAGAGCCTGGAGTGCCAGGACAAGGGACAATGGTTCTAAGCCAGAAGACCAGGAGTAGATTGGATTGGATTCAAGACAGAATTTTTTTTATGATGAGGACACTGAATCAAAAGTAGAGGTTGCCCAGAGAAGCTGTGGCTGCCTCATCCCTGGCAGTGTCCAAGGCCAGGTTGGACAAGGCTTGGAGCAGCCTGGGCTAGAGGAAGCTGTCCCTGCCCATGGCAGGAGGGGAGGATTTGATGATCTTTGAAGTCCTTTCCAACCCAAGCCATTCTATGAATTCCATTTTTCATGGCAGCACCCACTGATTCCACCTTGTGATCTTTACAGATAAGAGTGTCCCTAATTACTGATCACTGAGTCAAATATGAAAAAATATTATACTAAAAAGAAAGCTTTCAACTTTTATATTTTACAGCTAAGACAACCAAGAATCTTCCCCCTCCTGAGGTCTGACTTTGCATTCTGGTGGAGCAGAATATTGCTGGTTGCAATTCCAGTGCACAAACCCCTGAACTCCATTTCTCCTATACAATACAGGCAGTAAATGTGTCATTTGAGTATTGCTGTCTATGAATTACACCTGTGTCATTCTGAGACTTAAATGGTCATAGTCAATAAAGAATTAATAACTGATTTGCAGTAATAGCAACCCAGGCCACAGAAGCTAATACCCAGAGAAATACACTTGGAATAATGTGACATGAATCAGTTGGTAATGTCACATCTTATTTTTCCCATTGAGTATGTTTTGCTAAAGTAAAAACTTAAAAACTGAAAAAATAACATTCCTTTCTTCCTGTACTCTTTATAGACCTTGTAATATTTTTTTATTTAAATGTGGTCTTTAAGGTCTTAATATCTTCTAATGTGTAACTGGAAAGCACCAAATTGTGACCAGAGATACATTAATTGGTAGTTATCATCCATCCTACTCTTGGTGTAAGAAGAATCAAGAATCATTAAGAAATTTTACTTTTTGAGGGAGATGATTAAGGTTGTTCCCCCTATTTTTCACCCAAATAAGCCCATTCAAGACTAACTCACAAAATGCCTTGATTTTCTGGGATTATCATCCTCTTTCAGTTTTGCCAGAATTCAGGATGCTGAAGAACTGCAAGGCCTCCACACAAAAAAATACAACTACATGTTTTCCTCATAGTTTCTTTCTAAGTTTTATTACTTCCTATAAATAGCACAGTGCTTTGTAGAGGAATTAAATGTTATCCCAATTTACCAGGGAATGGAAAGTAAGACAAAGAAAGCAAGTATTCAACATTTTGTAAGCCACTAAGAGAGATTAAAATAAAGATTTCAGAATTCTGTTCCATTTCCTATGCAGTTATACCTGACAGGTATCTCCTTCTCACTAAGGATAAACCTTGTACAATTTACATATGATTTTTATATAAACATCTAAATATAAACATTACTCTTCATACAATTAAATCAAGCATAAAATGTATGTATATTAAAATACCTGAAAATAATTAAGCAAATTTTACAATATTACAGAATGGTTTGGGTTGGAAGGGACCTTAAGGCCCATCCAGGGCCACCCCTGCCATGGGCAGGGACACCTTCCACTGTCCCAGGCTGCTCCAAGCCCCATCCAACCTGGCCTTGGACACTGCCAGGGATCCAGGGGCAGCCACAGCTTCTCTGGGCACCCTGTGCCAGGGCATCCTCATCCTCCCAGGAAAGAATTCCTTCCCAATATCCCATCTGACCCTGCCCTCTGGTGGTGAGAAGCCATTCCCCTTGTCCTGTCCCTCCATCCTTTGTCCCAAGTCCCTCTCCAGCTCTTCTTTAGGCACTGGAAGGAGCTCTGAGGTCACCCCAAGGCTTCTGCTCTCCAGGTGAACACCCCCAGCTGTCCCAGCCTCTCCTCCCAGCAGAGCTGCTCCATCCCTCTGTCCATCCTGGTGCCTCCCCTGGGCTCTCTCAGCAGCTCCAGGTTCCCCCTGTGCTGGCCCAGGGCTGGGGCAGCTCTGCAGGGCTCTCCCCTGAGCACAGGGCACAGGGCAGAGCCCCCGTTCCTGCTGCCCACGCTGGGGCTCAGCCCAGGGCACGGGGGGCTCTGGGCTGGGGCAGCTCCAGCTCTGCCCACAGCAGCCCCAAGCTCTTCTCCCATCTCCTAATCCATTCTCTGCCCTTCTCCCATCTCCTAATCCATTCTCTGCCCAGCCTGGACTGACCCTGGGGTTGCCCCACCCAGGTGTGGCACCAGCCCTTGGCCTTGCTGAACTTCATTTGACCACTGAAAAGCAAAGTAAGAAAATACAAACAGGTTTAGGCTGTTAACACCTGCCTACAGTGAAAAGGAACTTAAAAAATTGGAGAGAGACTTTGTAAACTCCCTTATCTTGTCTTTTCTCATTGGCATCGAAGAGAAACATTCTTAGACTGAGATCTATATACAGAGAGATTTGTGTCTGGATTTGCAAAGATTTTCAAGAAATCTTTGTTTGGAGCTTTCCTTCTTAAGCAGCTCTGGAAAGGAAAGCTACAGCACGGTGATTTTGATGCTGGACAGCTCCTCCATTCCTCTAATCCCAGCCTGGAAGTGAGAGAGCACACAGCAAGCCCTGGGAAAACTTCAGTGCTGGATGTTTGCAGGCAGGGGAGATGGAGCTCTCTGCCTGAGAAGGGCTCCTACAGTGCAACACCTCAGAGCCCTGAGCAAACACGAGGTGAGCACAAGCAGCTCTTGTCACTGATTCCCTTAATCAGAGCAGATGGCCACTGCCATTACCTCATTACTGCTAATTAAGGGATGGAGGAGAGCTTGTCTTGCCACAAATTGAAAGTAATGAGCATGAGTAAGATGGTGGATATGTATCATGCAATGATTCATATATTAATATAGAATACAGTCAAAATAGGTGGAATATATAAGAGAAACCCTGAAGGTTTTTAATTTATGAATTGTTTTTTCTTATGCAAGCAGAGGAAGAAAAGAAGGGTTAGCCAAATTGTGTTGGAGTTCTTTTATTCATTTTCAGAGCTCAGGGGCCTCACCCAGATCCCTCATGCCTCTGGGTTCTACATACCCTGTTCCTTGTGTATAAAAAACATTGCCTGTGCTTTGCTTCCCTGTCTTTATTGATGTTTAATGATAATGTAGTACATCATTGAGCTTCCCTAATGTTTTCTTCTATACATCCTACTTGTTCAGCCAATTGATTCTTTAGCAGCTTTTATCTTCTCAATCCCAAATGCTGGCTGATCTATAAAAGCCAAGAATTGGAAAGTGGCTGGGTTTTCACGACTGCAATAAATTAGCTGTGAGCAACTAATTTAGTTCAGAAAATGCAAATGCATCAGCAACACTCTGAAGTGCTGAGGTGTTGTCCACTGAAACCAGGGGAAAGATTATTATTGACTGGGACAGGCTGTGCAGCAGACCTTGGGCAGAGGAATAAAGAGGGCAGGACTGAACTGGAGAAGAAAAATGAACCAGCTAACAGATTTACTTATAATTCCCTTTCTGTGCTAGCCTAAGTGCATGCTCAACCTCTCTATTTCTGTAGGTGTTTTTAAGTAATGATAATTCCTACAAAAGGGAGGATTGTGCCTGTCTGAAACTTAGAGGACTTACTGGAAAATGTATTGCAGACACCACAAAAATCAGTCACAAGTACAGTAGTTTGTAAAAAAAACCCTAAACAAACCATCCTTCTCAGCTGCACTTGATCGTTGCCCCAAACTGATGTTTGAAATCTTTGTCAGAGCAAATTTAATTTGGCAGGGTAATTTGTAAATTGAATTCTTCTCCTAAAAGGTAGAGCTGTGCAGCTCAGCTCCAGGCATCTCTCAAATAAATACACAGGGAAAAAAAGCTCAGGTGAATATTTGACTGAGAAGCATTTTCAAACTATCTGAAGAATTTCAGTGTAGAAAGGAAAAAATAAAAATCCTGAGGGAAAAAAAAAAACAAGAGTCTGGTTTTCTGGTTAAAATGTTTTCTGAGTAGACAGAACAAAAGGAACCAAGAGGCAAAATAGCTGGGTTTACTGGTAAATATATTCTAGCACTGTAGATTTCTCTCCCACTCTACATGTTTATTAAGTGTTTGCTAAAGGGAGAATGTGTTTTTCTCTCTCCTTGTATTTTTCAGCAATTTCATTTAATCATAAAAAGACAATTTCATGCTTATTGACTACCAAAGCTAACTTTTGTTTTTAAAAACTGTCCTCTTCAAGGGAGGCAAAAAGTTGATTTATTTTTCAAAATACATGTCACACATGCATGAGAATTAACCATCAAGACCTTCCTAGGGATCTTTTCAAATTGTCCATTTTATGTTAAAAAGTTTAGAAAGGCTTTACAGAAGGAATCTTGAGAGGTGGGATTTTAGAACCCTCAGGTCAAAACATTAATGGAGTACCACAGGTTTCATGCCCAAAACCATTTGAGAAGGTGGCTTGTCATTATTCTGTGGCATTGCAGCTCACAGACTGGGTTTTGCAAGACCAGGATCTGAGGGTTTAAGAGAAAAGGTGAAAATATGTCTGGTTTTTAAATTGCACTGAACTGCCATGTTTAGGGATTGATGCAGAGAACTGGAAAGAAAACCCCCCAAAAAACCTCACAAGAACCCAACCAAGCAGTTCCAATAAAGCATTGATATTTTTGTATCATGGTTTTGTCTGGTTTTTCTCCTTGGTAAAGCCAGCCTTTAAAGGATGTCCTCATCCAACAAAATCATGGTACTGAGAACTGCTTCCACTTGAAGAAAGCACATTTTTTTTAACTTTATCCACTGCCTAACAAACAATGCTATTAGTAAAATAGTTTTAATCTTTTCAGGAAGGAACCATGGAACTAGATAAGATTATCTTCACATCTATTAACTGAAAATTCTTTACACATCCAGTCTGGAATTAACCATTTTACAAAAGATATTTTAACCTTATTTTTGTCCAAGTTTAAAGCTGAGTGTTTCCAAACACTGACAGCACATAAATGTTCACCTTTGTAAAATTGCAATCTCTCTTACAACAAGCATGTCACTCTGCCTGGCAAACTTTGACTTTCTGTCCAAATGATCACATTAATCACTTAATAGTTTTGTGATTACCATTGTAAAAGGATCTAAGGTTCATTTCAAAGACTCCCTTCATAAAACTGAGTGCAGTGGCAGTTGTAAACTGGCCTGGCACATATGCCTGAAAGATGCTGATTACTTTTTTAGTTTACAGCTCTTCTGTGGCAGGGGAGGACACCCAGCAGGGCTGCAACACCAGGAGCTGGTCTGATGCAGGAGAACTTCCATAGCAGCCTCTGGGACCTGTAGAAATGCTTGAGGAGGCAGGAATTGCAGGGATTTGGAGAGTTTGGGTTGAGGAGTGGACAGCTTTTTGAGGCTTTGTCAGACTTCTAAGGGTGTTCTTCTTCCCTGGAGTGGGGACACCCCTCAAAGTCACTCCCCAGGGCTGAGCTGAAGGGATTTGCCCACAGTCATTGGGATGGGTGAGTGACATCAATCTCTACTGAGAAATGATCCTGCCAGACTTAATATCATTGCTTCAGCAAATAGTGCACCACAGAAGCGGTCAGAGCTGCCTATACTGTGCAGTAAATAATTCTGATTAAGATCTGTAGTCTAATCATTATCATTACCATCATTAATCTAAATAAGCCATTTATTTTATTTATATAAACACATTTGATTTGCCATCCTTAATCCTGGGGACAAAGTCATGTAAAGGGTCAATTACAACCAAGCCCAAGCCTGAGAGTGGTGTTGGACCCAGGCACACCCAGACTCCCCTTCTTTTATGGGAAGAAGATGAAGAAGAAAGGAGGAGGAGGAGGAGGAGGAGAAGGGGGAGGAGGAGGAGGAGGAGGAAGAGGAAGAGGAAGAGGAAGAGGAAGAAGAGG
>VXBR01004985.1:386877-402238 GCA_013400215.1 Cisticola juncidis | reverse complement strand
AAGAAGAAGAAGAAGAAAGAAGAAGAAGAAGAAGAAAGAAGAAGAAGAAGAAGAAGAAGAAAGAAGAAGAAGAAGAAGAAGAAGAAGAAGATGAAGAAGAAGAAGAAGAACCTTCTTCCCATACTCAACCCAATAATCCCTTTATTTCTGCTGCACATGCTGGGAGTTTCTTTACCTGGTTCTTGCTGGTTCGATTTCCATCTGTGCCAAGAGCAGTCCCTGTCCTCAGGTGGCCCCTGAGGAGTGGAGAAAAGCAGGTTTCTGTTTGCACTGGTGAAGTTTTTAGGGTTCCCCTGCCTGCCATTGCACCTCTGATCCTTCCTGGATTTATGTTTACGGTGATTAGCCTTCAATCTCAAGCCCTAACAATTACATTTTGTTCCCAAAACATGCAGCCTTCCCATTTTTACGCTCAGTCTTTCACTGAAAGTCCTGTGGAATGTCACTAATGGAGCATTGTGTCACATAAATCAAATGGCAGAACAGCACAGGGACAGTGGCACACGAAGAAGGACCCAGGATTAGAGCTAAGCAGAGAGCTTGCACTGGAACTCTACCTTTTTAAAGGTCATTAGAAAAAGTGAAGAACTAAAAAGGATTGCTGATTTGCTTGCTTCTTTCTTGCTGATTTTAACAGGTAGATGTAGATGAGTATGAGAAACATTTGTCATGCTCACTGCTGAGTAAATTGTGGATAAATTCTCAGTGTTACTGAAAAAAAAAAGAGATTTTTTTAAAAGAGTGTTTATAGAAAATTATTTTAATTATTATTATCTAATATATAATATATATATAAAAAATATATATAATATATATATTAATACCTAATTATTATTAATTAATTAAAATTATGCCTGGTGCAGGAAACCTGAGTTTATGAATCAGTGATGCCCTGTTGTAACATTAGGCTTTTAAAAACAGAGAGAGTATAAATAAGACCTATTTAATACAATAAAAAATAATAATAAAAAATAAGATTCATTGAAAGCTTTTGTGCACCTCTCCTTCTTTCTAGTGACCTGCTCTCATAGCAGAAAAATTCCTTGGGTCAAAAACACCTCTGTGCACTCTGGCAGTGAGGTGGGGCCATGTCTGCCCTGCCAGATCAGTGACAGCAGGGTACAGCTTTGTGTTTCAGCAATTCCACCTTGGATATTGTGCTAATCCAAAGCCCTTTCATCAGTTTGGCATCCCTGGCTGGCTGGAATAATGTCAGGGGACATCTCTCTCATTATCAACACCTCTGCAGCTCCAGATCACTGAAATGTGCCAAAGCAGATGTTCCTAAGACATCGATGGCTTGGGAAGAAAAATGATGGAGGAAGATGGCAGTGGCAAAATCCCAAGTAAGTTTATTTGTCAGCTTTGAAGGAAGACAAAATCGTGGAATAACAATATCTGCAGGTGCCAAAATCAAGAGACATTAGTCCCAAGTTAAAAAAACCTCTGCTATCATTTTGAAGAAAACTTTGAGCTGGCTTACAAGTAATAGTGGGGCCATTTGGGACAGGGAAGTTCAAAAAGAATGCATTTGTGGGGGGAAAAGAATTTACTCAGTTACTCATTTTGTCAGAATTCACAGAATGATTTAGTGGCTTGGGGTAGAAGGTATCTTAAAGATGATGCAGTTCCAATCTCCTGCCATGAGCAGGGCACCTTCCACTAGAGCAGGTTGTACTGAGTTCCAGCAGACTCATCCTTTCATGTTCAAACACTGTGACCACAAAAAAAATCCCAGGGATTGGTGGATCCTGGCCACCACTCCTGGATTTCAGTCAGCTTGGAGAATTCATTCATTTTCTAGAGAGCTCCTAAGTATTCAGCAGGCTGCAAACAACAACTCTCCCTTATGACTTCAGCATATTGATTTTTATATTTGTGCCATAGATCCTGCTCAGTTCAAAGAGAATTTTCCCCCATTAGACTGTAAATAATTGATATGTCTATTGATTTTGTTTAATGTTTTTTCTGAATTTGTTTTCTTTATCATTAACTTAATGTAACAGTGGGAACAACATATTGTGACTGTCATAAAAGGTTACTCAGGGGAAAATACAATTCTTCCAAGTCTTTTCAGAAGTCTCATTACATGTGTGCTTATCTCTCTTGCAGAAGCTGGATGGGAGCATAAGCACATATTTTATTCTTTAAGTGTTACAAAAACAAAAACAAAACAAACAAATGAAAAGACAAACAAAAACAAACAACAAAAAACCACACACAAAAACCCCAAACAAAAATCCAAAAATAAAAGCAAAGCAAAGAAAGAAAAAGCTGCTGCTCTGCATGGTAATCTT
Organism: Cisticola juncidis; assembly: GCA_013400215.1. Classification (NCBI taxonomy): domain Eukaryota; kingdom Metazoa; phylum Chordata; class Aves; order Passeriformes; family Cisticolidae; genus Cisticola; species Cisticola juncidis. The sequence continues at coordinate 399,941 of VXBR01004985.1, read as the reverse complement.
ATCCAAACAGAATCTGCATGATCCTCTTTGACTTCAGAATGCTTAAAAACACCCAACAAACAAACAAACAAACAAGCCAAACATCTGCTGTGCTTTAATTGCATTTTAAACTATGAATTCCTTCATTTTCAACTCACCTGTAACAGCAGCAAATCTAATTCTGTATCAACAAAAGACAGGGTAGTTGATGGAATGGGCTCAAAAATACTCCTCTCCAAATTAAATGTTCCAGGAAAAAATGGCCAATGGCACTGGGTCAGGGTCATGATTCCAAACAGATCCAGGTTCTCTTATCTTTTCTGCTTTTCCTTTTTCTCCAGGAAGAGCAGTGAGTCCTTGCTGTGGATTTACTCTGAGCAGTCTTCACTCAATGGGTGCATTTGTTTTATCAGCCTAAACAATACCAAATTCCATGTGCAAGCCCAGTGCATTGTCACCCAACAGCACTGACTGGACCCTGAAGAGCTGCCTGACACTGGAGCTATCCCAGCATCTTTCTGGGATCAAATTCATTCTGTTTGCAAAGCTTTCTCATTTTTATTCAACCTTCCTGTGTTTGAGGGCACATCAGGAAACTCAGCTTTTCTCAGCTGCTGCTAAAATTAGGAGTTGGGGCTTGTGGAGGTTACTTTTCCCTGTACACCTCAGGACAGGTTTGCATAGCTGAGATGATGATGGATTGTGCAGATATTTTGAACAAGGTGCTGTTATGAGGTTTGTAAGTCAGGCCAACAAGGAAGAAGCAGCAATGAAGGAACAAGAATCCACCACATCAGTTTGGCTTCCTTCTCCAAAGGATCCAAGATCCAAAAATCTCAGAGGCCTTGAAACAGTGACCTCAGAACCCTTGTGCTGAAAATCTTGGCATAAATTAAAAATGTATCTTTATTTTACAATATATCCCTGAATAAAACTACTGAACTTTGAAAAGATGATTTCTAAAAATTCTCCATAATCATCAGATAACATTTCATTTTCAGATTTGCTGTAGTTTTTTTTCCCTTTTTATTTTCATGTTTGAGACTGAAGCAAAGGAATGCTTTCTCTGCATTTTATTTTGAACTCCTTTTTCCTTTTCATGTTGGCCTGACGTGGTGCTTTGTTGTAGAGTGACTTTTCCTTGCTTATTCACCCTTCTTTTCCAAACTCCCACTGCTCTTTTCTTGGTCACAAACATGAGGATATAAGCCTGAAAACTCCTGCTGCTCTGGATTGGGTCATGATTTTGCTCCAAATTTCACAGGTAATTCACAGTTCTTGGATTTGGCAGTGTGGAAGTGCAAATATTCCAGGTATTGATTGGCTTCTCGGAAAGTAGTTGTAGAACAAAATAAAAAGCGGGGAGAAAGGAAAATGGAAGTGATTATAGGCAGAAATGTGCCTTTTTAACAAGGAACTATGGTGAGGTAAGGACCACTTTAATAAAAAAAGTAGAGACAAAGGTTTAAAAATAGGAATTAATATGGCAAAGTTATAGAATATTACTCCACAGGTGTTTCTTGGGATTAAAAAAGGTCACCTTGTTATATAGATTTAGTATCAGTTTATATAACTGCACAGGGAATTATGCACTAGAAAAACAGTCCTGTGGCAAATGAGTTTATATTTATAGGAAAAAAAAGGTATAAACATGTCTAGAGTCAAGTCTACTCTTTTACTTTAAAAAACAAATTCCATTCCAGGTCTACATTCTAAGAAAAATTATGTTTCTAGCTCTCTAATTCCTGTTACAGTTTCACATTCATTTCAACAGCTCAAATAAAACAGACCATTTAAGTGACTCTTGATATTTTTTAGAACATGGCCACAGTGAGAACTGGTTTACAGCCAAGGAAGAGGCAAGTGGAGAATCATTTCAAACACAATTCAGAATCACTGCCCTGATTGCAGGACAGGGATAAAAAACAAACAAACCACCCTCTTTGGGTTGTGTCAGCATCAATTTAAATTGACACTGCAAAGCTAAGGAGCCATCTGGAAGATGGAAAAATGAGTGTCAGCAGTCCCTTTGGACTGGACAGGAGCAGGAAGTGCCTGGAGAGGGATGGCTGAGTGTGACACACACGTTGCAAACCCGTTTTGGGAAAGGATAAAAAAACCCAACTTTTGTGATTAACTTCTTGATGTCTTCTCTGGGTGGAGGGACTCGATTATATCCTTGTGATAAGATGGGAAAGAGAAGTAAAAATGTGTTTCCCCTGGCAACAGGCAGAGCTGGCCAGGGCTGATTTCTACAGAAAACATGAAATGAGAGCAGCCCCCACCACAAGCACATTCTGCTGTAGGGATGGTGGCTGCACAAACAAGCTCTATTTATAATCAGCAGGTCACTGATGAATAGGGGTACTTGGCTTTGCTTACAACTCATAATTAACATTTTATCATTTCCTATCAGCTTCTTATGCTCAAAGGTGCTAGCATGGGCATTTAAACGATGAAGTTAGTTTGTCATAGTCCCTGCAGCCACGGATGGTTTTAATTGTTGATGCATGGGGAGAGATGATGGATGTGAAAAGCAATTCAGAGCAGTAAACTATTGCACCTCAAACATCTCCATCTCATATATCACTCTACACACAAAAGCTCACCAGATTAGCCTTGTTTAAATATTATTTGCATTTAAATTGCAGGATATGTTGTAGACTGTGTGTTTTATGAACGAGGCTAAATGGTAAAGCCAGCAGTTACATATTCCTCTAAAGACTGAGGCTCACAGGAGCACTTTGAAGGCCAAGTTCTAAGCAGACTGCAGAGTCAAGGGCATGAGAGGAAAATCTCATTTGATTTCTGCAGAGTTAGGGGCTGGGAGATGGGGCAGGAATGCACTGACTGTGTTCTGAGCTGCGAGCAAAGGGAAATAAATATTCCTTGTTCTGAGGAGTGCCTTTGTAAACACGTCTTCATTCAAGTATTGTACAGCCTTAATAGATTTTTTTGTACACTGAATTGTCCTGTTCTTTCGCAGTTAACTTCAAAATGCTGTGTAGAAGGGGACTATGCAGATAGACTGATGCCAAGTCACTTCCATCCAGAGCTTCAGTAATGAAGCCTCTAACTGTATACTGATGCTAAATACCATTGTTAGGAAGCCCAATTATATTTTTTTCCATGCTCACTGGGAAGAAGAGCAGTAGGTCACTTATTCTGAATAACAAATCAGCTTCTTAGCCTTCCCCAGAAATAATTCATTCAAAAAATCCATTTTTTATTTTCATTTTTTTTTTTAAAGGTTGTTGTAAGTTTTATAAAAGCATGCTTTTCTTTTCCAGGGCCTTTCTAAATTCAGTGCCAAGTGCCTAAAATGTGCAATACCCTTGCAAAAGAAAATAATTTCCATGCAAAAGGTTATAAAATGACAAACAGAATTTTAATTTCTCTGTGTGGGTTATAATCTGTAGTGCTTCACTTTGTTGTGCTAACAAAGGGCAGCGTATCATAAAATGACTCTTGAAATTTGTTAGAGAAGGGTATGGGAATGCTCTTGGAAGAATGATAATATCAAACACCTCCTTTGGAATGGTGTCTGCTAATTTAGAGTTTTATTGATGAGATCCTGGAAAACGCTGGCTGACAAAGAATCTGGTCCTTATCCAGAAAATAATGAAAGAATGGAGTATCTGTGGGGGGAAAAAAGTGCCTGCTGGCAAAGGTGATTATTGAAAGACTTCATCAAAAGGATGAAGCTGTGTCACTGGTATTGCAGGGCAGCGGGAACAGAGCTTGGGAAATTGCTCATGATGAAGGAAGAGCTCATTTAAGGAAGATGAGATCTTTTTTCCATGAAGTTAGGGAACCACTTATTGGAAATGCTCAGCTACAAAACTGTCATCACTCACAAGCAGCTCACAGGAAGCTCTTCTGCTCCATCAGACACTGGGGGTTTGTGGTGTGTGAGGATCTGTGAATTGCTCAGGCCATGGGGGGGGCTGCATCACAGCCTCCAAGACAATCTGCTGAGCCAAGAAATGAGGAACAGCATTGATGGCACCTCCCTGTGCAACACTCACAGTAGCTCCAGTGGACTATGGCATAACTAACAGGGAAAATTTCCATGGTCTCACATTTTTTCCCTTATCTCTCTGTCTGTTACCTTCCAGTTCATTTAGGGTCTGAGCCTCTCTCTCTCCCTACACCTGATGCTGGTGAGCCTGCAGTCACTGCTGGAGTGGATTCTGCCCATCCTGAGCACTCTGAGGGTGTGAGGAGGAGCCAGGTGTCGCTGTTAACCTTGCTCAAGTAACACACAGAGAGTTGGAATTTTTGGGAGAGCAGCAGCAGAGATGTTTATTATTTCCTATTATATAATTTTAGCAAGGTGACCATGGGTTGGAGAGTGGTATTGCCACCTCTCAACCACACTGGTCAAAGGCACTGTCACAGAATCATTCCTCTCCTTGGAGAAGACTGTGAAAACAATGATAATATTAACATTTCACAATCTGCTGTTTGCATGAGAAGAGCATGAGAAGGTGCACACTTCTACTTTAATATGAATGCTCAGCAAACCAGGAAAATCTCATGGTGACACCCAGGGCTGGACTACAGACACGCTGAGAGACTGAGGCAATCAGGATTCTGCATCTGAGGCTGCTCTTCCTGCAGCACCTCCCTTCCCTCCATGCCCATCCCACTCCCCTGGGCAGCTCAGAATCCTAGACAGGGTATCTGGAATGGGCTCTGCTCTGTACTGGGCTCTGCTCCCCCAAACAAGCTGCACACACCAAATCTGCCATGACCCAGCAAATGTGATTTGTGATTTCACCTCTGCCTTTACACAGGGTGGGGGGAACACTTTGAGCAATTCATGTGAAATGTTTGCATAACTGTTGAGACTCAGGAAATGATTATTAATCCTGGTAGTAGTTCCAAGAAAGTGTCTGTTATTTGTTTGTATCTCAGAGCTGCTTCCCAAAATAATGGGCAGCACATAAAGTCAAGGGCACTGGGTTCGCTGATGCACCAGCTGCTCTCCCAAGTGGAATTCTTTACAAACAGCCAATAATCTGCTCTGCACTAAGAAGTTTAAAGCATTTTTTTATTAAACTAGCAGTGCTAGAATTGTGTATATCTCCTGGTATTTCATTAAGGTTACTGGCCTTGTGTCCAGGGGCATAATAACGAGCCAGAAGGCTGCAAGAAATGCAAATAAAAATGATACATAGTCCTGGGACTGTTATTTGCAATGCTGCAGTATTTTAATTCTCTAGCACTAGCCTTGGCTTGAGAATAGTGGGCTAAAGCTGAGAGTTACTGATGCACTTCCTCAACCACAGGGACAAGATTTTTTTTTCATGTGCTCTTTAAACCATTTATCCAGTGCTCTAAACCAGGATGGTTTGGAGTAGACTTTCATGTTGCCAAGTTTAAACTGCTTTAGAAAGCTCAGTTAAGAAAGCCATCATGTTAAAATACATGAGTTAAACCTGCTCTGGTTTACTCTGTGGGGAAGCCTGCTCTTCTCCTGTTCCTACAACAATAATGCATGCAATTCCTGAATATTCAAAATTGGGAATAATCTTCTGCTTCTCCCATTAATTATTTTAAATCTTTGGAACCTTGGACTTCACCTTTTGTGTGATGTATTTAAGTGGTAGCTTCTGTTTGTCCTGAGGAAAAGACTGCAGTGATTGTTGTAAGTTAATTCCAGCACAGCATTTCTTCAAGGACTGGCCCATTTTAAGGTACTGGTGACAGAAAACTGATTATTTTAACCCAGAGTAATTGTGAAGTGCTTTTGTGGGCTATGGCAGTGGGTAAGAACTAGTGAGATTCTAAATGTGCCAAGCATGGTGCCCTCTCCTGACAAATAAATCTGCCAGGTTCAATCTAACCAGTCAGCTCAGACAGCTCTGTGCTGCACAGAGCACAGGCTACCCCTGTGTCACACTGCAGAAACCACCTGCAAATCTAACTCAATCCTTACTCTCAGCATTGCTTAAAATAATAATAATCATGTATACCTGGTTTGGATATAACACCATCCAGAAGCAAATAAAAATCTTTCCAATATCTTCCATGGAAACCATGTAGGCTGCAGTCTGCAAGGCACATTTCCCCTTCTTTGGTTGTATTGTCATCTTAAGGAAGGCATCATGATGCTCAAGTGCTCCTAAGAGTTGTGTTTGTTACAGAAGAGAATGTGGAAATTGGGCCTGGAATCAGTTACAGGGAAGCACATTCATTGTCAGAGAGTCCCTTTGGAGCTTTGTCAGGTGGAATATATTTGCCATCAAAATTACTTTCATTTTCAAACAGAAATATTATTTTTGACTGGATGAATCGTCTAGAAAGGCAGCACAAGGAAAATTTAAAGGAAAATCCTAGAAGTCAGTGTATCTGCTGACATCCCCATCCCTGGAGGTGTCCCAGGAAGGGCTGGAGGTGGCACTCTGTGCTCTGGGCTGGGGACAAGGTGGAATCAGTCACAGCTTGGACTTGGCTGTCTGGGAAGGCTTTCTCAACCCTAATGATTCTGTGACTCTGTGAAATCCTATTCTGCATTTTCACAGCATCCACTACAGATGATTCCCACCTTAGTGTGAGCCCTTTGGATCTTGCCAGGGTTGAAATATTTATTGATAACAAGTCTTGCATCAATTGTTGTAGGCAATATATTGCTATATCTGATAGGACCCACCCAACAGGAAAACAATCTTCTGGTTAGCATTGTCAGGGAAAAGAGAAAGTTAATTTCATAAGCTACTGAGATTTTACTGAGTAAAATCAGCAGAAATGAAGGGAAAGTTCAATTTCACTTGTAAGGCTTTGAGAATGACAGACCAAAAAGGCCATTAGGCTGAGAACAAAGGCCCCTATCAGGGAAGGATGTTTCATTGCTAAACCTCCCCTTTTCATGGTCTTTTTAATTTTTGCCCCAGATCACAGAAAGGAATAGGCTGCTGTATCCAAAGGCCACTTCCAGGGGCCTGAGAGTCAACAGCTCTGACCAGCTGGAGCACAGAGCTGGACCCTGGTCCCAGCCCACAGGCAGCATCCCAGCCTGCCCTCAGCTCAGCCCCTCTCAAGCACCAGGGGGAGCTGAACATAAATCACAGAATCCCAGGTTGGGAGGGTCCTTAAAGCCCATCCAGTGCCACCCCTGCCATGGGCAGGGACACCTCCCACTGTTCCAGGCTGCTCCAAGCCCTGTCCAGCCTGGCCCTGGACCCTTCCAGGGATTCAGGGACAGCCACAGCTTCTCTGGGCACCCTGTGCCAGCGCCTCCCCACCCTTACAGGGAAGAATTTCTTCCTATTATCTCCTCTAACCTACCCTCCTTCAGCTTAAAGCCATTCTCCCTCCTCCCATCACTCCAGGCCCTCATAAGGAGTCTCCTTCCATCTTCCTTGTCACCTCCTTCACCTACTGGGCATCCCACTTAATTTGGATCATCCCAGTTCAGAAGCACCAGTGGGACTGGGACATAAAGCTGTGTTTATTTAGAAAGCTGACTGCCATATTCCATACTTGGGCCTGGTAACCAAGGTTTAATTGGCAGCTATTCCCGTGGCCTCCCTGGACACCAACCTGTGTGTCCAGGTCTGCTCTGCACCAGCAGCTGTGAGCGTGTCACAACCAACCCTTCACAGGGCACAGATTTCAATCTCAGCACCTCATTAAAGTCTGTTCACAGGGTTTGATATCAAAGACCTGCACTATTTGATGTAGGCAGCTTCTCCTCTGATCACCCTCTTCCCAATTGCTGTAGCTGTTTGCTGAATAATTTTTTAATAGAGCCATGACCTTGCAAGTTCTTGTGTGAGCTGTAACAGCACGACCAGAATCAGCTTTCTCTGGTTATTGCACACCAGCCCAGATACACAGCTCATGTTTAATTCAGGAATATGTCAGCATGTCTCCTGACATGAGCCAGTGAAGGCCCCTGGCCTGGTTTGGAAATTCAGGTCTGCTAAGGAAGGCAGGAGCCTCCCTTGGAATGGAGAATGTGAACCCTCTCCCTCTGAATTATTATAATTTTGAAATGAAGGGGCTCTCAGGCAAAGAGAGGGGAATAAAAGTTCTGTACTAGGAAAATTAAAATGAAAATGCAGTAGAACAACAAAAAAACAAAACAACCAAACACTGACAGAGTCAGAACATGACCTGACCCCCTGTTGCTCAGGGTGTTGGCAGCAGTCCAGTCAAGTCCTCCTGCAGTGACAGATGTGGTTCTGTTGCAGCAGAGATGATCCTGTAGAAGGGTGTAGTTTTCTCTGAAGGTCCAGTGGTGGTGAGATGGGTCTGGTGTTCCTCTGGGAATGCAGAGCACACAGGCTGTGCTGGGCTCTGAATCCCAGGCTTTATCCAGGTGGGAATTTGGGCTCCTCCCTGGGTGCAGCATCTCCCATGGATGATGGAATTGGATCAGCCCTGCAGGGAGCCTGGATGGCCCATGGACAGCAGAGATCCCCTGGAGGGAGGATGGGTCCTGGAAGGGATAAAGAGCCCTGCCCCAGCTGGGTTTAACAGCTGGAATAGAACACACACTGCTGGGTACATCCTGCACTGCAGCCTAAGGCAATCCCCAAAATGTGGCCACCTCTAATTGGTCACTGGGTCAAGTTGTTTGCACACACAGACTCACAGAACATCTGCTCATGGTGTGAAAATGGATTATTTAGGTTTGCAGATGAGTGGGGGAATGAAAGGTCACATCAGCTATTATGTAAAATCCTTTTTATGGCATGCACCACATAGTTAAAAAATAAGGGGTTGAATTAAATATTTGTGTTAACTGTAAACCTTAGCATAATCATTTGCATTTCTAATATACATTGAATTAAATGAAAAAAACTAATAAGGTATTTCAAAACTACATTTGCAAGAATAGACAGGTGAAAAAACACTATACCTATGTAATATGATGCATTCCATACTTATTATATATTATCAAATGTTAGAAAAGGGGGAAAAAAACCTAAAAGAAAAAATGTATTTAACCATCCTGTCCCATAATGGGAAAACTTCTGAAGCACTCCCTGTAGAACTCTTTCAAGGTTTCATTCTTCCACACATTTCCATGAAGCTGATGCAATGCAAAATGAAGCAAAAAAGATTAAACTTCATTTTAGGTGCCTAAAGAGGTAATCAGCTGAAAAATTTGTGTTCTGCATTTCAGATTCACAGGCCACAGAGAGATGTGTGAGCATGACAGTTTCAGTAATGTGAATGTGTTATATTTTTTTACATTTCCATGTTCAAGAATCACAAGTATTTGTCTCTCTAGAAGAAAACCCATCCCTTCCAAATTCAGTCAGTTTATTGCTTTCTCAAATGTAGCATGTTGGCACAAACCCAAATCTCCCATTTCACATCACATTCAGGAGTGATGGACAGCAGCAGCCCATTAGAACAGGCAACTTAGATAGACATAAGTGGATTTGATTCATAATATACTTAAAAGTAGTGCCAAGTCACTCAAAAAATATTCTGTTTTTATGAGATCTGTGCCTTCTGTTTCATCCTTCCTCCTCAAATGGAGAATTCCTAGGAATTTTGGGGTTCCAACTTTGATCAGACAACCCATTTCCAGGATAGATCTTGACAAAATACATTTGCAGAGCAAGTATGGTGGAAAATGTTTTCTAATTTCTGTAGTTTCTGTTCAATTCTCGTGTGGCTTTCTTAGGTAAGTTTTCCCCTACTATAAATTTTCTTTCAGTGCTTCACTGGTGTGTTCTTTGCTTTCTGCTGCTGCTGAGGACCAATATTTTCCCTAGCACAGTTACTGATCCTTCTTTTGGTTTTAATATTCTTTCTTGAGAATAAATAAGCTTAGCAGGATTTCAGAGCCCTCAGCAAATCCAGCTCTCCAGCTACCAGGATGATGACTTTTCTGCCTACACATTTCTGAACAACAATATTTCTGCATTTTCCTTGCTCATACAAATCACCAGAAAGTTTTAAGCAGTGTATTTTTTTTCACTGCTTTGGAGAGAGGGATAGAATTGAATCTGCCAATATTTTTTAAAAAGTTTTTAAAGGGCCTTACCGGTTCACAGTGGGAAATAAGTTGTTTTGTTACCATTGTCATTTCTATTACATTTTTTATCTTATTGTTTTGGGTGTTTTTCATGCATAAAAGTAAAACCACCGTCTATGTATGCACTACTCTTTGTAGTGTCTACCTTTTTTTTTAAATTCCAGTATTTAAGGAGATGGGAAAAACAGAATTAGTGCTTCTCTAACCTCCTAACAAAAAGTCATGGGTTTTATTCCACGGTTTTAGTCTAAGCTGGTCAAATTTGTTTTCAGTTATAATTTCCTCATTAAGAAATAGAATAATTTCCCTATTTCTTTTCCAATCTCAGAACCTATGGAAGAGGGCATGAATCACCAGAAATCTGTCAAATGGCACATCAGAAAATACAAGGCATCAAGTTAAGCAGGACAGGCCCTTCACAGGAAAAGACTGGCTCTGATAAGGTTAAAAATGTGTCCTCATCTGCCATGGTCAAGACTGCTGAACCTCTCTTCATGTGGATCTGCACATTTTCCTTTATATCATTAGTTCCATCCCGGATGATAGGTTCTGTTTAAATAACTACCACAGAAAACAGCTCCATGAAATGCATTGTTTAAATGTGTTTCTTTAATTTGTTAAAATTACTCTTCAATGTCATGTTGCTTTTAATCTAAAAACACAAGAAGACAAGGTCATGACCAGCCTTGTCTTAAATAAAAGCTACTGAGTATCTTGCAAATTCTTCCAAGCTTCCTTTGTCTCATGTGTGGTATTAGAGGATGCAGATGGATAAAGGAGTTCCCTGTGTCACTGCAAAGGAAGAGAAGTTTAGTGAAGGCGCCCAAAATCCAAAATCCAAAATCCAAAATCCAAAATCCAAAATCTTTCCTTCCTTCCTTCCTGCCATCCATCCATCCATCCATCCATCCATCCATCCATCCATCCATCCACAGTAGGGACAGAGGAAATCCCATTGTTTCCACTTCATAAATAGAGAAATTAAAATTTTGGTTTACATAGATTATGAACCTGATTGTGGAAGAGACGAGAAATTAAATTGAGACATATTCCTAGTTTTATTTGTGGGGGTTTTTTTTTTCCCTTTTCCTGTCAAAGGAAAATCCTATCTTATTTTCAGATTTATACTCCCTTCCTGCTTCTTATTATGTAAAAGTCCTAGAATATTGGTGATTTAAAACCTCCACACTGGATTGAATGGCATGGCTCTGGTTCAGCAGCCTCTTCTAGTTTGTTTCTAGATGTACAGAATAAATCATAAATAACTAAACCCCACTAAATAGATAATAGAGAGCCTAAATAAAGCAATACATTGCTGTCCAACAAGCTTCTGCAAAGCTCCAAACCTTCCCACTGGGACAAATCTTCAGGATCTAAAAAACCCAGGGCTTATTGTTTACAGAGCTCTGGAATCCTTGTGCTGACGATGTGTTCAGCATTCATTTGAAAAGCAAGCCAAACCACATCATAAATTTTTCAGGAAAACAATGGAAACATGGGATTTATGATCATTGACTCTTGCTGAAGGCTGATCCTGTAGATCTGTATTTGTCATTTCGATTGCACAAAGCCATTTTTCAGTTTTTCATGGCTGGCTGAAGGGTTAGAGTGCCAATGGAAACATCAGGTTGAAATAACAGATGTCAGAAATATTGCACCAGGAACCAGGAGCTACTTTAACAGACCTTGTAAAATATTGCTCCTTCTTATACTGAACATGGAGGTAAGAGCATTTTTTATTTGCTTTTTAAGTCAACTGGCACTTTGTCTCAACTGGAACCACAGGCTGGGGTTGTGAGAGGATTCAGTTTGTGCCAGTGCATGTGAAGTTTTGTTTTCAAGGCAGTGAACAACTCACATGGGCTTTTGCTGAACAATAAATACATTGGCTATTTAAAGGTCCTTTAACAGCATAAAAGCATTGTATCACTCCTTTGCAGCTGTTTCACTGAAAAATATTTAATTCTTGTCCCCTCTTGCATTCATCTAAAGAAAGGCCATTTATTTTCTTTCCAGTTGTGCTTTGCTCAGGGAATATTCCCCAGTGCCTTTCTGGCTTGGGCTATGCTTGAAGGTTTTCCCAGCATGTCAAACAAGAGTGTGAAAAATTATTTCCTTGTCAAGTGCATCTTTGCTAGAAAATAACAGTAGGGATAAAGAATGTAGCTGGAAAAGGGTGAATTGTTAATGGTTAACCAATTTAATGCAGTATCTTAGTTTATAAGTGTTCTGTTGGATGAAAATTAATTTTATTTAGGGCAAGAGATCAATATTTGCTTGTCCTGTATGAGAAAATGCAATTGTTCATATATATCAAGGCAAGTGCTATCACTGTTAAACAGTGATCCAGGCAAGATTTTTGTTGTTGTTGTTGTTATTTTTTCTCCTCTAAAGAAATCTGATTCAGAGTTTCTTTGGTATGGATTTCATAAAGATCCTGATTTTGAAAGAAAAAAAAAGAAACGCAGACTGGTACTACAATGAAAGAAATTGAGAAACCAAAGTTAAATTTCTGTAAAACAGAGAGCTTCAAGTTCCTCTTAGCATAAGAAATATGAAGTCAGGAATGGAACTCAAATGCTTAACCTCAAAAACTTCCTGGAATTTTAAACATTTCTTTGTTGATAATTTTGCATAAGGTCTGTACAAACTTGTTACATAAATATTAAATATTGTAACAAGCCAAAGGCATTGCTCCTACAAAAAGAAGCAATATTTCAGGTGGTGGTTTAGCCTGGAGGCAGCCAAGCCCCACAGAGCTGTTTGTTCACTCATTTATTCATCCCCCCCAGCTGGGGTCAGGGAGACAAACAGAAAAAAAAGTAAAACTCCTGGTGTGAGATGAAGAATGGAAGGGGAAGGGGAAAAGGGAAAGAGAAAGGAAAAGAGAAAAGGAAAAAGGGAAAAGAAGGGGGAAAGGGAAAAAAATGGGAAAAGGGAAAAGGAAAAAGGGAAAAGAAGGGGAAAGGGAAAAGAAGGGGAAAAGGGAAAGAAGGGGAAAGGTAAAATAAGGGGAAAGGTAAAATAAGGGGAAAGGGAGAAGAGAAGAAGGGAAAAGGGAGAAGGAGGGAAAAGGGAGAAG
>VXBR01004985.1:314125-381495 GCA_013400215.1 Cisticola juncidis | reverse complement strand
AAGAAGAAAAGAAAAGAAAAGAAACAATGAGCATATTCAATTCAAGGTCCATTACCTTTGCCTGGTGGGTGTTACAACCCCACTTGGAGTCAATGAAATGTCTCCTATTGACTTGGAAGTGTTTTCAGTCAGACCCAAAGCACAATGGCTGTGACACTTGTTAATCTAGATGAGCATGATTTAATAAAGTTGAAAGGTTCTCTTTTAACCAAGAAACCTGAAAGTTCTGAATGCATTTTCATATATTTCAGCATGTTTCTAACCCAAAACATGGAGCAGCAGCTCTGCAAAACAATGCCCTGAGGCAGATGGAATTCTAGCACACAAAACTCAGCAGCCCCTGTAGATCACTTGTGCATAGGAATTACAGACACTGCTCAGAATGTAATTTCCTTCAAATTCTCCCTGGAAAATAAATTACTTCAGATAGGATGAAAGATCTTGCTAAAATAGTCTTTTTGCAAAATGAAACTCCCATGGCTAGGCAGCTCTGAATGAGTTCTGGTTGAAAATAGAGTATGTTTTTTAGTATTCTGTAATTTAATGATTTTTAAATTTTTTTTGTACATTATGTGATAAAATAGTGCATACTGAGACTTAATGGCAAAGTATGATATAATGAGTCAATATATATATATCTTTCAAATAGCAAAAAATTGCTCCTGCCCTGACAAGAGCATCTTTTTGTATCTATGTTCATCACAAATACACAATATATTCCATATGTCCCAGTCTGAACCATTCATTCCAGCACTGTTACTGTATTATTCTGATATATCACTTTTAGTATCTTGCTACTTGCTGAACAATCATGATGGAATATAAAATCTGTATGCAAGTTCACAATACTTTTCTAAACATTTTTCTGAAACCATCTTTAAATCAGTTGAAAATGAAATGCCACTTGTTAAAATAATATTTTCCTCCAATGACAGCTTTTAGCAATTTGATGGTGCACGAAAACTTACATCTCTCAGTTCTGCAGGAATATCTTCTCATAGCACTCATATATTTTTTTCATCAGACTCTTTTTAGAGGAGCAGAGAGAAAAATACACATTTGCTTTCAAAGGCATGGGGACTTTTAACATGAATTTCTTATTTCTGTAGTAAACAGAAATAATTTCTTATTCTGTAGAATTTCTGTTCACGTGGACGCTCCTGGTTAGCACAGGTAAGCACCAACTTTTAGGGAAGTCACAACCTGTGTTAATTTGATGTTTAGTTTGAACAAGTCTGACAGAAATGTGTTTTAGACAGAAATAATTCAGGACAAATGTGAAGCATCAAGCAGAGATTTACACATTTGCAGCAGTGTTGCTAACCCCACCCCAATAACTGAATGGCTTTTAGCAGGGTAGTACTGGAGACTGAGCACTTGTGCTTTATTTTTCCATCTGAACTCTTAATAAACACATTTAATATGCACATTTGTACAGAGAATTGGCAGGAAAAAATCACTTTATGATAACTGATGCTATTTTTTTAAGAAGACCAAACGACTTGTATGAAGAAAAATCACCACCATTTTCTTTACAGAGGGGAATGGAGTATAAGAAAGGGTTCACCTTTGTGCTGGTAATGTCCCTGCAAACTCCTGCTGATTCACAAAGGTCTGCTCTGGTTGAGCTGGGTAATAAACTCAAATTGGGCTTTATTCAGTGAGAATATTGAAACAGGCAATGGGACTGAGACAAAAAAAAATAAAAGGAGTGGTAGCCTGCACTAGGTGCAAATCATTTCCAGATCTTGCAGTGTGAGGAAAAGGCACATTTTTAGTCACAAGTCAAGGAAATCTGTCTCCACTAACTGCAACCAATAAATTTATTACACCTGCAGAGCACCTTTGTTTTGGCTTTTGTGAAGCCTTTTAAATGTCCCTCTAAATATATTTTGGTGATCAAACACCAAAGTGTGGGCACAGTTTTTCTCCAGGCGTGTCAAGGTTCCCTTTTGTTGTTGGGAGCCATTTCTCATGAACAATTTTTAATTAGAGAAAATTCAATAATTTGGTGAGAGCTACCTGGATTATTTCAAAGTCCTCAGAGGGACTATGAGATCATTAATTCTCTGTAACTTTCTCCTGCATATTTACTCTGGAAGGAAAACAATGGTCTCTGTAACAAATTTCAAAGGGAAAGGAAATGATCCACTTTCCTGTCCATTGTGAAGAAAGTAGAAACACGTGGCTTAAACCATGATCTTTTTGTGATACAGCTTGGTATTAAAACCAAGCAGACTGACCAACCTGTGCCAGCAACTGCATTTGGAGAGTTGGTGCTGCCTTGCTGGAAGAAAATGGGATAAAAGATGTTCCAGCAGCCCCATTTGCTGTCACTCTGCATGTGCTGGGCTTTGTGACCTTGTACAATGCACAAAAATGGACAAGCATGGAGATAAATCTTTAGAGACAACATAAAACAAGCCCAAAAAAAGTATTGTTTATCCCTCCATGCATTTCATTAGGATAGTGCCATGCCCTGCTGGCAGTAGCAGACTCAGTAGGACAGTTAATGCATGTGTGTTGGCAGATTTTGGATGAGCCTTATCTCTCCCAGGAGGTCTCAATAATTCAGTTTTTGGCAGTGGGGGCACACTGCAGTGGGTTTGGTTTAATGTAGCATGAGGTACAGTGTATATTTAGAGATTTTGAATCACCAAATCATTCTTAAGCTTTCAAATCACCATGTGATTTAGTATCCTTGGTATTTAACTGTAAATATTTTTGTTCAATACTGCATTTAAATGGGCAAGATGGGATCTGATGGGTTTCTGTACTCATAAAACAGAGACAACTTGGAAGCTTATTGGTTCTTGGAGGATTGAGGTAACCCAAATTTTTAACTACTGCACCATCCTGGCTTTATCCTTCTTAATGTTTTCTTGTTTTTCATCCAGCTCTGTTGAAACAGTTCATTTGCTTATGTTTTAGGGCACCATTTCTGCTTTGGTTATTGTTAAAATTTATTAGCCTTCCCTCACAGAGCAGTGATAATATTGTTATTTGTGAGAGGTAAAATTTATAAGGTCTTCTGGAGGAAATGTTTATTGCCTTGCAGGCTGCAAACTACAGTGCAGCCACCTCATAACTGAGTTTTCTACGAGTGCTTTGTGGCCACATCAGTGGCAGCAGCAGAGAAGGGAAGAAAAGCTGCTGGCCTGATGTGGATTCTGAGAGTGAAGCTGTCCTGGGGCTGAGCTGAATTCCAGCCTGGGCTGTGCAAACATTGCCACTGGGTGAGGAACATGCAGATCACTCCTTCTCCCCTCTCTGGATGCTGCAAGTTAATAACAGGAATTGCAGATAACCATTGATTGATTTCATTTCAAATCTTCCATGTCCTGCAGGTGCTTTCCTTTAATTATTCATGAGATATTTTCATCAGCTGGGTACAAAAAGAGATACAGGACCTGTGTCCTGTGAAGACAAACAGGGGTGGGTGCTGAGTGACTTTTTAACACCCTAGGAAGTTCTAGATGTGTTTTTAAGACACTGTAGCAAAAATGATGGCTCCTTTTAATAGTTTTGTGTGTTCTACTGACCATTAGGACTGTGTCTCACCCTGATTGATGAGAGTAACAAAAGCAAAATATCCTCTACACATAACAATGTCGCCAGTCCCAAAATATTTTTCTTAATGATTTGCCAAATTTTGCTAATGTTGAGTTAGAAAAATGTATAAGACTACCTTAGAAATGCACAAAATTCTCAGTCTAGGCCATAAGCAATGATAGACTTTTTTCCATATTTCAAACACTATTGCTTATTGCTAATTAAATATCTGAGCTTGCTCCCGACTCTATTCAGATTCCTGTTAGGATGAGTCTGAGCTCAAGCACTTCATATACAGAATTCCCAAATGAATTCAGAATGTTCATAAATTTCAGTGCCTTGAACAGAAGTTGGCAGTAACTGCACAGAGCTTTAGAAAAGCATCCACGACAGTTCAACAGATCTTTAAAAAAAAAGGTAAAATCACTCCCTCATCCCAAACCAGCTTTCATGAACTGTTCTTTGTATAAATTTTTCCTTACTCACAAGCATGTCACGACTTCAAAAATAAAAGTTGATTGCTTGTATACTTCTGGCAGAGACCCTGAGATTGTCATTTGGAAGATGTGATGGTCCAGAGCTGCTCTAGAGGTCCATGGTCTTGAAAGGAAACCTTGGTTTAGGTTTGGTCCTTCATAAAGCTTCCTGTGCCCACAGAAATATTTCAGGCAAAGTAATCCCCTTGACAAATGTCTGGTGTCTTCTGTGAGGGCTTTGGCATCTACTCCAAACAGCTTCAGAAGGGAAATTAATCTCAAGCAAGAATATCCTGCTTTTGTGCTGTCCTTACATTGGTGGATTCTGGTTCCTTCTGAATGTTTGGTGGGTTGGTTTTTTTTCCAGATTATATCAAATAATTTCCCCGGGTTTTTCTTTTTTTGTGTTAAAAATATAAATATCTGAGCAAACAACCATTCTGTTTGTAATGGTGTTAGGCCCAGAGCAATGAGAGGCTGAGAGATTCTAAGGGATGCTGTAGCACTGAAATCACTTGTGCCTTCTTCAGAAATACCCAGGATCTCAAAAAATGAACTCCAAACACTTAAAGAAAAGCACAGTGTTCCGATGTTAATGAGCAGCCTTCGTTATGAATCAATGTGAAATTGCAGAGTAGTTCTTCCACTCCAGATCCATTTGCCTCCTTTGTGGTGACTCCAATAGGTTGTATTGAATTTTGAATTTCTGGGCTCCAGCAGCTGCCAGGAGTGAATTGCACAGTGGCAGAGCCAGCGTGCTGCTCGCAGGCAGCCCCTGGAGGGTTCTGCTGTGGCAGGGGCTGTGCTGGAACAACGGGGCCACTTTGTCACACTCAGCCACTCATCCTGGCTCCTACAGGGCTTTGTCACCAAACAATGAATGCAGGGCTGAGGAGCCCTCCTGCTACTTGGGTTAACAGGAGAGCAGAGACTCGACTATGTTTAATGGTACAGAATAAAAAAAGAAAAATAAAATAAAATTTAAAATAAAAAAAGAGTTAATGAGATACTTTCTTAGTTGTTGGCAAGTGAGAGCTCCGTATTGACAAAACCACAATCAGGCATCAGGCAAACAATCGCTGCATTCCCGTGTTCACAAAGGGAGAAATCACTGAGTAATAGCAGTGCTTTGCCAGAAGAAAGCTCCTTCTCCAGCCTCTAAAGCCTTTTATAATCTCCTGACTCCTACAAAAGCAGCTGCAGGACAGGGAGGCCGGGGCTGGAAGGTGCTTGGAGCAGCCTGGGCTGGTGAGAGGTGTCCCTGTCCATGGCAGGAGGTGGGACTGGATGGGCTTTGGGGTCCCTTCCAACCCAAACCATTCCAGAATTCCATGACTTGATTGTATCTTTGATTAGAGAGCTCTCAGGGCCCAGGCTTTTGCAGACATCATCATGGACTTGGGTGTATCCAGAAGTTTTCCACAGTTGTCCCTCTCTCCAATTGATTTGGATGCTAAATGCCACTCCAAATGTTCACAATCTTGAGAGCAGATCAGCTGGAGAGCTCCAACAAATCCACCAGTCACCAGCAGCAGTGATCACTCCCAGGCTGAATTTGCAGCAAATTTTTGTGCTGCTGATGGTACCACAGTGAAGGCACAATATTTTCCTTTTGCTTTTCTGCCTGGTTGCAAAAGAGAATAAAGAAGGATCACTCTTTTAACTGCTCTTTCCCATCATCAGACTGGTTTAGGGTGGTGTTTCTCCCACCCAAATCCACCTGCAGTTGTGTAATCCAAATTAGAGAAGCAACATTTTTCTCATCCTATTTAAATAGCACCAAATGGGTCCATTACGTACCCCTCTGGACTTCCTGGAAATGAGGCAGACATTAATTCTGAAAGATTAATTGAAACATTACCTCTGGCACCACTGCAGGTACTGCAGCTCTTTATTGATCCCAGTTTGGCATTGACATCCAGCTTCCATTTCAGGTGATGATGTAGAGCCTGGTGAGAGAATGAGAAAGATCTTGTTACTACAAGAACAAGGAGTTAGTAAGGTGAATATACATGTGACAGATACACTCTCTTAAATCTTCTCACACAGCAGATCCGTCACAGTTGTTATTATTCACCAAGGCTAGTCACAAAAAGTGGTTTGCAGTAGAAAAATCCATTTCATTGAAAGCTAAATATCTCATGGAGTTCTGTCTGTTTTGACAGCCTCCCTCACTGAGAGTTTTATGAGGTGCTTGTCCTTTGGTAAAAACAACTGGTGGTGGGGAAGATGAGATGAAAACCAAACCTCTCACAGCAAAATCTAGGTTTCACAAAATTATGTAGGGGGTTGAGACTTTTAAGGTTTAAAAACTTCTCCAAAGTAGGATGAAAAAGAAGTTAAGACATCCCTAAAAAATATTTCTGTTCTCTGTTACTCACATAGTTGTGGGATGGCACCTTCCTTCAGTCCTCTGCTAATTGTTCAGATATGAAAATAAGAGTTTGTACAGGTGATTTTTATCACAGACATTTGAGAAATAAATTTTAAAAATTAAAAAATTAAATAGAAGAGAGAAGGAAAAATGGGACATTTTTCTAAAGGAGGAGAACAGCTGCCTGAGACTGAAGTACAAGCTGCACCTGAACTCAAGGCTGAGGCAGTCTGACTCCAGGTTTAGGAATAGAATCAGGGAAATGGAAAAGCTCTAGAGGTGTTTGGAAGTTAATGATGCAGCACTGCAGTAAAGCCCAAATTAAATTCTCTGTTTTCTCAACAGAAGCACATTAAAACAGAAGTACTTCAGAATAAAGGTGTCTTATGCTGCTTCATTGTTGCTCCCTCTGAATGGGTTTTCTTTTCTGGTTTTGCTGCCATGCAATGATATGTGGGGGGTTTCCTGCTCATAATTCTAAGTGAAATCTTTTTGGGACAAAAACAAAGGACAGGGCAGCTGAAAATATGAAGCAAGTGCAGAAACTGATAGAAAACTGAATAAAGTAGAATGTGTTCAATTATGTACTCTGACTGCTGGACACTACTGCCAGCAAAAGGAAAAAGAAGGGTAACTGGTCTCATGTAAGTGTCCTTCCTTGTCCAAAATGCTCTGGACAGAGGGATTGTCAGAGTCTGTAACTCTGATTTCTGCTTCTTTATTTAGGAACTTAAATGTAGCCAGAGTGGCTGGAAGTTCTGCTGAGTTGTCCTTACTTGCACAGGATGTCTGGGACAGAGACTTAAGGTTTCAAAATGTGAAAAAATAATCCTGTTTTTTAACACATCTGTGACTCTACCCATGCAGATGAATAGAGAAAGAGAGAATTAATATGTCCTTGTTTTGCTTTAAAAGAGCTTTCTCTGATTCCTTCCTTCCTTCCTTCCTTCCTTCCTTCCCTCCTTCCTTCCTTCCTTCCTTCCTTCCTTCCTTCCTTCCTTCCTTCCTTCCCCCCATCTCCCACTTGTTTTCTTCTGGACCTGGCCAACAACTCATACTTTATTCCCTAAATCTTAATAACTCAGGTTTTGTCATGTAAATGAAGCAATTCACTCTAAATTGTGTTTATGGTTGTGGGTTCTACTGTTTAGACTCTGATACCTTTTAATTCTCTAAAAATCTTTGTTTCTTCTCTTTTAGAGGTGTCTTATTCAGGGATAGTTTGTTTTTTTTTCCTCAGGCAATAATTACTCTTTTTCAGCTGCATTGATAGGGTTTTGGGTGTTATTATTTGAAAATTTGGAGTGTTTAATTTTTTATTTTTTTTTTTTTTTTTATGAAAGGGATGGTAGAAGATTATTTGTTTTATAGCTTTCCAAGCTCTCTTTTTACAGACTTAGATTACTCAGGAAATAATAAAAAATTACTAAATAACCTCTCCATCAGGAAGGATTTTCACAGGGACTAGGCTGGTAGAGAGAGTTCCAAACAAACCTTTGCCACAAGAAATATTTCTGTAGAGAGGGAAACCAGACAGTCATGGGAAATTTAGAACATTTTGACAGATGGATCACAATATCCATCGAGAGAAAAACCAGAGAAGCAGTATAGACCTTCTCTCCTCTGAGCAGCCTAAACTTTGATATCTGTAACTCCAGCCTGGCCCCTATTTATAAGGACAGAATTTCACTGGCAAGGAAATCAGGAATAGGGAGGGGAGGGAGAGGAGGTTTGTTCTCAGCAGCTGGTCACAGAGAAAGGTTGTTTTCTTGGGAATGGGGAAAAAAAATCCCCATTTGACAGCAGAGCTGAAAAGGTGGTCACAAAATAAACAGTGCTGCCAACAGGAGCTGTCACCATATTTAAGGCTGATGAGTAGTAATTAATGCAGATTCTTTCAAGCAAGACTTGCAGGCTCAAATGGTGCTCAGTGATTCACAGAGGAAGAGGAAAGTGAGAGACTCCTACTTGGAATTTGAATTCAGTGCCTGTGAAAGGCTGGAAGTGCTGGTGTGCAGCTCTCCCAGCCTTCAGCTGCAGCACAGGAGTTCAGGGTGTTTATTCCAATTGCAGCAGCTTTAAAAACAACAAGAATCACAAGCAGAGGTGTCTCTAATCTGTTCTGACTCTCTCCAACATCTTCAGATCTCAGCACAATTTGGAAACACTGATGGAAACTTCCAGTTAATTCCTGGGTGTTCATAATCCTAAGGTTAAGATCCCAACTGTTTGGGGAGTTAAAAATGTTCATTTAGGCATGTCTGAGAAAAAGTCAAGAAGGATGAAAGAGTGATAATTTGATTCCTGCTGTTTAGCTCTAGTGTCTGCTTCCTGGAAATGTCTTAATAATTGTAGGATGCAAGATGTAAGATGCAAGGTATGGGATAGAAGACATATACATATTATATGCATAAAAACAATATTTTATGTATAAAAACATATTTTATGTATAAAAACAATATATCTCCTACCTTATGTAACTTACAAATTATGTCATTCTTGAATTTTCAGGTGGAGGTGCACTGTGCAAACTGGTTTTTGTGTTTTCTAACAATTTCATGCTGCAGAAATGTTTATAAGCCCTGAAGCACAGTGCAAAAGACCCCCAAAATCTGCATTACTGATTGGTGTTGATCAGCTGTGGCTTTGCATGTCTAAAAACCAAAAAGAAATATGCTTTGCAGGACAGATGGGCTTTGCAGTGTTGATCCCCAAATGCATGTGTTGCACAAGTGGTTGAATTTAGTCCCACTGATGTCAGGGGAGGAGGTAGGAGCTGAGCTCTGCCCAGATCCTTGTTTAGCTTTTGTCAAGCCACCCCTCCTCTGTGTACAACTTCCTACCAGCAATGGTTAAAAGCCAAGAAAAGGAACAACTGCTTCACCACAGAGCTCCACAAAGCACCAAGGGCTGTGTGAGTCCTGCCCTGAGGTTCTGGAATGTTCCTCAGTATGGACCATGAAGGAGGTCCTGGGCAGACCATAGAGTTATTTCACCTTCCTCACCCTTCCCTCCTCTGCCACTGGAAAAGCTGGGAAGGGCTGTCCCACTGAGCTGTGCTGGTGCTGTCCCCAGGCTTGTTTGACTGCCAGGTTTCAGGGATGGGCATTTCCCAATCTCAGTCATGCCATGAGCCTCAAATCTTTTGACTCAAATGAAGCTTCCTGGTAAAGTGGCCTAAATGATTAATTACAGTTTTCCTAGAATCACAGAACATCCTGAGTGGGAAGGGACCCACAGGATCATCCAGTCCAACCCTGTCCCTGCCCAGACACCCCAACAATCCCACCCTGTGCATCCCTGGGAGCGCTGTCCAAACCCTCCTGGAGCTCTGGCAGCCTTGGGGCTGTGCCCATTCCCTGGGGAGCCTGGGCAGTGCCCAGCACCCTCTGGAGAAGAGCCTTTCCCTGAGCTCCAACCCTCCCTGATGCAACTTGAGGCTTTCAGTATCTGCACTGTGGGTGTCAGCCCTGCTGGGGTCTCCCCAAACTCTGCAGGGCAACCTGGAGCACCCTCTCCCCTTCTTCTCTCCTTGGGATATTTCAGGGCTTTTTCCCAATTCCTTCCTCACCCTTAGTTTATTTTTAAAGCAGGGATATGGTAGAGTTTCATTAACAAATTAAACAGTTGTGTTTGGTGCAGATTTGGTGCTCAATTGATACAATTATTAATTCAACTTAAGGTTCTGTTCCAACCTGCACAAATTATATATGAACTAAGACAAAATTAGTGGATATGTTGAATGAAGAGCTTACTCTTTTCCAAAACAAGTATCTTCTGAAGGAGCCAAGATGTTGCAGCAAATACAACTTCTTGAGTACAAAAATTAAAGTTCAGCCAAGGATAGCAATAGTTCTTTGATTAGTTGTAAGTTTCCAAGTAAAAAATCCCACCAGTAATCAGGAATATATATTAGCATAAATTACACACAATAAGAATGGTAAGAAAAACAACAAACTCTGAACCTTGGAATCTGGCTTTAACAGCATGAGAATGCACTTTAATTTAGTGTTTGTTTGAGTTAGTGTATTGTTTTTCATTTTTCCAGTCAGGGACTCTCACCCAAAAATATCAGTTTTACCCAGGGCAAGATCAGTGAGAAGATTTTTGTCAGCCACAAAAACTGGAGGTTTTATTTATCAGAAACTTTTACATATCAGCTGGCTTTGGCAGCTTAAAAATCTCTGGATTTTTCTCTTAGCTCAAGCCTGGTATGGGATGTGCCACCAGCAAGGCTATTCCCCACAATATTCCCATTATATCACCAATTATTTCTAGCCTTGAGGATATCGAGGTTTTTGTGTGCGCATAATGAAGACTCACTCCATGACAGCTTTCCAAGACCTGGACTTTAAAAGAAATCTGGTATCATCAGCCTTAAAGTGAAATTCCTGAGCTGCCAAAACATCAGTGATTCCTAAAGGAGCCAGCACAGCCTGTCTCTAACAGGGAGAAGAGACATTTGCTACAAGGAAATTTAAAAAAAATAAAAGAAAGAAAGAGGAAAACGGCTAATCAAAACAATGATTTATTTTTTACTTGTATGATTCATTCCCTTAAATAAACAGCAAGTAAAAATCAGCCTCCCTGTAGCTACAAATTGGCCAAAGCACTCACAGATCAATCTTGATCACTCTTGATAATGGGCTTTTTCCACTGAGTCCATTTCACCCAGTGTGCAAAGTGCAGCTCCTTACTCTCAGCTTAATGCATTTAATAAAACTTAATTAAACATTTGTGAGCTTAATGAAGCACTCTGGAAATGAAAACAAAGGCAAGCCAACATCCTTCTAAATGGAAACTTGGCCATCAGAGTCCCACTGAAAAACCTGAAACTGTGCTGAGCTTTTAATGTGTCCTCTGGGGTTAATAGGGTAGATCAGGGTAGCAGTGCAAGTCCTGTCACAGTTTATTATTTATTTCTTTTTATTAGCATGTCAGTCAGATGTAGGAGTTTTGTGTTGTGCTGTGTACTCCAACTGGAGCTGGACAAAATCAATTTAGAGGTAACAAAGAGAACAAATCCCAAATATGTAACTTACACAAAATGCAGTGAATTCATTTATGGTAGGGACCTTCATATCAATGAAGGAAGATAAAGGTGGATAAAATATTGGAAAACACGTGAGAATACCAAGTCTGTCCCTGGGAGCTGGTGGGGAAGGTGTGGGCAATCACATTCTGTTTCTCCAGCTAAGGAAATGAGATGCTGATAACTTGGTGTTCCTCCCACCACAAGCTATTGCCTGAAGCCATGGAGTGGGTTTAAATATGATCATTAGTGTTCCATATTATTATTATTGTTGTTGTTGTTGTTTTTGTCGTTGTCATTGTCATTATTTTTGTGTGATAATATTCTACTCCTTGTTTGTATTCTAATAATTCAATCTGAACCAATATTCATTCTCTAATTTTTCTGGTAAGATTTTCAACATGCAGATAACTAATTCTTTGCTTTAATGTGTGTTCTATCGTTGTCTATAACAAGATTCTAAGTGCTAATGGGCATTTTTTCCCCGACCCTTTCCTGAGGAGAGGTGTGAGCAATGAATTCCTCTGGAGGAGTTCTCCTTTGGGCATTGGGAGGGGTTCCAGGGTCTCTCTGGATCCTTCTCACAGCCCCAGCTCTCCCAGCCTGTCTCTCCTCCATTAACTCTCGCCTTTTTTTATAAATTAGTGACACTTTGTAAATTTTTGTGTGTGACAATATGTGTGTCACAAAAATAGTAACAAATTATAAATTTAAAAAAAAAAAAGTGACATTTTATAAAGCAGCAAGAAGGCCTTGGGCTTTTCCCAGCAATAAGTTTGAAAAGCTGGAGGGGCTTTATTCACAAAATCACAGAGTTCTCAGGGTTGGGAGTCCCTCTGGAGATCCTCTGTCCCTCTCCTTGCCAAGGCAGGGTGGTCTGCAGACACAGGGGCACATCCAGGTGGGTTTGGGATGTTTCCAGAGAAGGAGACTCCAGCTCTTCCAGTGCTCCCTCCATGAAGGGAAGCTCCTCATGCTGAGGCAGAACTTGTGCTTGCCTGGTTTATCTCTGGCCATCTCTGCTTGTCCTGTCTCACTGGGCATCTCTGAACAGAGTTTGGCACCATCCCCTTGGCACCAACCCTTGGGGTATTTTTTAGATTTGTGAAATCCCCTCTAAACCTTCTCCAAACTAATCAGACCCATCTCCCACAGTCTCTCCTCAACAGAGAGATGTTCCAGACCTTTTCTAATCTTTGTGTTAATCACTCTGCATTCCTGTTCAGCTCCCTCCTGCCTGGCAGCACAGGCAGTGGAGAAGAAGATATCCAGGACCTGATATTCATTTGAACATTTTCAGATTCAAATGTTGGAGTAACCTCCCAAATTCTTTGAGCAGAAAACCTTTCCTTGCTGTAAATAAGACGGGGCTGTAGCTGCATGTGTGGGCACTTCATTTTACAAAAGCAAGCCTCATTTGTAGTTGTCTAGGAAAGGCATAAAAACTGTCTATTCACAGTTTTATCCAGGCCTAACAGGCTCATTTCTTGTCATCAAATTTATTGTCACGCTTCCTGACTCGGACGTGCATCACTTGAAGCATTCCTGCTTTAGACAGGTGATTTATGAGGCCAGCTGAGCTCCCTGCCTTTAATTTGATTTAGGGAAATTTCCCAGAACTTACCAGGGGAAACTCAGTTATAAATCCCAAGCATCATATTTCATAAGGAGATTTTACATTTTCTCCTAATGCCTTAAAAATATTTCCTTGAGGTGTGGCTGGGCTGTAGCCTCCACATGCAGCTGCATCACACCCTGCAGAATTCCAGTGCCTGGGGGAGCCTTCCTGCACAGCTCTGCTCCACGGGGCCAAGGCACCCTCAGCACATCCCCCCTGCTCTGGGAGAGCACCTGTGTCCACTCCTAGTGTCCCCAACATTAAAAGGACATGGAAATGTTGGAGTAAATCCAGGGGAGGCCATGAAGTTGCTGAGGGCACTGGAGCTCCTCTCCTCTGGAGCCAGGCTGGGAGAGCTGGGAATGCTCAGCACAGAGAGGGGAAGGGTGTGGAGACCTCACAGCAACTTCCAGGGAACTGGAGAGGGACAATTCATCAGGAACTGGAGTGACAGGACACAGGGAATGGCTTCAAACTGGCAGACAATAGGTTTAGATAACACATTAGGAAAAAAAATCCTTCCCTGTGGGGATGGGAAGGCCCTGGCACAGGTTGCCCAGAGAAGCTGTGGCTGCCCCTGGATCCCTGGCAGTGTCCAAGGCCAGGCTGGACGGGGCTTGGAGCAGCCTGGGACAGTGGGAGGTGTCCCTGCCCATGGCAGGGGTAGCACTGGATGATCTGTAAGGTCCCTCCAATTCAAACCATTGAGGGATTCCAAACCATTTTTGTATTCCATGTTTCCATGAGGTAGCTAAAAGTGGGCTTTAATCACTTCTTACTTCATTTTTTAATCTTTTTTTTTAATAACTGCCTTTTTTATATCTATGACAGGTGGTATTTTTATTTCTTTTCCTTTTCCTTTCATTTTTTTGTTCTTGTTTTGCTCTTTTTCTCTTACGTACCTTGCAGGTTTTTTTATAAAACATGGGCTCAATGGCCTTAGTAGTTCTGGGTTGATTATTCACATTGCCCAACACCACACATCTAATCTGGGATAGGAACCTTGCACCTTTGGGTTGCTGATGGACACGTGCAGGCTAATGAGATGTCCAAATTGCCCTGCAGAGCTTTACTGCAAACAGAAGAGGCTCCATCTAAAGCCTTCATTACAGACCCTGTAAGTTTTACCAGCTGGATGCCTCCATGTGGGCAGGGGTGGCTTCAGCCACCTGAAGGGTGTGTTATTTTAGGGTGTGTGATTTTAGCAGTGTGACAAAGGCCTTGCTTACAGAGCAACTTCACCTGCTCAGGAATTGCCTGTTCCCCGAGTGCTTGGGTGGAAATGACATCTATTAACCTGAAAATCAAATATCTGCACTTGCAGGGGGATTACTGCCCGCTGTGTCCAAGTTCTTTAGAGAATAGCTCTTCCCAGCTCTATCAATGCCATTAAAAGTTGTCTCTTAAGGAAAAAATAGTAATCAGACACTTCAATGATTCTGTGTGTGTAGAATCCAACTACTTTAGCAAGTATTCACACCAAAAAATTCATATATATCTGAGCTGAAGTGAAGGAATAGAGTCGCTCCAATTTATTCCAATAAAAGGAAAAAAAAATGTCATCAGTGTGTTCCATTCTACTAAAGGCATATTGGAAATAACACCAATGTTTTCAGTCTCAGTCAGTTCACGTGTTCATTTTGCTCTCTGAGTCTGATAAAGCTGAGAAAAAATGTATGAAAATAAATGCTTGGTACTTTTACATGTTTATGACTAGATTCTGATTGACTAGAGGCTTTAGTGTTTGGAGTCCAGATAAAATTCATAGCTAAGAATTTCCATTTTCTATTTTTGTGTTGACAAGTCAGCATTTTTATAATGCTTAGCAGCACAGTCCTCATCCTAACTTTATGCATCTAAACATTAAAATGGTAACTGTGATGCTCTCTGATGTCCTGCTGTTAAACAAGAGCTTTCACATCTCAAACTGCCAAACTAGTCCCTTCAGAAATACAGATTCTGGGAGGGAAATCTTAAGCACTGGACAGCAAGAGAGGAATTAAATTCATAGAAAGACAGTGGTACAAAACCAATTTAGAAAAAAAATAAAATTAAAAATTCATAGAGCTGATGCATGGTAGAATTACTGCCTAGTCTTGTAGAAACTGTGAATATTATTTTGGGGAGGGGGAGGTTTGGTTTGGTTTGGTTTGATTTGGTTTGGTTTGGTTTGGTTTGGTTTGGTTTGGTTTGGTTTGGTTTGGTTTGGTTTGGTTTGGTTGATGCTGAAGAAAATTAGTTGGAAAATTTATAGTGATACACAGTGCAGATGGTTATTTAAAATTCTTTGGACATCTTACACAATCATAAAGTTCTCTCAGGTTGGGATGCTTTAATTTTGTAGGCAAAGGAGTTATGCCTTAATACACACTGATAAACTGAATAACTGAGGGGGACATGAGGGCCCCCAATGAATTGGGCACATGGAAGAAGCTCTGTACATTTATACCATGAATTATCTTTTTTCATTCTCCTATTCCTGTTTAAGCTTAAAGTTTCTTCTTGCTGGGAGTGAGGGAAAGATGTAAGACAAAAATCTGTGTGTTCAAAACTTGTGGTGGTCGACTGTCTTCTGTCACACTCACGCTCAGTGATTGTACCTGATCTTTGCATTTTTAGTCTTCTGTTATCCCTGTGGTACCTAAATGCTCTTGGGGGGAGTTACACAGCAGTGATGGGATCCCAAAGCTCTCCAAAGACATTGTGTTCTCCCCTCTCTGCCCACCAAAGAATTGTGGTTTGATATGTACACACCTCACTTTGTTCCGCTCCTCCTGTTCTCTCTTCCCTGTCAGCTGAGAATTGGCAAGAAGCCTTTTTCTGAAAAGAGAAAGCTCCTGGAATATGTTGAAAGGTGGTCACGCTCTGGATTAGTGCCTCTTAGGGGAGCATTGTTTTCAGAGCAAAGCTATCTCTGCCTCCCAGGTGGTTTTAAGCTCTTTTCTGTCTGCTGTGTGCTGATGATGCCTCAAGAATCTGCCTAGAACAGAGGCTGGAGGGAATTAAAGCAATAAAGTAGGTATTTGTTAAAAAGGCCTTCACAGGATCCACTTTGGGCAGTACAAGAGCCTGGCTGAGGCTGCATCCAAGATGGATGCTGGGTCATGAGTGTTCACACTTTTATAAGTTTTGTTCCATTTCCATATTGGGGTTAATTGACCAATTACAGCTTCAGGTTATGCAGCCCCATCCTCCCAGATTGCTCTCTTCAATTTGCTGTTGTTTGAACTCTTTGAGCCTGAAGCTGCCTTGGTTCTGGGGCTGGAAAAGGATTGTTTTGTTTGACTAAACTGTGAGGAGAACTTGCAAACACTTTACATGAATTTCAGAATTATATACAAATTCAGTACAGAATCTGGAAAATACAAAAGCTAAACCTTGAGGCATCCCTGTGAGCAGATCATTGGCAGACAAACAATGCCTCGTGCAGGTGTGGAGGGTGGGCAGTCCTGCAGCACCTATTGTTACTAACATTGGCATTTCTTGTGCTTCCCTTTCATATCTGCACGTTGCATTGGATGTTCCCTAAAACACAGGAATATGTGAGTGTGCTGAAAAGATACGCTGATATTTTTAGATGCACATTACCATCCGAGGAGTGATCTGCAGGGAAGGAAAATTCCACCATTTCTGGGAGGTAAAACTGTTTCTTTGGTCATAATTCACACCTTACTGTTGTTGGCTTGGCAGGGAAAGAAAGAATTTATGACCCTGCTCTCCCACATGCACTCGCTCCCAAAGCACCATCAGCTCTGGTGTAGCCACACTGCCAAATCTATGAAACTAGAATGTCAGAAATTCACCCACTTCTCTGACATTTTATCCTCCCTGACCCAGGGCTATGGGTTGCTCCACTGGTGCTCTGTGTATGCAGAAAGTGTTAGGCAGGTGCTGCTTCTGGAGTAGATTTCGAGCTTAGAGAATGAAGCTGAGTGAACAGAGCCCAAAGTCAGTCCTGCAGTCTCAAAACTGAATCCTGCACATCAGCATTGACACTGCACTTGCTCTGGGGTCGAGATCCTCCAGCACTGACTCTCATTAAAAAGTATCCATGACCATTCCTTTTCTCCAGACCTCATCCACACCCAGGGAGATCTTGGCCTGTGCTCTCAGCTGTAGCCAGGCATACAGGCTCTCTTGCTTGTTTAAAAGGCTGCTCAAATGAGATCTTGGTTCCTCTCCCCTCCCTCCTTTTCCCTGACTTCCCTCTTGCACTCCAGCCTCCTTGGCAAGAACCCTGGCTGCAGCATCCAGAGGCAGATCCCATTCCCAAGGGTGACTGTGCTGGCACAGCAGCTCAGATTCTGTCCCCTCCCTGCCAAAGAAACGATTGCTGCTGGATTGTAAAACACAGATTGTAAAACACAGATCCTTCACCAAATCCCACTGACCTGCCTGCTGTCACTACAGCAGAGAGGAGGGTGTGACATTTTGCTTTGTCCCTGGAATACATGCTGCATTTTCAGAGAAAAGACTCTCAGACAGTTGTGGCCCCCTCCTGCATCCTCCATCCTCCTTCCTCCACGAGCTGCTTACTCAGCCTGGGAAAACTGGATTTTTTTTGGCTTTTGCCTCTTTGCTGACTGAGGTGTCTGCCAAACAAGCACTTTCACAAGAAATGCAGTCAGCATATGCATAACTTTGGAGACAAAGTCTCTCCCTCAAATTCTGGGAAGAAACACCCTAAAATGTGACTACACCTCTCTCTACCTTCTAGAATATGGACACATTTTCTTCCTGCCTATATTTTTTCAGCAAGCAATGAGAGAAATGAGAGTTTATTCATGTCCACTACATTTTAATATGATTCCATCCAGCCTCTGCATTCTGAATTTTGTCACCCAGAGATTTAGATCAGTCTGGGAAATATAATTCTGGTTCCCAGGTAGTGGTGAGGGGCCCCATCCTTCCTGCAGTCTCTTCTCCCAATAAAATTTCTAGACATTAACTTGGCTCCCACACATGACCTGAACTGGATTTGCTTGGAAAATAGTGTCAGGAGAGTTTTGTATCAGAGAAGCCTTGACTCAAGCAAGCTGTGTTCTAATTAATAACTGTCTGGTTATTGTACCTGTAGTCACTAGAATTTGTTCTGAATATTGTCCTAGGTTGTCGTTGTGCCATTCCATGGGTACAGTAGTGACAGGACAAGGACAAGTGGCTTTAAACAGAAGAAGTGTGTATTTAGATTAGATTATGGGAAGAAATTTATCCCTGTGAGGGTGGGCAGGCCCTGGCACAGGGTGCCCAGAGAAGCTGTGGCTGCCCCTGGATCCCTGGCAGTGTCCAAGGCCAGGCTGGACAGGGCTTGGAACAACCAAGGTGTCCCTGCCCATGGCAGGGGTGACTTTAAGGTGCCTCCCAGCCCAACAAGTCTGGATTTCCATGATGCTGTGATTCTCTGTTACCATCCTTTCCTTGCTTTGGCTTTTTCTTCAGTTTATGATGGCAGGAAATAGCAGCATTGGTGAATGCTAGCAGAAAGCACCAGGATCTGATCACTCCAAACACCTGCAATGCCCAGATGGAAATGAGTGCACATGGATGTAACCATAGTTCTTTCTTCTCCACCATTTGGTTCATATCTTATAACAAAACTTTATTATGGATCAAGCTGTTTGCTGATTTGAATTATCCAGACTGATCTTTTTCTAAAAAAAGTTCTGAGAACATTGAAAGTTTCCAAATGAAAAAATGTCAAAAAGGAAAATAGTGTCTCCTGTTTGAGAACCAGATAAACCTGTGCCTTTTTTTTTTCTCACTATATACTTGTGGGGATTTTTCCTATCATATTTATCTTTACAGAATCCAATTCTGGTAAAATAGAAACTCTCTCTATTCCATGAACCTACAGATTTCAAAATCCAAAAGTAGTCCATGACCAGTGGGCTAGGAAATCTGGCACAAATCTAGTGAGCAATGACAGGAGGTTTCCACTACTCCAGCCCAACACAATGAATGTGTTGTGTAATAAGAAAGTGATGTCTCACTTTTGGGGCTTATTCTGATCTTCTAATATGGACATATATTAAAAAAAAAAAAAAAAAAAAAAACAAAAAAAAAAAAAACACCTCAGCCAAGAAAGAAAAACCAGCCATAGAGGAAAAATTTTAAGGAGGATGAAAGGTGGGGGTGAAACCCCTCAGATCATTTACTGTGACAATTTGTATTTTTTTCTTAGTAAAGAGAAGCAAATGCTTTCCCCACACTTCCATCGTAACTTTTGCTTTCTATAAGCAGAAGAGGACTTCTATTTCTGCTTTTTATTCATTTTATAACATCAGAGTCTTTCACTTGTTTGAAAAGACTACACAAGGTGTTGAGTAGAAAAATCCAACTATCTGATTTTGCAAGTTTTTGTAGTTGCCAAAGACATAACAAAAGAGCAAAAGACTTGAAGATGAAAACAGGAATACTGAGAATTTTAACTGGGAAGATCTTACTAATGCAAGAGCAAGCCAAAATGTGGACAGTTAGAAGAGAGGTTGGGATAAATTAATTATCAGCAAAAGAAAGTTGTAAGTTGAAAACAAACAGGAATTTATCCATAGATTAGTTGCTCCAGTACCAAAAAAAAAAAAAAAAAAGCTTTTTTTAGTTCTGAGTGACTTCTCAGTATAAAATGTCTGAGGAATAATCCAAATGGCTGGCAGAGAAACAGTAAAGCAGATAAATATTTATTAAGTCAGGAGAGACAGGAATCACTGAGGAAAAGATTTCCCTTGGCAGTGGGCTTTCTAAAGAGTTTCTGCCCTTCTATTTTATTTTGTCTACAGTCACTTACAAGGTGTTTTCTCCTCTGTGCTGCTGGGTTCTTGCTGGAAGTGAGGAGTGTGCCTTAAATCATATTAGGCTAAATTCAAACAACACTGTAATATAACGAAATGAATAAAGCAAATTTCAGTGAGTTGAAGTCCAGATGAATTAAAATTGTATATGAATGAAACTGAGGGTTTTGCTTTCTGTGCTTGCCTATAAAATATCATTCTTTACGTAATTCTTTCCCATTTAAAAAATACAAATTGACTTTTAAAGCTATGAGACAGATTCAGAGTGAGTGTAAGGAGATATACTAAACCATTTCGTATCCATTTCCTTCACTTTACCCTGCATTTGCTAAC
Source organism: Cisticola juncidis (assembly GCA_013400215.1). Classification (NCBI taxonomy): domain Eukaryota; kingdom Metazoa; phylum Chordata; class Aves; order Passeriformes; family Cisticolidae; genus Cisticola; species Cisticola juncidis. The sequence continues at coordinate 361,322 of VXBR01004985.1, read as the reverse complement.
GAGGACTTCTGACAGTCCAGCCATTTGTTCTGTTCTCTTGCAAGAGGCAGCAAAAGCTTCTTGTGAGTCCCAGGTTCTGGTGTCTCAGATGTGCCTTTTTTCTGCCTGGATGTGTCAAATAGCAAAGAACCTAATTCTGGTCAACAAACATTCCCAATTAATCAATTTCAGTAACTGATAATGTTTAATTGATGACTTGCACTGTCAGGTTTATAAACTGGATTTCTCGTATCTGTAAAAGGGAATGTTTTTAAAAAACTGAAAATTCCTGCACTGAAAAGAATGGAAAAAATACCTATCTACTAAAGAGGTGCATTGGAAGGGAAAGTTTTAACATTAATTTGAATCTAAACAGCATGGCTGCTGGGTGAGCAGTTCAAAACAGAGAATTCTGATTATTATGGCACGTGTATTTGTACTTATGCTTGGTTCTTTTGGTAAATATTTAAAGCCAAGGATCAAGGGGAGACTTTTGAGAAGCATTTTGGTCATTTGCAGACAGCCTCTCACCTGTAGAGCTGGCACAGCCTTCCACTGCTGTGCATCCCTCAGTTTCCACCTCCTGCCCCTCCTAAAACCCTCCATGGGTTCACTGGGATGTCTGGGGGTGTCACACTGAGCACCCTGGAAAGGACAAGCCTCAGGTGGAGCACGGGGAGCATCACTACAGCTGTCACCTCAGCCCAGCATGAGCACTCGGATCCGCATCCTAAAAGTGAAATATCCTATCACTCTGACTGTTTGACAGCTTCTCTTAAAATCTGGAGTCAATCTCTTCTCTTTACCTACCCCTCCTGAGTTCAACACACACAAAAGTGTATCAAAGTTACTACTTTTGTGTAAGAAAAAAGAATCCCACAGCGTTTCTTTGTAATAACTGTTCAGCTACAAAATTTTATTGGTCTCCTTCTATGTTCCCTCTAGAGGATGTAATGCACAAAAGCATTGCCACGGAACATATAAAATTACAAATGAAATTTATTGTAAAAAGTAGAATGTCTTCTAGACTGGTGTCAGTATTTATTTCATTCATAAACCAAAACTGCAGGTATAATATATTCATTGTCAGCAAGTTCATGTGTGTAAATTGCCATCCAACAGTATTGACTGATATAAGACAGATATTGAAAAGACAATTTAAATTTACTCTTCCAAACATAAACTGTTCCACAAAAGCACTGTAAAAACTCCTTCAAGGTTTTGTGTTGTGCTTCACATTTATGGTTAACTACATAATTTGGTTGTGTCATAATCCACTGTGTTTGGCAATTTGGCATTAAAGGCCTGCAAAGCAGATTGGATCCTCACCACCTCACTGGTCGACAGTTTGAGTCTGTGACGGAGCAGGCAAGAGAAGAGGTCCAGGCGACGTTGGCCGGGTGGGGAGAGTTTATTTACACGATCCCGAATCTCCAACAGCTGCAAAAGTGCTGAGTCCTGTGAGCCCTGAGTGTAGGGGTAGTCCAGCTGCAAAATCAAGTCTCGAATCGCTTCTGGGTCGAAGTGCATGCTGTAGCCAAACACTTGGATGTTGTTGATTTTCATGTAGCCCAGATTTCTCGAGGGATCAATAAATTCCAGGGGTTCGTAGTAGATGCTCTCGTTGCCGTTCGGACCGTTTGACTTTATTCGACTCCTCAAATAGATGTGCACAGTTTCAAAAAATGTCTTCCACTTGTTGCCCAGAGTCAGCGTCCAGTTATAACACTGAAGGGGTAAGTCCAGCTTAGTCCGCTCCCAGTCTGGGAAATTATTTTCGTTCACAGGCATAAACCAGCTCTCAGAGTGGCTGCCCCCAAAAGGGTTGATATAAACAGCAAGGACGGGCTCTAAGGTGCTGTTCTTAGTCAGGCAAATTTGCAGGGAGAGGCCCAGTATCATATGCACCAGGCTGGACTTGTACTTGTTGCTCTTAAGAGTCAGCAGCATCCTCTTGCGCCACGAGGGGTCGAACCAGCTGTTGAGGCGCATGTCGTTGCTGATGAAGATGGCGTGCACCTCGATCCTCCTGTCCGTCTTCTGCAGCAGGTACCTCATCTCCAGGTCCTGCAGGTCGGTCTCGAAGCCGATGTAGTGCTCGGTGGAGTCGGCCACCTCGGGCTTGCACAGCCCCTGGCTCAGCATGTAGCCGGCGTTGCAGCTGCCGCAGCGCGTGCGGTTGTCGGGCGCGCAGCTCAGGCAGGCGGGGCCGTCGCCCACGGTGCAGGGCAGGGGGCCGTGGCAGGCCACCTGGTCGTTGGGACACGTGCACGTGTGGGTCTCCTCGGAGAAGCTCCCCAGGAGCCCGTTCTCGTTGCAGTACAGGAACGACTGGATGCGGTTGAGCCAGTAGTTGGAAGACCTGCAAGGTGGAAAAGAAGTGGTTTTAACAAGGAGGGCCCTGCGCGCAACAAACACGGCTTCGCTGTGTTCTAGCACAAAGGGAAAAATAAAGATGGGTTTAGTGTCAGATTAAGGCACGATAGCATCTGCTGTCAGAGGGATACAGGTATAAATTGCCTCTTAACAATGCAAAATCACAAAAGAAAATTTCCTTCTAAACCCACAGGCGTGACAGGAACATTTCGTTCATGTATTTGCTTTCTCTGTGTCTCTGTCAAGGAAGCCTGACAAAGAGGGGGTTTTTGTTAAGAAACTCTTTTGACAAAGAGGTTTTTTTCTGTAACCGTCTTCAGATTAACGTCTTGATATTATTTTTGTGTGTTCTATTTGACCAAAGAAGTGCTTTGTGCATGTCTAAGTGTCTACAACTCTACTGTCCCTCTATTCTATTATGAAGATCTTATTCTTTCTTACTAGCTGGAGCTGCATTGATTTATAGACAGTGAGCCAAAATTCTTTCCTAGAATAGCATTAGGTCCCTGCTCCCCACCTGAAGAGATTCTTTTGATGACTTCCAGCACTACAGAATCTCTACAGGAAGCCATGCTTGAGCGTGTTGTGTTTACTTTTCATCTTCAGGGACAAAATTAAAAGATCAGTTTAATGTTCTTCTTGTCATCTCATTTCGGTTTCACTAGGAGGAACAGTTAATGTCCTACATCACACTGGGAAAACATACTGAAACCAACAGTTTAGGCTGATGAGGCACAGCCAGTGGAAGAAAGATAACGGGAAGAGCAGAGCTACATGGAAATAGCCAGAAAAAAAAATATCTTCTTTGCATTTTTCAGCTTCTATTATCCCCAGTTTTTTATTATTATGCACAGTTTAAAGAACTTGTTTTGCCTGCTGTAATCACATTTATTGTTGCCATGTGGATGATGATGGTTGAACAGTTTCTTCCCCTTTCATTACATTATTTTGGAGAGAAAATGCAAGACCCTCACTTTCCCCTGACTGACTTTTAAGGCACATCTGCTTTTGTGTCAAGGAGAAATCCATGGCATCTCCAAGTCTGATTTTTTAGAAACATGAAAATAAAGTTCCAGAAAAAATACATCACTGTATACTCTGTACAAAAAATATTTCTCTTTTTTTTCCTTTTTTAGGGCAGGAATCCTGGTTGTTCAGGTTTGGGGGTTTATATGGCTATAGCTCTAGGTATTTTCTACAAGCATAAGTAAATATAATCACATGCACAACATGAACATTGTTCTTCTTTGTGCTTGTTTGAAAGCCAGCATTAAGCAAAAATATTCTGGGTGAGCTTACTCCTTTGTTCCCAGATGAAAATATTACAATGTCCGTTCCACAAGCAAGGTCAACACCAAAAATAAAAGTTACCCCGAAACTGAGAAGACCTTGAAGCTGTCCCAGGTGGAATGGGAGTTCCTGTGTGTTTTTTCTGGGCTGTTGTGGCAGCAGCCTGCACATCTGGAACTGTCCCAGCCAGCCCAGGTGTTTGGGACCCTGGTGCCCATTTTTGGGGCTGAACTCCTCTGTTTACTGCTATAACCCCGTGGGCACCACAGCAACCACAGCAGAACAGATTCTTCCCAAAGGAGGGAAACCAACCTTCCAAAGCCCTCTCTTTGCAGCTTCTCCCTAATCCTTTGTGCTTCCCTGTGCTTATTTAAGACTGGATACTGAGTCCCAAAAGCTGCTGGAGGTAAGATATAAAAGTGTGATGTGTTTAGTTTAATTCTTTAATTAATGCCACTTGATTCACAGTAGCCTTCATAAAGTTGTTGCCTTGTGATTTATCATACTGGACAGATAACTGGGCAGATTTCAAGGCTGTATTATTTACATTTTAACCTCCAAGCTTTCTGCTGGTGTTGTTACTCCCAAGTGCTGCACATGACTACTGACATTGACTGGGTTTGTGGCTGGGACTTTCAGCATCCTCCTCCACTTCTGCTGGGAACAGAAGTCCACGACTCTGAAAAGTTTTGTTATATATTAGGAATGCATTTCCAGATCACATTTCCAGAAAACCTCTTTCTGCATAGGCCAACTCTGAGCTTCCAGTTGTGGTTTTGAATTCATCTCGGTAGAGGATAAACAGCCAAAGAGATTTTCTGAGTGAATTTTTGAATACTGATTTATTGAGGTGGATTGGGTGTCCCTGGGAAGGTTTTGTCAGCAGGGGGGCAGGCACAGTGATGTTCTCTGGAGGAAGAATGGGTGGGACACAGCTGGGTCTGTGGAGTTTCAGCTGGTTCCAGACAGATGTTCTGATCTTGACTCAAGAGCTTTTTTATCTTCTCTCCTTCTCCCCTCCTATTGAATGCAGTGAGGGAGAGAGTGGCTGGCTGTGTGGGGGCAGTGATTGACCCAACACACAGCAAGATAATTTCCACCTTAAAGCTGATCCTACTGTGTTTCCCGTGCCCTCTCTTCCTCTTAGATCTGATCAGTAGCATTACAATTTCTCATATTTATACATGACATTACTACTTTAATTATTTGGCATTGAAACAAGTTAAAAACTGGTCTGCATATTAGGTTTGTTGGGGTTTTTTTCATTTAGCAGAGGTTTTGTGAGGGAGCTCCTTCATGGTTGGATGGGAAAAGTATCTGGAATGCAGGGTGCAGCAGGCAAAGAAAAAAGTGAAAACTGACATTGCTTCAGAGTGGAGGAGAGAGTGGAACTGGGAACACAGGGAAGAGGACTGGAAGAGGAACAGCTGGGGAGGAATTTGGCACTCTTGGAAGACGAGAATTTTCTGCTTTTGAAATAAGCCTGCTTAAACCAGCAACATTAATTTACTGGCAAGGGTTGATTTGGTTTAGGTTACTCACTTTTCCAACCACATGCTGTATAAAACTTTTTTTTTTCTTTATTAATGATGCAATCTACTTTTTCAATCTACTGTTTCTACTGTTCCAATGATTATGAGAAACAAAATCTTTAAAGTCATTATTTTTTGTTCTTTTTAATGTTTACTGAGCCTACCTCCCTCCTTTGATTTTGTTAGGGAATAGAAGCAGCAGTTTAAAAATCTGCACGATATTGCAAGTTGCAAAATTAAGTTTTTGCTATAACTTAGTTATGTTGTTTGTAACTTAGTATTATCTATCTTATTTAAATTGCTATGTCTTTGATGATTAACAGTTGCAAAGAGGTCAACAACTTCAGAGGGAAGGAGGTTATCTCCTTATTCCAATGAAGTTCAAAACAGTAACATTCTAATATTATTGCCTTAATTTGATTTCTTTTTGACCTGATTTTAACCAGAGAGATTTCAAGAAGAATATGCTTATCTTGGATTATTTAACAAATATAGTCTATTTAAAAAATAAAAACCTACTTCCTTATTTAACTGCTTGTTTTAAAATTAGTCATTAAAGAATACTGTTACTCTTTGTAAATTCATTGCTTTCAGTGGAGTGAATTAAGTAAGTCATGTGAAAGTATATAAAATGTTGGTGATACCTACTTTATTGAAATCTCTCATCCTTAATTGGATAAATTCACACTGGCACTGCATTACAAAATCGTTATTTTTCTCCTGGAAATTTAAGACCAGGTAAATTTTGGACCCAAGGCAGAGGTTTGAGTGGAGGCAGATGTGTCCTGCAGGTCAGTGCCTGGCTGATCATCCCTGGAGGCTGCCACGGCCACCCTGAGGATGGTGGCACCTGGGACAGAGGGGGTGCCAGAGAGGAAGGGAGGTGACATCTGCAGGGCCAGACTTGCTAACCCCAAGCCTCAAGCACTGTCAGCTTGGGGCTGGGGTTCTAATGGGGGCTGGGGAATAAAGCATTCAGGGAGAGAGGCTGTTTAGTGGGGTTTGGGACTGCAGGATCCAGTTGGAATGAGGTGATCTTTAAGGTCTTTTCCAATCCAAAACATCCTGTGATCCATTCTGTGCAGACAGTGCTGAGCCCAGGGACCCTTCCCTGTGCCTGGACACGGATGTGTGTGGGAAACAGGTAGATTTGGACACAATTCCAGTACTGTGACTTCCTTGATACCACAGAGGTGTGGTGGAGAGACAGAGACTCCTCGGTGAAATCAGCTAAGAATGGAACAACTGCACTCCCCACAAAAAGAAGATTACAGAATTAAAACTTCTCTATTGAACAAGCAATGGACTCATCCAGGGCAGGGATGAGAGGAGAGAACAGTGAAAGGGGCACTCCCAGAACCTTTACACACCATAAGACAAAAGGAAATGGATGAAGCCTCCCTTAACCAACTGGAGAAAGCAAAACAACCACAGGTGCCCTGAGCAAGGCTTGAAAGAGCTCCTCAATTATTCTTTTAACAAAAACATGTTATTATTTGATTTGGAAAATTACATTTGCTGGCCTGATGAGCTACTTTTCCAATCACTGGGGTATGGAACCAGCTTCCAATCTTAATGAAACCAGAAAAATATTCTCAGTCACTCTACTGAGCTTCAAATAAAAATGGAATGCTTGAGATACCTGTGTCTTCCTCACCATGCAAAATTATGTGATAATGTATAATCAAAAGCCATTTCTGGTGATTCACACACTTGAAATCACAGCTTTACTGTAGAAGTAAAGTAATTCTTAGTGTAATGAAACATAAGTACAGGATATTTGTCCAATCATATAACAAATTGTGTCTTCCTGGAAATTGTTTGGAAATTTTTTAAACTTCTTTTGTTTATTAATATCAATTCATTGAAATCAACTTTTCAAAACTAGTACAAAATACTGAAGAAGTGCAAAATCTGGACAGAACTTCTATGAAAACATGAATAATGATTGTCCTATTAGTAGAAAACCTGTTTTCTCCATAAGAAATAGATCATCAAGCCACTGCTCTGACTTAGGAATACTGAGCCAGGTAACCCATCCAAATTCCAAACTCCTGCCTTAGTTAAGACCCAAAACCTGGGTCTCCATTATCCTGGAGTTTGAATCTCCCCACTGACTGCAAAGAGCTTCTGCTCACACAAATCACACCCCTCATGGAAGAACAATTCCTCCCTCCTTATTAACTTGCTTGATCAAACACGTCAGTGTGAAAATACCTAGAGGTGCACAGCAATACTCCACAAATTTTCTCAGCTTTTAAAACTTACTTGGGAGCAGATTGTTAACTAATTCTGCTTCAATAACAACTTCAGCTCCCACTTCTGCTCATTTCCTACTCTGCTACAAGCTCAGGCTACTGTTGCAGGGTGAAGAGAGTCCTGTGGTTACATCTGCTGCAGTATAAACTGCACCAGCTTTCAGCTGGAATGATTGCAGGGCAAAGAAAGCCTGCCAGATAATCTCACTTTTGCACAAGGCTGGTAAAAATATGATAATCCTAGGGAAGTTTATGCAGCAATTAACATCAGCCAAGTTTCTGATGAGAATCTTAATGAGAGACATAAATCATCATTTTAAAGTGCATTTAAAATATTTTGCAATTTTTTTTCTTATTATGAAAAAAAAAACTTCACTTAAAACCAGGATTATTTTCACTAGAGGAGTTGCAAGCTTGATCCAAACCACGCACCTATTCCTGTTCAGCACACTGTAACATTAAATGTAAGAACAAAGCACTCTGGTCACCCTATAGAATAGCTGGAGCAAGTATTTAATCATGATATGACACTTTTACCTCCTTCTCTGCCTCACTAAGTGCTTAACATCTGTTGTACATCAGATGGCTCAGTAGCAGATGATGAGTACTCAGTGAGGCAGATGCTAAGTAAAAAAATGGAGACAATTTAACAAGAAGAGGAGAGGCAGTAAAATACCCATTACCTACTTTCCCTTCTTTTGGAGGCCAAGTCCAGTGTAAATCTGTGAGACAGCAACATCAACACCAAATGCACTCACAGACATCTCTACAACGTCCTAGTCTGGATCAGGTGGATTTACATCTTGGGAAGGACAAATCAGACTCCAAGTACTTTGTTTCTGTGCTGTGATTCAAAACAAGAGTAACTGCTGCTTAATTTGATAATGGCTTTTATGAGAATGTTGTTTTCTTCTAGGAATCAGGGTAAAGCTACCAACTGCACAGAGCAGAGAGTGATCATGGAATCACAGAGCCAGAGAATGGTTTGGGTTGGAGGGACCTTAAAGCCCATCCAGTGCCACCCCTGCCATGGGCAGGGACACCTTCCACTGTCCCAGGCTGCTCCAAGTCCTGTCCAGCCTGGCCTGGGACACTGCCAGGGATCCAGGGGCAGCCACAGCTGCTCTGGGCACCCTGTGCCAGGGCCTGCCCACCCTCACAGGGAACAATTCCTTCCCAATATTCCATCTAACCCTGCCCTTTGGCACTCCATCCCTTATTAACAATCTCTCTCTCTCTTTCCTGTGGGCTCCCTGCAGCCACACTGAGGTCTCCCTGAAGCTTCTCCTCTCCAGGTGAACAACCCCAGCTGTCCCAGCCTCTCCTCCCAGCAGAGCTGCTCCATCCCTCTGCCCATCCTGGTGCCTCCCCTGGGCTCTCTCAGCAGCTCCAGGTTCCCCCTGTGCTGGCCCAGGGCTGGGGCAGCTCTGCAGGGCTCTCCCCTGAGCACAGGGCACAGGGCAGAGCCCCCGTTCCTGCTGCCCACGCTGGGGCTCAGCCCAGGGCACGGGGGGCTCTGGGCTGGGGCAGCTCCAGCTCTGCCCACAGCAGCCCCAAGCCCTTCTGCCAGGGGCTCCCTCTGCTCCTCCCCAGCCTGGACTGATCCTGGGATTGCCCCACCCAGGGATTGTTCAACCTCCTGGGAGTCCCATGGGGCACTTCTGGAGCTTGTCCAGGTCCCTCTGGATGCCATCCTGTCCTTCAGGGCTGTCACTGCACCCTCAGCCTGCTGGCACCTGCAAACCTGCTGAGGGTGGCCTTGACCCCTCTGTCATTAGAAGAGTGAATGTTTTTTTAGTTTATTTAGCCTCACACAATTAACCACCACTCAAATAAATGTGCCTGAAATCATTTTACTGTGGCTGGTGTTAGAGGCATGGCAGTGAGGCTCGTGGTGACCCTGCAAACCCCACTCCCAAGGATGGCAGAGAGGGGCTGTTCTGAATTCACATCCCACAGTTTCACAGCTGCTCTGCCTGAGCCAGGTACTTTAAGGGTGGTCCTGAGGTCTGGGTTATGTGGACCATGGTGAACACAAAGAGTAGGGTAAAGCAGGGAAGGATTAGGATGCTTTTCTGAATGCATGGAAAGAGAAACCTCTGCCTAAGGGATGCCTGTTAGCACACACAGAAGGAATATTAATTAGCATGGAATTTTAATGGAGATGTTGTCTCTATATGCCAAAATTGCTTCCAGCACTGAAGAGGATTCAGTAACTAAAGAAATCTGTCTCAGTGTGAGGTGACTGGATGAACCTGGAGCATGATTCTGGATTATGTTCCTGGGTTTATTCACAATCTAAACTGAATCTACTTTGAATTACAGAGGCAAAATACCTTGTTTTCCCTGATAATCACATTTAAGGAGAGTCTTTCCAGACCCCCTAGCCCTCTTGCCACATTCCCAGCTGTTGCCTTGGTCCCTGAGGGCTGGTACAGCATAGTTTTAAATCAATAATACATGTCCTTACTTTTAAATTCCAGATAGTCTTTATATTATGAGAAGTAGAGGAATCAAGCCCCTACATTAAGTGGTTGAAACCTGTTGCATCTCACAGAGAAAACTGCCATGGTTTTCAAGATATTTCAAGCTCAACAATATTTTGGCACTAAAATATGTAATATTTCAGGAGATATTTCTAGTTGGTCTCTTATGAGTCAATTTTAAAAGCTTTGTAGTTTTAACTACGTAGAATTCCACCCTTATAACTCTCATGGTAAATTTTTTCTAATATGAAACATTTCTGCCACACACACACCCAAAAGAATAATTATTAAAAAAATAGGATAAAATACCCACAATTCTTTTGATATGACCCTAATAATGACCATTGTGGTATATTTAATTGGGAATCAAACTGCTTTGTAGCACCTAATATTTGTGTAAAGGGAGCCAAATCAGAGACAAGCTTTGAAAGTTTCTACTAAATAATGATCCAAAGTGCAGCAAGGACAAAGGAAATGCACAGAAAATTAATTAGTGGAGTCAATTGTAGAACAAAAGGCATCAGAGCTGTTAGGAAAATGAGGAGGTTGCATGTAAAGGAGGAATAAACTTGCCACACACAAAACTTTACCAAAATATTCCAGCCACAACCCACCAATCCAACCAAGGAATGTGTGTTTCTTGGAGCCACTCACCTCTTGGGTATCAAAGTGTGTGTGTGCTTGTGTTTGTAGTGTTGGATCTGGGAAAAGCTGGCCTTGGCTCACAGATTAGCCACTAATTTTGTGGAATTTTAGGTGGGATTTTCCAGATGTATCTTTCCGTATAAATTTTTTTTAAAAAATAAGTTATTATATGGCTGAACTAAATGCCTCTGTACCAGGTTAATAAACCCCTTTAAGGCAGTAAAAAAGTGACAGCCAAATTTACTGTGATGTAATCATCTTTTTTGTGGGAAGAAAACCTGTGGAAACATCACAATATTGAGCAAACCAAGAGCAAACACTGCAAACACTACAGGGAGAGGTCAGATGAGGTGTGATAATGATGTGTACAATTCTGTACACAACCCTATCACAGCTGAGGTTGGAAAGGAGCTTCCAGATAATCCAATCCAATCCTCCCCAATGGGCAGGGACAACTTCCACTGTCCCAGGCTGCTCCAAGCCCTGTCCAGCCTGGACTTGGGCACTGCCAGGGATCCAGGGGCAGCCACAGCTTCTCTGGGCACCCTGTGCCAGGGCCTGCCCACCCTCATCTTAAAAGGAATTTTTCTTTATGCCCAGTCTAAATCTGCCTTCTCATATTTTAGAACCACTGCCATTTGTCCCCTCACTCCAGGCCTTCTTTAAAAGTCTCTCTGCATATTTCACAGAAGTCCATTCGTGTCTCAGTCTGTATTGATGTTGCCCAGTGCATTTTCCCTGGATTTCCTGCCAGGCTTTCCCTCCCAGCTGGATTTATTAGCCCCAAAAGATGCTCACATTAACGTAGAGCAAGGGCCACTGGCAGCTCTTTGCTCTGTGTTCAGCAGATCATAAGGTAGAGATAAAAAAGGAAAGAAGTGAAGGAACACCCTGACTTGGAAAAAGGAGAACAATTAAAAAGGATTTTGAAATGAAAATTCCTTCACTGAATAATTTAAGATGGAAGTGTAAATATAGCTAATTCAGGGGTTTCTTTGAATTTTAATATGTATATATAGCTGGCATAAACCTAATTTCAATATTTAATCTCTAGGAGGAAGGGAGCCAGTAGCAGCTACCAAGACCACCTGGATTTCCTTGTCAAGATCTCGAGGTCAAATGCACAATAGTCTAAGCTGTTTGTGTGAACTGTACTGGCAACAATAACAAGATTTGTTATTTGTTATTTGTTATTTACCAGCAGCTCTAGTAGGCAGCAGAAATTCTAGAATTAATGAAAAAGTAGCCTTGACTGAAAGCTCTTTGTATATAATGTAGCAGATCCCAGAATCAGTGGAAGATGAGAACAGAATGCTGTGTGTTTGAATGCTGAGCTTCAGATAGGAGGAAGCAGCATCCATGCTTCTGGAGTATTTTCTTCAAAACAGGAGTAAAATAGGAAGTTCAGAGACTGGAGATAATTTCTGAGCTACAGCCTTCCCATATTTTGTAGGATAATTAAAAACCAAGCAAAAGGGGAATCGGTAGGGTTACTAAACTGTAATAGAGCCACAAAAACCCCACTGCTGGCAAAAGCATCCAAAGTTTTAAATAGTAAGAGGTAAACCTGGATATGAAAGGAGATTTAGCACCAGAAAAAGCAGCCATGAGTCCCAGAGTTTCTGGAATTAAACCTCAGCATCCCAGGTAAAATCAGTCTCATTAACAGCCAGCAGCAGAGAGGAGAGTCCATGATTACATCTGTGAAGCTGATACAAAACCTTTACACCTTCCCATTTTCTATTGCTTTGAGACAGCACCTTTAATCCTATTTTAGGCATCCTTATTCCCATATACAAATAACTGAGATAAGCCAACCAAACAAATAAATGAAAATCTGTTCCTGCTAACTTTGTGGTAGATATAAAGGTGGAGCTAGGGAAAATCTGCTTTTATTCCTGAATTTCTATGTGATGATGACTGTGGACCAATCACTTGCTCTTTCCTTTGATAATGATCCTTATTTTTTTCCCTGCTGTTTCCTATTTGGATTATAAATGTAGTTATCTCTAAAAGCTACCGTAGCATAAGCAGCAACAATTTGTCATTTTCTTCCATTGTGTAGAACCAGAAGGATTACAGCAAAGCAAGAATCTCCCAGACAAGAGTAATGGTCTTAATTAAAATATACAAAACTCAGTTCTGTGTTCATACCTTGCTTATCATGTTATTAAACAAAATAAACCCAAATAAGATTGTGAGATCAGTGTGCTTTTTTTTTTTCCTCGAATTTTAAAATAACTGAAAATAACTATAATTTTGAACAAACCCTTAAAATTTTAATATAGGCAAGAAAACATTGCAGAAGAGAGGTTTGGTTTTCTGCCATGGTATGTTCAAATAAATTGCAAGGACACCCTTTATTTTCTGAAGGAAAATTAAAGGCTGTCTAGAAAAGTTGGATCCTGCTGTTTCAAAAACAACACATATTTCACTTCACTTAATAATGTATAATACTTGTAATAGGATGTCACTTGTGGAACAGTCACAGACAGGGGAAGTATTAAAATAGATGGCCAAATGTTGCATGTCTATAATATAAATTAGGAGACAGACTTGTAATAATGCTTATAACAAATATCAAGTGATTGTATCTCCTGGGACATTCTTGTCTTCCCCAAGCAATCAAAATCACAGCCTGAAATGCAATATAAAAGGTGACAGAAAGGGTGAAAAAAGAGCAGTTTTCTACATGTTAATCTGCATAACAGAAAAATTAGTACAGATAACAGAGTGAGGGGCCAAAATCCCATCTTGGATGATATGAAATTGTGATCTGCACCACCACAGGAACTCTGAATCACATCCTGAAGCAGTGACAGCAAATAAAGGCCATGTTACCCCTCAAATGCTGTTTTTCTACACAGGTAATCTCCTTCTGATGAGTTCATCCCCTAATGTATTGTCTGCCTTTATATGCCACAACATTCAAGGGCAGAAAGAAAATCTCCCCATGCAGAACAGCTTCCTTGATACTTTGGAATTTTTATTTAAGGGAATAAAATTAAAAACACACACAGAAGCCCATCCAAAACAACAACAAAAAGCTAACAAAACACCCAACCTGTTGGTCTACTTTAAATTCCTCCTGAGTAAATCTAACAGGCTGCTGCAGAAGGAATTAATTTAAGGACCGTGTCTTTCACAAAGAATTCCTAAGTGTTCACATCAATAACCAAAAGTGGATTGGAGCAGACAAGATTTCCTTGCAGGAGAAAAAGATCTGTTAGAGAATCTGTTTTTCTGACAAGTGGCATATAGCATTTCAGAGCCTACAAAGGCATGTGTTTTAAAGCATATTTAGCACTCTTAACAGAGACATTCTAAGAATCTTGGATTATAATCACAGTGGGACACTAAAGGATCTGGAGGAATTCTGTCATTAACAAGGTCTCTTGTATATTTTATATGAATACAGATATATATATGTACACACTTATATATTTATATACATACATATATATACAAAACACACATTCCTCCTTCATACCCTAGGCACACTCAGAAAGGTTTATCTGTCCATTCCAGAAGGTGCTTCCACCTGGGGAAAATAAAAAAGCAAATCTACAAAAATCCTCTACAAAAAAAAAAAAAAAAAAAAAGTCCTCCCAAACACACACTCGGGGCTCTAAATGAACAAAAGGAACAAGGGTCATGATGGCATTAGGGGAATGGTGATGACACTAATTAATGGAAATGAATGATGAAGAGATAAACCTGAATTTTTGTACTGAGGACAGAGAAATGGCAAAGACCTCATTTTCTTTACCACTTTGTGCAGAATTCTCCACCACCTGTAGTTTAGTATCTTTAAACTCTTGAAACTCATGAAGGTTGGGTAAATTTTAAGACTGTGAATAAAGTCATAAAACATGAAGAATATCACAGTGTTAGTTTAAATGTTTAATTACTGGGGTAAAAGCACCACCAAAATGTCCTCAAAAGGATTCTACCCATTCTTGATATTGCAAATGATTTTGCACCTTCTGTTGTATTTATAGTAGAAGTGACAACAAAAGCCTGAAGACATGATCCATGTTGAAAAAACCAATCTGCCTCCTGAGCCTTTGCCTTGAAGAGATCCTAATCCAAGCACAAACCAGGCAAAATAAATAGAAATGGGCTGTAGGGTGGGCTCACAGGGGTTTTAGAGCTACAGTGAGGGATGGTGAGGACTGCAGGGGGATAACTGCAGAGCCATGAGCTGAAATACAAGTCTGGATCTTTAACTGTCTCTCTGTCATGCAGAAGATTTCCTGCTGGACAGCAAGGAATAGCCACAAAAATAGCACTGATGCCCCCAGCACACATGTCATCCATGATTTCTCCTGTTTGTCCAACACATGGGTTTGGAAGGATCTTTTGCTTGGGTTCTAGTGGACAGTGTGGGTCAGCATTTATACTGAAGGGGAGTCTGCAGGGACAGGCAGGTTTGGTGGGATCTCATCCAGCCTGCCAACCACGGCACTTCCATCCCATCCCTGATGACTTTTCCCCCTTCCCCAGCTGCTGCCATTTGTGGGGCTGCTGAGGGACAGCAAAGGTGAGAGGGTTTGTCAGGGCAGGTAAACGGGGCTGCAGCACAAACTAAAAAAAAAAAACAACTAAAGCTGTCTAATTAAACTATGTGCTGGGAAACAAATCATCACCTGGTGAACTTGCTTTGTGACCCAAAATTCCATACTGGGCTTACTTTGATCATTGAAGATGGTGAAGACACTTGGGAAACAGCAATTTTCCCCAGAGATGTGTTTCCTTTTAGTGAAAACCTTAAAATGGCAGTGTCACAGCTGCAAATGTGTTTTACTGAAGAGAGATTCCTTTACATTTCATGCAGATAAATATCACATAAATACACCATTCCAAACCTGGGGTTCTAAGAGCAGGGCACCACGTGGCTGCCATGTGCTCAGGCCCTCCACACCCACTCTTGATGATGCCTCAAGTTTTATCTTCCATTTATTTCAGACTCTGTGCTGCCTGTGCTGCAGTTCTGAGCTCACATTCAGCGCTGCTGAGCTCTCTGCACAGAGCAGGGACACAAAACAAATCCTTTTCCTGCTCAACACCAAGGACAACTTTCTGGCCCAACAGCACAAACAGGGGTGGCTGAAGGGAGGAACAAGAAGGATGGGACCTCACAGCCTGGAGCTGGAATTGGACAATTAAACCCCAATGTGCAAATGGACCCAAACTTATCAAAGTGTGAGACCTCGTGACCGTTTGTCCATTCTGTGACCATTCTTAGCCCACCTTGGGTGCAGCCCTGGTCAGGCCCTGTCCTGCCCAAGGTGCATCCCAAAGGCCTTTCCATAAATCCCTGCTTTATTCCATAGCTCTGTGCAGTCTCTGTTCCAGGTCAGCCTTCTAAAAGCATGAGACATCCCCAGAAAGTCAGAGAAAAACATTGCTCAAATCCTTTCTTGGATTTTGAAGTTTACTTTTAAGAGTCAAACACTCCTTCCCAAACCCCAAAGTGGCTGTGATACAAGGAGAGCAAATTAACATTGGCTTTACATCTGGCAGGAGTTTTACAATCAGTGCTGTTCACTGCCATATAGCTCTGTCAGGCATTACTATTATCTGAATGCCTATTACTCCCTTAATCTATGTAATTCACCTCACTATGGGCTTGCTCCAAAAAAAAAATTATGGCAGTAGTAAAAAGGACCCCTTTAACTTGAGAGCATTCCTGATCAATCACTTACATAGTCCTAATATTTTTAATACTAGCCTGTAGCTCTGTGAGAAACCACAGAAGCTCCTGCTCAGTGATGTAATTTTAAAAGTAATTTTAAGAATACCACCTGTCCTTGTAACCAGCAGTATATTGCCAGTGATCCTTATTTACTCAAATAAAACTTGACTGAATTCTTTTAATACTCTACAGCAGTTTTCCACTGGCTGCCTTTAGTTTCTATGGAAACACATTCAATTATTATTTTGTCACACAGGCCTGAATTGCTGCATAGACTCCCCGTCCACAAATGGGCACTTGAACTCTTGAATGAAATATCTCTACCCTCAGCTCTAGAAATAAAGGATTGTTGGGTACTCAAAGACCATTTAGTTTCCCAGCATGAAATGATTGTGATGAGGGAGAAAATTCGAATTGTCATGGCATAATCTTTAATGCATCCTACTAAATCCTGCAGCTCGAGGATCTCAATGATTTCCCATCTTCGAGTTGAGGATGATATGAGGGTAAAAATAGCCATTATAAAGAGGAAGATAGGGTTGTTGTGGGAGAAAGCCTCATTGTCTTGCCAAGGGAGTCATTGTTTTCCTACTGATCTGCAATTTAATCTTCCACTTAAAATATTCTGCTGAAGTTGAGCATGGTTGTTGAGGTTGTTTCACAGACCTTTTCAATTCTGACCTCTTTAATATCGTTTACATTTTCATCTTTTATGCTTTGAACCATGAAAAACCTGAGCTTGTTTTCTGATAATGCTGTCTAGCATGTAAAACACAAGCCCACAAACATAAACCCATTAGATGGAGTGCAAAACAACATCTGTAGTGCCAAGGTAAAATCCCTCATCCCCAAATCTTGGTGTTTGTCCTCCAGGTGATCCTGAGGTCAAGTCCAGTCCTCACATTCAGGAATAGAAGGTGGAGAGCTGTGAGATTGGGAATTCTGCCAGGAGACACTGGAGAGATAATTCCTGTGGCCTCTCCTAAAGCAAGAATCATGACTTGGAGTCAGGGCACTCCTGTTTAGAGACAGAACCGCTGGAATTCAGACACAAAGATGAAGAGGAGATGACTAAATATGCAAAAGCCCACTGCAGAAACCTGGCTTTAGCACTGTGGCAGCCAAAAGAAAAATAACCTTTCTCAGCTCTCATACTATGCTGCAGTAAAATAATGTTTAATGTTGGAAAGCACTTTTTTATTATTTTCTATCTGACTAATTTTAATTTCTGTTATGAGCAGTTGTTTGTTTTGGGGTTTTTTTAAACATTCATTTATTTGTTTTTCTTTCTATATGATCTCTTTGGAGCACAGAGGGGGCAATATCTTCTATAAACAAACTGCTAATTATGAACACCTTGTACATAACACTGACCAGGTTTGCCTCTAAATATCACAGGGAGATTTATTATTAATAAATGAAAAATAGTCTACAAACTTTTCTCTAGGCAAACTCAGCAAATATTGAGGAAAATACATCATTTACATTGTGCTGGGAATTGCTTTGTTCTAGTTCCAGTTCTAGTTCCAGTTATGGAGCAGCTCTTTTATTTGGGAGGAGGTGGAAGCAGCATGTTGTCCCCACATCAGATAGATGGGAATGGGTAAAACATGACTTTTCCTTCTTTTGCCAGTGACTGATTCATAGTGGACATTGCTGCAATTCTTTTCCTCCTTGAGCAGAGATTTTTCTCAGAAGTGACTGATGGATGAGACCTTCTGCCCACAAAGGACACCGTGCCAAGGACAAAGGGACACAAAGAGACACAAAGAGACACAAAGCTTACCTGAGGTCACATCACAGTGAACTCAGAACTAGAACTTCATTACATTTTCCTTTCCTTTCCTTTCCTTTCCTTTCCTTTCCTTTCCTTTCCTTTCCTTTCCTTTCCTTTCCTTTCCTTTCNAAACACTGTGAAAATGCTTGCCAGGCCACCATTGGAGATCCACACCTGTTGTGAGAGAGGGAGAATGTGTAAGAAATGTAAAAGCTGATTTTGTGAGCACAGTTCCCAAGGGTTTGTAATAGGCTGAGCAAAGCACAGACTGCTGAAAAATTGCTTCCCTTCCCTTCCCCTTCCCCTTTCCCTTTCCCTTTCCCTTTCCCTTTCCCTTTCCCTCATCAAATACCAACATTAAAACAACAACAAAACCAAAGAGCAGAGAAATCCTGCAGAGTTTAGGAGTGCAGATATTTGGGCTCAGCCCTAAATCCAGGCTATCCCTGTATTCTATGCAGATAACAGGAGTCTCATTTATTTGTGTTTTCATCCTCTTACACTGAAAATGTCTCATGAATTTCCACCTCCAGCCCGTCCCAGCGTGTGCTGAGCCCCGTTGCAGGCAGCAGTCACCTGTGCAGTGATTTTCAGAGCCTCTGAGCAGCAGTGATTGAGCTGAGCTGCAGAAATACCCATCCTCCCTCCTCAGGCTCCACTACAAGGTAAGGGATTGGTGGGGAAGCTGTTTCAGACACCACTCATGATTCTCCTGCTTTGCCACTACAGGAGTGGAGTCACTGAGCAGTGAATCTAATTTAGTGCATGAGCAGCACTCATGTTCTGCATGACAATAACTTGCAAATTCTTTCTTAGGCACTACATTTTCAGGCTCAGGGAGCCCTCTCCAATTAAAAACAGATTGTCCTTAATAGAATCTATAAATGTGAAGTAGAGTATCTGCTCTATTTTCTTTTGCTAGATTTTTTTTTCCTTTGTAACAAGTTTAACCCAACTGTTTTCAGCTTTATTGTCCTGATAAGACAGCAAATTCCATTTCCTGCCATCTGTTGCTAAATTTGCAATTTTCCACAGGATCACTAGGTGTATAGTGGGGGGAGTTTCTGTTTGTTACTTTGGAGAACTTTGGAGATAAGCAAAATGATTCTCACTTTTTTGGCTTGCCAAACCCAACCCTGATGGGTATTTAATACAAATACTAAAGAAAAATCTGATTAAGATTCTGCTCCTACATTCTCTTCTTTGTCAGGCATTTTGTCTGTTTCATCTGTTTCTCCAAACTTACAGTTTATTTTCTTGGATGTTTCTTGGATGGTTTCTTAAGCCTGTTTTTTATTCAAGTGATCCTTTGCATTCCCCATTAACTGCTTATACATTTGATTTTGATGGATCCCTTCTTTTAATACCCAAGAATTTGTAGAGATGAGAGGTTAATTTATCGGGAAACAGGAGTTGCTAGTTTCAGCATTTACAGAACTACTTTCTCTTTGAATCACTTTTTTTTTCCTTTTTTTTTAAAAAAACAAAAGATTCCTGAAAAAAAATTCCAGCTATTATTTCGACATATTTTTAAAAGCATAAAGAATGACAATACTTTTTAACCATAGGCCACAATATGTTAATATGCATTTACATTATCATTCTAAGGGTTTTGCAGAGGTTAGTAACTGTTCCAGTTACTCTGTGCTCATGTGGAGACACATTTGCTCTTTCTGCTAACTCTTAAATCTACAATTAATTGCTTGTCAAACTCACACCTCCTTGATGTTCTCCAAAAGTCGGAAAAGACCATGTGAAAATC
The DNA here is from genome assembly GCA_013400215.1 of Cisticola juncidis. Classification (NCBI taxonomy): domain Eukaryota; kingdom Metazoa; phylum Chordata; class Aves; order Passeriformes; family Cisticolidae; genus Cisticola; species Cisticola juncidis. The sequence continues at coordinate 341,519 of VXBR01004985.1, read as the reverse complement.
CATCCATGAGGATGGTGCTGACAATTAACAGATATCTTAAAGCAAAAGGAAGGAGCAGCAAATAGATGTTCATAAATTACTTGAAACCGAGGGAATTTCAGGAAAAAAGTGTGGTCATAAATGAACACAGAGCAGTTCTCAGATGTGTAGGCACAAAGGAGATGGCCACTGAGGATAAACCCTCATAACTTGGTCTCTGGTTCCTTTATTTACAACAGTCTCACTGCCATTTAAGTGTTCTGGTTTGGGACCCCACAGGAACCACTCAAGCTTGTTTTGGTTTAATGTTGGATGTGTTGCCACTTGGATTCTGAAGGGAAATAAAGCTCATTTAGCAGTATTGACTATCAGTGCTGCCTACTATTCCTATGCTATTTCTGCCAACAGGATCTGAAAGTGTTCACATAATACCTGAAAAACTCAGAAAGGGTCAGAATTATCAAGAACATTGAGTTTCTCCATGTTTTATGAAAACAGAAAGATAGTCCATAGAATGGAGAAACTGTTAATTTGCAATGTGAGCCCAAATAATCCATAGATTCACATGGGAATACAGCAATGAGAGGCTAATTTCTACAGAAACAGGACTTGCTAGCTTCAGCATTTACAGAACAATTTTCTCTTTGAATAACATTTTTTGCGGTTTTTTTTTCAAAAAACAAAAGATTCCTGAAAAAAACCTCCAGCAATTATTTCAACATATTTTTAAAAGCATAAAGAATCACAATATGTTTTAACCATAGGCCACAGTATGTTAATGTGCATTTACATTATTTATCATTCAAAGAGGTTGGTATATTTGCATTATTCCTACTTGTTTTGAGGTAAGGCAATGTCACCTGTTATTATTCACATCTTGCTGACCTGCTAAGTGTTCCTTATTACATTTCTGCTTCTCCTAGCTGTAACTATCCTTTCAAGAACTTTAGGAGCACAGAAGTGGCACTGCAGTAATTTATGGGAAATAGTTCAGTGTTTGGCTTTAGTTAAGTACATGATCATTGCCTGGTAAATGTGTGCAATACCCTGTGCTTCCAAATAAACAGCTGAAAAAAAGAGACTTCACAGAAAACTGTGGGGGAGGAGGGGTGTTGTGTTAAAATACAGTTAATATTTGTTCTTATTCATTCATTAAAAGCATAACATATCTGTGACAAAATAAAAATTATTACAGGAAAATTGGTACTGAGGCCATGTCAGCAGCTGGTCTAGTCTTTACCATACATTCTGAAGAACCCAGAGTACAGAAATGTGGAGTTAATGAGCATTATTCTTCAATTTAAAGTATTTTTTTTAAGCTGAAATCCTAGCCAGTAAATTTTATTTGTGTAAAGAAACTTTGGAAATGTTTAAATTATTTATGGCTAATATTCTTTGTACTGTATCTCTTTGATATTTTCCAAGACTGAGAGCAGATCAATACAACTCCTGCTGCAGGATCAATCTGAATCCTTTTACATATGGGTACAGTTAAAATTAATGAAATAAAACTATTAACATTTAATTACTGGTAAACTTACATTGTCTCACAAATAACAGTAAAAAAGGAATGGGGAAAAACTTAAGTGATAAGAAATTTCTCTTCTTCTGATTCAGCTGGTCACAAGTAATAGAATCAAGGACTATGAATCAAAGGAAAAATTGATATAAAAGATTTTTTATCTAGAGAGTCCATAAAGAGGAACTGTGATTCTTATGCCATGAGATCAGTGGGCATCTTCCAGCTGATGCCAACTGCCCATGAAAAAAGCTTCCTTTGTGACAGGGTTTTCACATGACACATGGCAGCAATTCTAATTCCAGCTGGGTTTCAGCAGAGTTTAGATGGCTGCAAATTTTTATCTTGCAATTAGTGGGCAATGAGAGCCATAAGTCAAACACCCTTTATGCAGAGCTGTTCACAGCTCTATTAATGTATTTCTCCTCTTTATCTATATAACCTCTACCCCTCTGACCTCGTTGTTCAGGTCTCCTTGGTGCTTGTGTACAGCTCCCAGTGTGGATGCACTACCAGGGCTCTCTGGGGCACATCTGCAGGCTCAGATGTTCTCCTAAAAACCTTCTTCCCACTCTCATGGTGGCTTTGGGGCCCAGGGAACAGGGACAGCTGTGACTCTGGTGCTGGTGTCCCCAGAGCCCAGCCCCAGCCGTGCCCACCACCCCTGCACAGCCACCTGGGCCACAGGGGTTCAGCAAATACCTCTTCATGCTCAGCCAAGTATTTACACCTCTTCCAATGTTTTTATGGTGACCCCAATGTCCCCCAAGCAGCCTTCCAGCTTTTTATGTTCCTCATCCTCCTTGAAGGGTGAATTCCAGAGGAGGACTGACTTTCCAGGCAGTACATTCCCTTTTGTAAGAGCACGGGAGCTGTTAAGACTCCAGTCATCATGTAACTATTCACAAGTGCTATGCTACAATAATCCACTTTTATGGGAGTTTGGAAGATGAATATAAAATAACATAATCCCCAGCTGTGCTGTTATGTGCAAAGCCATCCCATTAATCACACTCAGTTTTACTTTACAGCTTTAAGGTATGCAAAGTGTTGCTGCCATTCAGGTGCCTCAGCACTGGCAGTTGCACACCCTAACTGCATTTTAAAAGCTATCTTCTCAAGAAATTAAGCACTCAATCTTTTCCTTTCCTCCGGTGGAAATGGTAATTCAGCACCTTCTGATGTCAACAACATATGCAGAGCAGCCAAAAACTCTAGGTGAGCAAATGAAACCTCAGCACTGTGACAGCCTCCAGACCTGAATATAAAACATTACACACGCAAGAAAAGGCCAAAAGTGGTTAAATAATTCTGTTTCTTTATGGATTATCTGAACCGATTTTGGATCTGTATTTTTCCATGAGGCTACTGAGCACAAATAAAAGTATGTGGTAAACCCACATGGCTATGGGTAAAAAAGATTGGATTATTTGGGGTCCACAAGCATGAATTCACACTAGACTGATATTGCCAATAGAGACATGAAATTCTTCTTAAGGCCTGAGGGAGCTTGCAGGCCCAGGAGTGAAAACAAGTGAGATTTAGAACTGCTCACTTCTTTCCTGGAGCTGAAAGCATGGGTGGGATGGTTTGATTTGAATTGTGAGCAAGCAACTGAGTTTAGACCTAAAAAAAAGGATCTGAATTAGATTAGGAGGCCCTGGCACAGGGTGCCCAGAGAAGCTGTGGCTGCCCCTGGATCCCTGGCAGTGCCCAAGGTGAGGCTGGACAGGGCTTGGAACACCCTGGGACAGTGGAAGGTGTCCCTGCCCATGGCAGGGGTGGCACTGGATGGGCTTTAGGATTCCTTCCAACCCAAACCATTCCATAATTCCATGATGCTGTATGACAAAGTCAGGAAGGGAGGAAACAACTCTAACTGGTTACTACTTAATATCTGATAGATGAAATCCAATTTTTCTAGATAGCTGGAAATCTAATTTTCTATCATCAAGGCAATACCTTGGATCAGACCCTTGGAAATTATGTGAAGCAGCCTTTTCTTCCAGTGTAGGAAGGTCTGTGGCTCAGAGGGATCAATCTGTGATGTACCCCCCTAAAATGGAGCTTCTCAGNTAATTTTTTTAAGAGGCAAACTTCAAGTTTTTACATGACAATTTTGATGGAAAATTGTATATTTCTGTTAAAGAAAGTTTTGCAAATGTTCTTTTATCATAGGTAAACATGAATACGATTTTGTGTGTGCAGTGCTGTATATTTTATATCAGTTATTAGGATCTATGATCTGCAAAGGAATTTCTGGTTGTGTTTACTATTAGGGTTAAATATTTAAACCAGGAATTGCATACAAATGTTGTGAATTTCATGGACACAGGACATCAGTTCCCTTTCACTATCACTGTCATACACACAGTAACAAGAACATAGTGAATGCTCTTGCAAACTTCAAAGGGGAAATAGATTAAATAAGTTTTTTATAAAATAAATCTGAAAGTTTAGGCGAGATGTGTGATCCCATAGATTGTGAGCCTTGCAATATCATGGATTTCACAAATGCATGGCACCATTCATCTGAATTTGTCTGTAGAGCTCTATAACCAGATGACTGTCAGCTATTCAGCTAAAAAAGAAGAAACAGGCTCTGGAGTCATGATTAGCCAAGATTCACAGGTGCCTCGTGTAGAAACCCTCTTTATAAAGCTTCCCTGCTCTGTGTCAGGACACTAATCTCTATTCAGTGCAGAGAAATTCTGCCTTTCACAGAAAGAGGGTCTATTTTTGTCTTTGAAGTCAATCCAACCCTAAGTTGCAGCAACACTTGGACACCCAGATGCAGAAATCCTGTATAGACTTCCTTTTAAATATTCATGGCTGCAAACCTGTTCCTCTGCTTCCATCATTCAAAGCTGAGGATTTTGGCTTTTATGGACTTTTGCTCATCTCTTGATCCATGAGCAAAATGTTTTCTCTCCCACACAGTTGATGTATGTAATGTGGATATACATAGAGGAGTAGTCAGAATATGCAGCAGATGGTCAGCAGAAGAAATAAAAAAAAATCACTTAATGTCCAGCAATCTCATACCAATGGCAAGACTCATTAAACTGTGGGCTGGACTCAGCAAGACAGAAACTGCTGCTCCAGGGTTTTGGAGGGATGGAGGGCTAAATTGATGAAACAGAAAGTCTGCATGCTGGCCTGGGATTTGCTACACTGGTCTCTGCTCAGAGCTTATTTAACTGAAGTTTTGTCAAGGAAGGCTGGGCCAGCCCCGTCAGCAGCTCAGCTTTCCCATTTCCCAGTGCCTTGCTCCCATCTTGGGCACATTTGCCAACTGTCTGGTTTATATTTATACTCTATCTTAGCCATCACTCCAGGAATGAGCCAGCCCAGTAGTGCTTGCTGCAGATAATGCACTGATGTAGCAATCTACACAGATGGTAAGCTATCAGCTTACATTAAAAAAATCATCAGTTATTGTTCCTAATTTTTTTTTTCCAAAATTAAGGCAGCTTTGTTCAAAAATCTGTGGAAAAATATATGCACAGTTTCAAGGACACGATGCCTTTGGGCTCTTCTAAGGCCAATTAAAACATTGTTTAGGATTTCATCTTGACCATCAACAAGCAGTGTCTTAAATTTGGAAGAGTTAAAAAAAACCACAACAAATCAGTAAAAGTTTGAAACAATGATCCTGATTTAGATCCTATTGGAATTACCACTATTTAAAATAAGGAATATAAATATAACAAACAATGTCTAACCCATGTTGATAGAGATTTCTAATTGCTTTTTAAAAGGAAATACCTTTCAAAATGTTAAATTTATTCCAAATATCTTTCTTAACACAGACACATTTGCATAATTTCAATTAATGCAACAAATGCTGATGTCTACTGTACTTTTATGTAAATAGGAGAGGTTTGAAGGTATAGTGAAGTTTTTCCTGTCATACTGGTAGGGCAGGAATTAATTATCCAAGAATCTGAATGACTAAAAAACCATGTAGACAAATAAAAAAAAATTAAAACTTTGGGGTTTTTTTATGACAATAACCTGGAGAAAATAATTTTTGTGGCAAATATGGTGGCAGCTTCACAATGGGGAAAAAAAGCTTGCCTTTCTGTAGAGGTTGTAATTACATTTATAGTTTCTTGAGTTTTAAGCAAATGGATTTGTTGCAACGTAAGCAAAGAGAAGGTGATTCTGGGCAGAATTCAGAGGAAGCTTTAGTTTGGTCTGGGTCTTCTCACTTTAATATCTCAACAATTGAGATAAGTCAGTTATTAAAGGTAATAAAATATAACTATGTTAGAAAATTAGCAAGAGTCACCTTTTTTCTGAAGTCTCATTAGTGCTGCTCCTTGTAATAGGTAAGTCCTTTGTTTTATACTCACCATCACCTATTATTTCAAAGATTCATTTCTAGAAGTCTGACAATATTCTGACTGGGATAAATTCCTCACAAATTAACTGGAATTAATGTCTTCTGCAGCTGTGCTCTGTCATCTGCTACTTGAGGAGAATTTTATAATGGTCTGTGCCTCTCCATTTTAAACTACTGCAGTGATTATATCTGTTAATGTGTCCCAGAGTCCAAAATAAGGAGTGAACAGACTCTGTGCTCTGAATGAGCATTGCCTTCCTGGGATGGATCACATGGGATCTCAAGATGTGATTTCCTATTATGATTTCTGATGCCTTTCTGTGGGAAAAAAACCCTTCCTGCCATTTCCTGCAGAGGTGTGGGTTGAACCATGGGACACAGATGCCTTGGACATTGGATTTTCTCTTTGCCATTGGTCATTATGCAGTTGTAGGTTAAGGAGACAAGGGTGTAATTCCAAAACACTGGTGGGGATGTAGTGTGGAGGAAGGAAATTTGATAGCAAGGCAATCTCCTTTTCATTTCAAAGGTTGCTTTAAAGCCCTGATCTCCTTCACTTGTTGGTGCAATACAATTCATTTGCATCTCTCAGCCTGAAGCTTTTCTGCTTCCTGCCTAAAAATTACTCTAAAATTAAGGGGGTTTTTTAAAGAATATTACTGATAACACAGCACTTTATGTTCATTTTCTGAAGTATATTTGTGGCACTTCTCCAAAAGAATAAAAACGTGGGAAATTTGCATCAGTGCAGGTCTGTGCCTTGTGTACAATGACAAAGGACAGGGAGGATGGAGCTGGAAGGTGCCTGGAGTAACCTGGTCTGGTGGAAAGTAAACTCCACCCATGGAACTGGATGAGCTTCAAGGTCTCTTCCCACCCAAATATCCCAGGACTGAGGGACTGCAGTTTGTTTCTGTCAGAGTCTCTGGGTGCAGTCCTGGGGCTACACTGAGTTCATAAGAAACCTGTCAGGGACATAAAAGTTCTGGCAACAGAATAAGAGGTGAATCCTTCCACAGCAAAGCTCCCTGGGTGACACCTGTGCACACAGCAGGGAATAAATCAGCACTGGTTTATTTTTTATCATGGACTTGCTCTCACCCCTGCAGCTGCCATCCCTCCCACAGAAAGGTGACATTTGTTGGCAAGAAATGCCAGCCTGGACCTGCTGCTGATTCCTGTCCCTCCAGGAGCACAGAGGGCTGGATGCTCCTGGGCTGTCTGCCTGGCACCTCTCTGGAGGGAGAAATTTGTTCCAAAACAGGGGAAGGCAGGAAGGGAGAAGGACAAGAGGCAAAGGCACTCATACCCCTGCTGACAGCAGAGATGGTGATACTGCTCCTTGGGGTAAATCAGTGCACATTTTCCTTACCAATCTGGATATAGCTGCACACATGAGATAATGTAAGAAATTCATATTTTGAAAATTTTTAAGAGGCTTCTTTGTGTTTCTAAAAAACAAAAACTACTTTTGTATACAATTTTTTCTGATGTTTTTGTTTACAAATTACAATTGAAAGTCTCCATAATAATTATGTACAAACTGAATTCTTATCTAACATCTCAATATCAGAAAAATCGAATGTTTCCCTGCACTTTACCCTTCAACTTCTTTTTATCCATTTATTTTGCTCTTGTCAAGAGCATATGAGAGAATAGACAATATATTACACCAAAAATTAACAAACTTCTGGTTTATAGAAGACATAATAGATTGTAAAAAAGAAAAAGTTATTAAGTTTTGATAATTACAAAGCTGATGTATATGAGTTATTTCTTTCTTTGTGCTGCAAATGGAAAAACAGCCCAGTAGGAATCAGTTCTATGAAGCTTTGCATAAATCTTTTCATAATCTTATGGAATGGTTTGGATTGGAAGGAACATTAAACTTTATCCAGTTCCAACTCCCTACAATGGGCAGGGAACACCTTCCACTGTCCCAGGTTGCTCCAAGCCCTGTCCAGCCTGGCCTTGGACACCTCCAGGGATCCAGGGGCAGCCACAGCTTCTCTGGGCACCCTGTGCCAGGGCCTGCCCACCCTCCCAGGGAATAGTTTATTTCTTATATTTAATCTTCTTACATACTGGCCAGATAGAGAGCTTGGTCCCAGAAATGTCTTTGGGAAGTCCGTGACAATGGGATTTGTGCATTCTGCATGTTGGAAGCCAAGGATTGATTTATAAATTCATTAGGAATAAAAGAGTAGGCATTGCACATTATGAACAAGTCAGATACAGGCTTGCAGTAATTTCCAAAATATTTTTTAAAGTCAAAGATCAAAATTCCCATCATCTGCAGGAGTGAAACTATGCAATCTTCAAATTTATCTGTTCAAAGCAACTATATGTCCTTCTGTAAGACGACCTGGGGCACAAGCCTGAAGGTTAAAGAATGGTGTTTGATGTCCCCTTGAGGAGCTGGGACCTCTCCTGAGCAATCTCACAAAGTAAATTCCAGGTGACTTAAGCCGGGTGAGGAATACAAGACACTCACTATTCTCTGTCCATTTCCATGTCACTGCGTGTCTCACGGTCCTTCTGCTTGTTTAACTGAAAGATTTTTTCTGATTCTGATCATGAAAAGCTAATTTTCAGTGTTGACAGACCTGACCTGACAAGCAGAGACCTCATTGTCAAAGTGAGGCACGAAAGTCTTTCCCTGAAATACGGATGTTCCTGGCAATATCCCCCACCCCACAAGTCCATCCTTCATCCCCCCTTTTCCTCTGTGTCCCAGGGTGACTTTGTGATGCTTGTATCCCCAATTGTGTGTTCTGGATATTGAGTTCTGTGCCTTTAGGACTGGCTCTGAGAGAGGAGCAGGGAAAGAAGTGTGGAATTTGCTTTGGAAACAGCTCTCACCCCTGCACGTTCCTTCTCTGGATGTGTGTTTGTCTGAAGCACAGACTGGCAGCTGGGACAGAGATCTTTGTTGCTTTTAGTTAGTTTAGCTGGCTGAGGCAGAAAAGCTTCCTGGACTGTTTTTCCCCCCTCTTTTTCTTGGGACTGTTTAAACTTGCTCTGGATGAAAACCCCAGAAGAGCACCAAGGGCTGACACCTGCAGCCCAGCAGGCCTGGGCCTCCAGAGGGACTGGGACTGATGAAAAACTGAGTGAGCTGAGCTACACCCATGGCAAGGATCTTCTCAAGTTTGCCATCTCACTTCAGAACAATGAAAGGTTTTATTGTTTCATATTATTCATTCTTTATTCTTGTGGGCACTTTGTTTATTAAATAAATAGTTTTTTCCACATTTCTCCGAGGAAGTTCTTTCCCGGACTGGTTTGGGAGGAGGGGCTGTTTGAGTTTGCTTTCCCAGAGGGACCCTATTTGGGGGTTTCCTCCTAAATTTGCCCTAAACCAGGACAACTTGTGTTAAAGCTTTCTAGTGCCATTAGTACCATCTCCCAGAGAGGAGAGGTGTTTTTCCTTCAAACAGGACAGACCAGAGAAGTGTTTGTGTTACAGCAGCTCCTGGCAGCCGGGGCTGGGACCCCTCTGTGGCTGTCACTGTGAGGGGACACAGTGGAAAGGGACAGTGAAGGGAGATGGATCTAGACCAGGCTGTGGGACTGTGCTCCATAGACTGAGGGGCTTTGGGGGCTCCACAGAGGATTCCTGACCACAGAATCACAGAAAAAGTTGAGCTGGAAGGGACTCAAAGGGATTATCCAGTCCTGTCCCCGTCCCTGCACAGACACCCCAGCAATCCCACCCTGTGCATCCCTGGGAGCGCTGTCCAAACCCTCCTGGAGCTCTGGCAGCCTTGGGGCTGTGCCCATTCCCTGGGGAGCCTGGGCAGTGCCAGCACCCTCTGGGGAAGAGCCTTTCCCTGATCTCCAGCCTGAGCCTGCCCTGGCACAGCTCCAGCTGGAGCTCCTGTCCCTGTCACAGAGCAGAGATCAGTGTCTGTCCCTCCCCTCCCGTTCACAAGGAGGGTGTGACTGCAGGGAGGGCTCCCCTCAGTCTCCCCTTCCCCAGGCTGGACACACCAAGTGCCCTCAGCTGCTCCTCACACAGCTCCACCTCGAGGTCCGTCAGCATCCTCCAGGCTTCCTTTGGTGCTCTACAACAGCTTTAGGTCCTTCTTACATTGTGGTGATGCTGAGGACAAAGCTCATTTTTACTTAGTTTGTACATGTCTCACTTATTAATTCATAAATTATAAAAGATACGCCCCTATGGTAGATTGTATAACCTCCCTGTTTAAATATTCTTTTATTATATAGGAAATCTGGACAATAATACCACTTTCTGATGCACCAAGATCCAATATCTCCCTCTGGTGTCCTTGCCTGACCTCCAGCTGCATTTGAGGAGTAGATCATGCTGAAGGTGGTGGGGTCCTGTCCAGAGAGGCTCATGGCCACCATGTCACACATCAGAACTGCAAAGACAGGTGGGCACCAGGCCAGGGGCAAGCAGGAGCTGCCAAGGCCACAAATGTGTGCCAGGATCTAGGCACGTGTCAAGGAATTCTTTTTTTTTTTAAGGTGTAAACTTCCAAGCCTTGTGAGTCACCGCAGTGCTGGCTCTGATCCTGTCTCTGCAAGTGATTCATGTGGATAGGTGATTAGGATGTCTTTAAATCTGGCCTGAGGAAATGTCCTTTACAGCAGTTTGGTCACAGTAAAAGCCAAAAGGCCAAAAGCAAGATCTTCAGTACTGTGCATCTACACTGGGGATTAAATGTGCTGAGTGCTTTACAGCTGAAATTCTTTAGCAGCTTTTTCTTAACCCATGTTTTCCTTTCTTTTTTGTTTTAACACCACATATCTATAAAATAAAATGTTAATTTCAGCACCTTGTACTTGATTATTTTCAAATTTTCAGGCTGGTTGGAGCAACTGAATTGCAAAATTTGCCTGGGGAAAAAAAGAAAGTTTGGATATTTGGGTATAGAGACAAAGAGATGTTTTGTTAGATGGAAGGGACAGAGGCAATTTGCAGTGGTAGCAAATCTGAAATAAATGAACACTCCAGAAACTGTTTCATGAGGAAGAAGAGAAAACTGAGCCCAACTTTTCCCTTTGTCAGAACTGGACTGTATAGAGGAAACTCATGTTCCAACAGAATATGTGATTTCTGTTCTTATGCCCCTGTCACTCACAGAAGTGAGCCCACAAGAAAGTCACTCTCCTTGAACAGATGATTTCCCTGAGTCATGTTCTGCTGCTGCACTTCTGAACAGTGACTGCTTTGAAATGTTTTCTGAATATCCAGCAGTCACAGATAATGTGTGGGCAACACAAGTCACAGTCCTTCTAAAGTATAGGCTATTGCCATGTGGACAGTGATTCAGTAATCATATTTTGGCATTGCAAGTCTCAGAACAAGGTGTAGCTCAACACCCTGCAGTAGTAAATCAGTATCATATCAGATATCATACCTTCAATATCATTAAATCATCTCTCATTCTGTATTGGTACAACACCTTTCATGTCACATGAATCTTACTGAGATGATTTTCCTTTTTTTAACATCCTGTGACAAAATGTGAACTATGATTGCCAAGGCACTGCTTTTAGGGGACATGAGCACTGGTAAGTTGTTTGTAGTTGAAAAGGACAAAACATTGGTGTGGAAATGTGATTTCATTGCCCATATTGCACATATGGTGTTTCCAAGGCAGGAATACTCCTGCCCTGTGACATTAATATAAACACTACTCATTTCATTGTCTGGCACACTGAAATTACTTCATTCCAATGCTGCTATTCATCAAAAATACCAGAAGTGGAGTTGAGGAGCAGCTGGAATAATTTTCACGTGTAGCAGGTGGTCAAGCACAGCCTCTATGAATGTGCAATAAAGTGCTGCACCATGAGAACCCCAAATCTCCTTGAGAGGAAAGGTATTCCAAGGCCAGGTGCCCAGAGCAGGCTGCCCTGTGTACACACAGCTCCTGAACCTTGTGTGAAAACACATCTGTACACAAGAGCTTATCTCATCTCCTCCTTGTTATCAGACCTATTATTTGCAGGGCTCCAGATCATATTTTTTATGTACATCACGTTAGTTTTAAATAACTCTAATCCCCAATCCAATTAAGGGTATCACCTCCAAGCAGATCATTTCATTTCCTTTGAGAACAGATGCAGACTCAGTATTCAGGTTAGTAAAGCAACCACTGCCAAACTGACCTTCCTTTTATCTCACATCTTATCCCTTCCTTGTCTGTGCAGGCGACTTTCAGACGTGCACCTGGTGTGTCAGAGCCAATCCGAAGTTCCACTGGACAGGAATCCCTCTACATTAAAATCTGTAGATCCATTCTTGACTACCAAAAGAAATATCTTAATTGGAGCAGATAATTTTTTTTTCTCTTTTCTTTTTCTTTTTTTTAATATACTGGTAAAGACAACGTATTTGTCTTGGAACCACTTTTGTTTAGAAACATCTCCGTGATCCTCATCCTCTGTTAAAGAAGATGTTCTGAAATCAGACAAAATACTGTTTATTTAGCACCTCATATTCAGTATTCTGACTTCATTTACATTAGACCCAGCCCATCTAGAGGAGCTTTTGCACTTCCTATAACATGATTTTCCTCTGAACTCTTTAGGCTCACCTTCATTCCAACAGCCTGTTAAAGGATGGATAATTAGATTTTTTCCCCCTTACATCCAGAGCCACAAATGTTCTTTAAGAAGAAAAGTCTCTGTGTGACACACAGAGAAACTTTCACATCTTGAACTCTGTGGCTTCCTTTTATTCCTTAGTGATGTTGTGCCCATGAATCAATTACACTTAGAGCAAAGCAATCTAAAGTAGCTGATAAACAACTTTGGGATGTAAGGAACTAATCCTGCATTATATCCAGAAGGAATGGGGTTAACCTGCACTATCCCCTTTATTTCTTATGTATTTTATTCTGGAGAGTTCTGAGGGAAACAGGTTTCCAGGCCTCAATGTTTTGTGGACTGTGTTTACAGATGCTGTAAAAAAGTCATCTACTTTAAATCTGTTTTTCTGCCTGTGGACTGAAGAGAAGACTGAGACCCAAATCCCCTTCTCTGAAGTGTTTTTAGAGTACTCAGACCTTGTTGTGCTTCTAGGGCATGTGAATATTTTGCTATATGAAATTCAAAAATAAGAGAGCAACAAGAAAATGCAAATTCATGTCTCTTCCTTCTTTCATAGATGCCTGTGGTGCATTCTGTGGGAAATTCCAGGAAAAAAAGGGTTTAAAATGCAGAATTCTTTCTGAAACTCTTCCGTTTGATGTAGCTGTTCACTGCCTCTAGTGATGAACTCCTTCTGAGCCTACATTAGCTTCAGAGTATGCTTCTTCAAAAAAATAGCCTTCATGGAGATAAGGACATGCTTCAAACATAAGTCTGCCAAGAGTGACTTTCCTTCCAGAAATAGATTTTATAGGTTTTTTGGGTTTTTTTAAATTATTGAGAAGTTTCATGTGTATTTGTCTTCAGTTTCTGTCACCAGAATAGTATCTTTTTAAAAAGGGTCTGAACCACTGGTATAATTATCATCTTCACTGTAAATTATATGGTAATATTAAGCATCCAGTCTGTTCAAAAATTCAAATACTAACATCCTCTTCAAAACTCCATGCTTTTGTGTGCATATGGCATACCTTGGTGTTCAAAGACTGAAATTCTTATTTACTTGAGATGCTGATAATCTTCATTTGCAGCTTGTTGCACCAGGTTTCCATTTAGTTGTTATTCAAGGAAGATGCTTTTTTTCCCTCTGACTTATTACTGTATTTACACTACATTTCTCATTTTAATATTTTTGTTTATGTCTTTATTAAATCACAGATGGTGCTGATTATGTTAGACCTTAAGTGAAGCTCTTTCATTATGAAATGATTTAAAGTGCATAAAGTTCATACCTACAATAATGTCCTGTACTGAGAGTACTCACTCAGAAGGATGATTAGTGAAGGAACCCACTGGAATGAAACAAAAAGAATTACACCAATTTATAAACTGGCACTTCTGGAGGAAGAAATAAAAGTTCTTCTCTCTTCCCTGTCTTTCACTAGTGGTTGGATATTAAAGCAAATCAGAGGAAATCATTGCTGTCCCTCTAGAAAAGTATTTGGGGAAAGGAAGATTCTCCTTCTCCACCAAGACAGTTAATATTTCCTTTATGCTCTCAAGCACAGAGATTCCAGTCCTCTCACTTTGGTTCCATAATTTGGGTGGATGTGAGTGCCAGCACACCCCTAGCTCTGGTTCACATCAGGAGTTTCACTGACAGCAATTCAAGGACTGCATCAGGTCTTCTGTTCTTGGGATTTTCAATTTCTCAGCACAGTCATTGCATTTGAAATTAAACCTAAATGCTGTGTTCACCAAAACAGATACAAAACCCACTTTTCCTCCCCATAACACAGTGAAAACTGTACAACCACACCTTTGCTTCTTGATTCACCTCTTCCCCTTGCCATACGTGAGCTAGTGGGTCCTGTGCAGTACAGTTGATATTTACTAATTCCCTCCACTTAGTTTTCCTTTGACAAATGAAAAGGTTCAAATGAAAAGGTTCAAATGAAAGGGTTCAGCCTGAAGGTGCTGTTAGAGATGGCTCAGAGATGTCACCCTCCAGAGTGGGTGAGAGTCAGCAGGCTCAGCCCAAGCCTGGGAGGAAATGCCCTCACTGAGTAAGTGGGACATCACTTCCTGACCTCACTTGGGAAGATGCTGCTGGAATCCAGAGCTTGGACTAGTTTAGTCCTTTTCTCTGGGTGGGTGCACTCCACAACAAATCCCCTCCAAAGATCAACCACTGCTCCTCACAGCTCATGGTCCTGACCCAGCAATGCACGTGATGAGCTCAGGGCACAAAACCTCAGCCTGATTCCTGCCAGCCCAGTGTGCTGTGTGCTCCTTGTGCTGCTCAGCCATCCTCCCATCTGTGTTTTACACCACCTGCTGATTCCTGCAAAGCAAAATGTATTGTGCCATCTCCCAAATACATTCCTGCACAAAAGCTGCAGCAGGAGCTGGCCCTTGAGTAGGATAACAATTGGACTCTGCCCAAGAAAACACAGGAATACTCCCTGTTTTCAGGGCTGTTGTATCAATACAATGATAACCTGCTGGAAATCATCCCTGCAGCCTCTGGGAGCAGCAGAGCCTCACATTCATGGAGGCACAAGCTCACCTGGTGATGCTGCTCTGCAGAACACATTTGTTTTTGAGATTGTTTTTTAGTCTTGTTTTTTTCTTTATTGCTTGAAATGGAATGTTTTGTTGGCCCATCCTTATACACAACATGGGAGCGAATTACCTACACAGAAATTTCTTTGCCCCTTATTGGCTTTCAATTCTAGTTGGTATTTTTTGTTGAACTCAGACAACCAGTAAACACTCCACTGATTACAGACTGATTGATTAATTTGTGTGAATTTTAAAAGTTACACTCAGCAGTGCCACAATGGAAATCTAAGGGTGTTTGATGTATCTTGGCATGACCTGGCTTCCAGGAAAAGGACCAATCATCCATTTCATGTTAATGAAAGCAACCTTCAAAGCTGGGCAGAACATCTGGAATTTTAAAATATTTGCAGTGAACAGAAAAAAATAAAAACTTTAATCGTGGGCCCAACCCACTGTACACAAAAATGCTGCATTAAATTGTTCTGACCCTAAGTGCAAACTGAAAGTTGTACTTTATTCTAGCTGAGGAAGATAAACTGTTCAAAAAGGAGACATGGAAATCTAGTTTCTTTATCCTGCGAGCTACTTAAGGGTTTTTTTGTTGTGAACAATGATGTTAGGAGAGGATTGAATGGTATTTTGGTTTCAGGATTAGAAATTAAAATATTAATGTAATTTAGTATTATGATTACTAAGTGGCTTGGTCTTCAGGAAATATGAAAGAAGTTGCAACCAATTGCATGTAACTCATTAATTAAGTCCCATTTAAAACAATTGGACAACAATTTGTTTCATGCTCAGGAAAGAAATTTTGTGGCCAGAGAAAAGAGGTTATTATTTTCAGTAATTAATGATAACCTTGACCGTATGCAGGAGCTCCTTCAGGCGTGACCAAATGATTTCTGGCAGACTGCACAGATAAATCCCTATAAAACTCCAGTCTCACAGAAAACTTTCATGAATTCTGTTACACTCTGAGGATATACCTCCCAGTTTCATGAAAGAGAAACACCAACCCTCACTCTCGAGATATTCCTTTAGAAATCCTTTATACATATATTCTATTGATTAGGGAAATTCGGTGTAAAATTTAACATTAACAGAGCTGGTTGTAGTCACTGCCAACACCATGACCTTTATTAGAAGTTGAAGCATTGCCTCTTTAATCTGTATCTGAAAAGACACCTGCACAAAAAATACTATTGAAAATAGTATTTATGACTTCATTAACTCAATCTAATTTCTCTTTCCATAATAAATTCACCCAGCAGCAGAGCCCAAACACTAACCTGAAGAAGTTGTTTAGAAAGCCCTGGAAAGAAAGAAATTTTTTCTAATTCCTTCTTCTTGTTTGTTTGAAGCCTAGACTATCCATGGCACACAGATTCATAGATTGGCTTAGGCTGGAAGGCACCTAGAGATCACAAAGATTTTTTTTCTGCTTTTATTTCTATCTTCTCTTGAACACACACACACAAAAAAAATTGTACTGGGGTTTGGTTCTCTTCTTGCACTCACTGTCTGTGAAATGTTTGATTTACAGCCTGAGCACTGGTTCCTGTTTCTCCATGGCATTGCCCAGGGATTCCTGCTACACTACATTTACTTACCTGTTGGCAGGAATCAAAAATTCAGTATTTTACCTGGATTAGATATATTCTCATCATGAGGAATATCTGAAAACTATTCCATCAACTTTTTGTTTTCTTTCTCACTATTGGTCTTTTCACCACTGATGTTCTTTTATCCAATACTTTATCTTGATCTATCAGATTTTTTTTTCAATTGGCTTGGACATTAAACAAGTTTCTTTGGACCTTTTCCCCTCACTTCTCTTTTTAAAGCTCTTCTTATCAGCCATAAAAGCCTGGATGTCAGAAGGCAGTTTTCCCAGATAGTCAGATGGAGTCCAGCCTTTGAAAACTGTCTCTTTTAACAAACATATCCCACTGGTAAAGTCTTCCCAAGCCTGCTTTAACACTGATATTTGAGTCATCTGTTGCTCATCACTACATCACACGCCCTATCTCCCTCTGTACTGACAAGAAAAGACTTAGAGTAGTCACTAAAATGAGACTTAATTAACTCAAAAGTAAGTGATGGTATTTCTAAGTTTGAGACACACTGAAAAATCAAACTGCTGTGAAAGTTTGGTGCAACTCCCTCTAAAACAGGCAGACTCATTGCTAGTAACATTTACTGTCATTGGATCATGGAATGCCTTTGGGTTGGAAGGGAGCTCAAGGATGACTTGGTCCAACCATTTTTGGCAAAAGTATGGTATTGAAAAGGTGGCCCAGCACCCTGTCCAGCTGCATATTAAAATTTTCCAGCCCTGGGGAGTTCAGTGCTTCCCTGGAGAGGTTATTCTAGTGACTGATTGTTCTCATTGTGAAATATTTTCCTCTTGTGTCCACTCAGAATCTCCCCAGCAGTACCTTGCACCCATTTCCTCTCATCTTTTCCATGTGACTCCTTGTGGAAAGGGAGTCTCCATCCTTTCTGTTCCCCTTTAAATACTGGAACACAGAGAAAAGGTCTCTTCTCAGCCTGTTTTTCTCACAGCCAGGCAAACACAAGTCTCTCAGCCTTTCCTAATGGGGCAGCTTCCTGCCCTGGGATCATCTTTGCCTGGACCTTTCCCAGCCTGTCCACATCTTTTTGGCACACATCTTTATATTAAAAAAAAAAATTAGTGAAATTGCAAGTTCTGCACTGAAATAAAAAATCTTTTATATAACAAGAAAGCTGTGTTTTGATCAATCCTTGCAACTTTACATGCCTCACTTCTTCTTTATCACTGCCATTATCTATGGCAATCAAATTCTGCTCCAAAGACCTATGGAGGTTATTTTAGAAGACCTGATTATTTTAAATTATTTGAAATCTATTATATTCATTTTGGTGGGGGAAAAAAGTGATCCTGGACTGCTTCTTGTGTTTTAAGAAGGTCTGGGCTCCTGCAGTAGTTGCTGTTGAATCATCTCTTTGCAGGATGCTCATTCAGGTCATGGCCAAGACACACCGAGAGGACAGGAGGCTCTGCAGTGATTGCACAACCTCTCTTGCCAGAAATGTTTTCTAACCATGAAATGACCCCACAAGTGAAATTTTTGGTTTCAACTACCAGATCACAGCACAAAGCACAATATGCAGAAGAAAGGGGGCATGAAAGCTCATGTGCAGCCTCCTGAAAGAGAGGGAAGGGCTGAAAGGCAAAGAGGAATTGATGGTGCTTGAGCTTGCAAGAGCAGAGCTGAAAGCAGGGGAGTGTGAAGTATCCCTGGCAGTTCTGGAACACTGAACCTAAACTAGATTTCTTTAAAATCAATGGAGAAAGTGCTAAATGCAGGAGTCACTGGACTATCCCACAATGCTTGTGCTCAGAAGAACAATGTCCTTAAAAGCTCATTCATTTGAGATTTACTGTAGTGTCATTGCACTAATTTCAACAAAGCAATTTTCGACCAGCAATCAATTATACCCACTTTATGCTAATGCAGATTTGATTAGCTGACTTTCAGGATCTCTCTCTGTTTCTAGGAAGGACTGAAACTCTTCTATTTTCTTTCCTCAGGCATCCTTTCCAATTCATATTTGACAAACGAGAAGAGAAATCAATTGTGTGTAGTATACACTGAATAATGACCCGCAAAGTTCCTAAAACTGTTGTGCTTGCTCCAGAGCAGTTATTCAGGATTCTGTACACAACCCTCTGGCACTGTTACACCTGGCCAAGTGCCACGGAAAACACAGCTCTGTAAAACAGAGGCAGACAAAATGGGGTGATGAATCTGTGCTGGTGTCACTTCTAAGTTGCCTCCTATCCTACACAGTCACAAACAAATCAGGATTTATTCTGACCTTTCCCACTGTATTTAGGAAAACAGGAATGGAGCAATATTAGGGTTTATAGCAGTAGCAATATTGAAAGCTGGGACTGTTCAACTCCCACAAACACGAGGACTGTGCCCTGTGCCTGCACCATTCCCACATCCACGGCCTTGAGGAGATTTTACTGCCAATTTGGGATTTCTCAGGGATTCCTGGACTTCCTTAGAGCAGCTTGGATTGGTCAGGATTGCACAGAGCATCCCTGTGAAAAAGTCATATTGTGTATGTGGCTCTACGCAGATATTTACTATATGTAATATGCTATTTAGAAAAGTTATGTAATATTAACATTTGAATAATATAGTAAATGTAGTTTTTAACATTAAGCTTTAGTAAAATGTGTGTGCAAGATATTTTCTTTAGCTCAGGAGAAAGAGAAAAAGGCCCAGAGGCGCTTTGCAACCGAGATAACAGTTACAACGAGAAGAAGAAAAACTCCCCCTCTGATTCTTCAGACAGAAAGATGCAAATCTACCAGGAATCCATAAGAACCAGACCAGAACCAGATCTACCAGAAATCCATAAGAACCAGAGCCCGAATCCACAAGAGCCACCTGGTCAGGCCAGGCTCCCTGGCGCCAAGGGGGGTTAGCAGGAGGCCCTTGGAAAAATGAGTTTGTCTTAGATAAAGAATGCATACTAATGAAATTTTGGGCTCAAAAGGGAAGGTTTTCTCCCAAAAAGTGCCCTTCTCCTTCCTAGCCTATGTCTAGGAGGGAGGGGGGACGGTCGGTGGTCCGGACTACCTCTTTGCTCTTATTTGTCTCATTATTTGTCCTGTCTCTGAAAACTTTTTAAACTTTTATTTACATTAATTTTTGTAACCGATTTTATTCTTTATGAAATTTTCATAAATTTCTAAACTCGAGTGATTGGCACCTATCACAATCCCTTACCTCTGCCTGGGCATGCGGATGAGGGGCTGCTTGTGGCACCTCTTGCTGAGGCTGAAGAGTTTGTGCACTGTTCTCTGGGCCTTGAGGAAGAGCTGCCTCATGCTGCTCTCCAGCTGCTCGTAGCGCCGCTGGAAATTAGAATCCATTGTCCACAAATGCATCACAGCAGATGTGTTCAGGAAATAATTCATGGGCAGCCTCTTCATAAATAATTTGAATTCATCTGAAAAAAAAAAAAAAAAGAGGAATAATTAATAGTCTTTAATTATGCAGCTATGGTTATTCTTGCAGCAGAAATTAACTTTTAATTTGTTTTTTTTTCTTGAACCAGTTTTCGTAACCTTGATCTTTTGAAATTTTAAAATTGAGCATTTTAACTCTTTCAAACTAGAAAGGTGACTACATATTTCTTGGTAATATTAAAATAAAGCCAGCAAAATTGAATATTCATATAATTTTAAAATTAATATTAAAGCAACTACAAGCATTGTCCTTATTTTTCAACCTGGATAATATGAAGATTAAATGAGAATCAAAGTTTCTTACATTCAAATCTGGGATCTGAAAGCAAATGTGCATTTAATGATCAATGTTTATTGACTCATTTAAAGAACATCAGAAAGTGTCTTAAAAGAAGTATATTCCAATACTTAGGACATCCAAGTAAATGTGATTTTACAGGCCATTTCTCTTATATATATCTGTTATTTCACCTGACACAAGCCATTAAATTAGACTTTCATAAGTATTTACAATTAAAATGGAGCCTTTCAAAGCATTTTACGGCACTTCTAAATTTTATGACACTTCAAAAATGTTCCCATAACTTCATTTTGTCTCTAAAGTGGTGGAAAGGAGTTCTTCAATCACAAGGTCATTGTGACTGTGAACAAGCCATGCTTTGTGACTTGTTCTGGTAGCTCCAGGGTCCATACAAGATATGCAGACAGAATCTTATTAACAGAGTTTTATTAATCAGGCAGTCTGTTTCCGTAAGTAGAATGATTTAAAACTTCTGAACCTAAATAAACTTCCATTAAAAGGGCTCCAAATATTGGGGAAATATGTGAGAATGAGTGGCACACTTGAATGCACACATTTTTCCTTTTCCTTTCTTGTTTTTGTATATCAGTACATTTCCCTGCCTGCTGCTATCCTCCCACCCTTCACAATCCACTTTTTTCTTTCAGCTTGTTCCTGCAACAAAGTCACTCATCCCACAGTTTGGCTTTCACCCTGCCAGATGCTCCTTTTGGAGAGTCTGCACTTCAGCAGGCTGTGTGAAAGCAAAAATCCTGCTGCCTGAAGTAGCCTCCCTCTTCAAAGGAAAATAATCATAATATTTAACACTGGTGCCATTTTAAGTTGCTCATGGACCAAGGTTGATTGGAGTAAGCATCCACTCACATCAAAGAATACTCCATTAACATCCTTGTTCATAAGTCTTTTAGTTTAGCTTTAGTTTAGGTTTTTCAACAACATTTTTATTCAAAGCAGGCAAAAATATTTTCTTTTTTTATGGATGAAGAAATAAAGATTTTTTGAAAATAAGCTGGAGTGGCCCTTGACCACATCCTGAAGGACACAGGGCACTGATGGAATAAAACAATGACACTTCAACAGAGTATTTTCTGTGATGGATGAAGACTCAAACAAAACAAAAGGCTTTGAAAGGTCTTCTGGAAGGCAAAAAAATGGAAGTCCAGGGTCAAAGATGATGATTTCATGTTTATCAAAGTGTTTTTAATAATTGCTCTGGGAATGTGTTGTTCATGTTGCCCTCATGCCTCCCTCTTTGCACAGTCCCTGTGCTGTCCTCAGGGCACGATGAAAAGGAACAGTTTCTTTGTCTTATCAACTACTTGGAGCCTTTTATCTTTTGCTTTTTCTCTTCCTTAATTTTGTCTAAGTTGGGTTTTATCCTCTGTCCAGCAAGAATTCCATTCCTGGCTGTACAGCTGGCAATTAGAATTAATGGGGATATTTAATAAATTCTACATTACCAGATGAGCATCTCTGAATCTTAGTGTAGTTTTAGGATAGAAAGATCTGTTTTCTCCTTCTCAAGAGATAATTATTCCTTCCTTAGAATTATCAAAGAGTTTGGGTCAGAAGAGACAATTTTAGTCCAACCCCCACTGCAAAGAGCAGGGATACACTCCACTGGATTAGGTTGCTCAGAGCCCCATCCAACCTTTACCAACCTCTGATTCCTTGTTGGAAATGACATAACTTCCTTTTTAGTTTTAATTAACTTTAGTCATGGATTTGTCCATCTTTGCCAAGGGGCAGAGGATCTGGGCTCTGTTGCTGGTTTAATCTTTAAACCTCCAAGGCTTTGGGTCTGGCTGGACAGGGCCTGATAAGCTTTAACAAACAAAAAGGGGGTTTTGGAGATCTAGAATTCAAGAATATTCATGTTGGGAATCTAGAATGTTTCCTCCATGGAGGAGGTCAGCAGACATTACTGCCTGGCAAAGTTGGAGACACCCTCTGTAAGAAATGAATGCTAAAAGTTACAGACTCATATTGTAAAGCTGGCTTTTCCCAAATATTAAATACTATATGTATAATATGGGAAGGTGTGGCTGGATTTTTTACTTCTGTTATTGATGAAACTTAGAAATAAGTAGTGTGATGAATATGTGTATTCCTTAGGCTGTGGCATGATATTGAAGAAAAGACTGGGGGGGGTTGTAACATCTAAACTGACTAAACCAAAGGGATGGAGAAAAACCCCTGCATTCCTGAATTATCTCATCCAAATGAATATTACTGACCAAAGCTTCAGGAAAGGAATTTATTGAATCTCTGTAATCAGTATCTTATCCAGATGAAGATGGCCAAAAACTCCAGGACCAGACAGAATGGAGCCATTTGCAGATGGATCTACCAGATAAAATGGTTGGGGGGGAGTTGTAACTGAACAAAGAAATTCACACTCAAGAGGAATGTTTTGAATCATGCATGTAAATTTATAAATATGCAACAGGCTGATACTTTTAAGGAGTGAGCTTTTTCTTAGGTGTGCTTTTGGCTGAATGCCAAGTCACTTGACTGTATAATATTTTGGTTTTCTTTCTCCTAATTGTCTTTTTATTGTTTTTATTAAACTTCTACATTTTTCAAAGAAGTGAACCTCATTTTTCACATAAGGGAACCACAGGACTGCACCAAATGAGCATGAAAGGCAAAGGGATCAATATCCAACAGATCACACACTAACTAATGAAAAGGACTGTGTAATGTAGAACCAAGGAATTCTTTGTCCTCTATAAATGTATAAATATGTGAAAAGCCTTGCAATGGCACATCTTGGCCAGACTAAAGGAATGCCTGGCTCGCTGGCAGCTCAAAGAAAGTGTCAGAATTTAGTTCCTTCCCAAGTTCAGTGGCATCCTCACACTGGCCTTCCCAGCCCTCAGCCCCTCCCAGGTCTGCACAGGAGCTGTGACAGAAGGGTGTGCCTGGCTGGCATGAAGGAACCACAGTCCTGCTGACTTGGTAAAGCCTTCAGAGTCTAAAGACTTAAAAATATCAAAAATGGTAGTTTAAAAAAAATAATAGTAATATACTGGGAAATAAGGTTAACAGAGGTGATACAAAGTATGTCCTTTGCAAAGCACAGATCTGCAGCTTGGAAAAATCAACAAGTTCTACCAGACTGAGAGGACTGAGGGCATGTATATATATATAAATATATGCTCTGACACCTCAGGGGGATCAGATCCCAAAGCCACGTTCCTGACTACCTGCTTAATTCCTCAGCTCTCTTTTCCCTTCTGCTCCTCTGAGACACTGCTGTATCTCCTCAAAATGAGCATCCTGAAGCCAAAACAAAGGCAGCTCCCTCAGGAGACACAGGCTCAGAGGATGCCTTTTCAGCCCTCTCCTTGCTCTAACCAGGGATTTAAGGAACCTTGTCACTCTGCTGTCCTCTGCTCGGTGGCACTAATCTCTGCAGCTAACAACTGCTCCATGCAGTGTTCAGAAGTGATAAGGAAGGTTTATGCTCCTCAGCTTGCAATGCAACAGCATTTCCAATAAGAAAACAGGTTTTTTCTCCCTGTAGTAGACATCATATTTAACTACCCTTGTGCCCTGTCTGATCCTGCTAATGAGCTCTGTGATGCAGGTGAAGGAGGGACAGAGATAAAATGGGCATGGGTACAGAATGCCTGCTGCATTAAAAAAAAAAAAAGAAAAGAAAAGAAAGAAAAAACAAAGGAGGGAGAGAGGATAATGTGCCCATATCTTAAACAGACACATTTCATGATCTGTGAAACTACAACATGAACTCCTAACACTGAGAGATGATTAAACTATTACACTCTAATCAACACACGGTGCCAGCCATTGCTGAGGATTAACAGCCAGTGTTACAGTCCCAGGGGCCACAGAAACTGATACTTCCATTCATAAAATCAGAGAATATCCTGAGCTGGAAGGACCCACAAGGATCATCAAGTCCAACCCCTGGCCCTGCACAGGACAACCCCAAAAACCAGACCATGATGCTTGATACCACATAAAATCTGATTACAGCACTTCCTCTTGGGTAGTACATGCAATTCCATTTTTATATATTCTTAACTAATTGCAAATAAGGTTAAAATGGTAAAACATTATATGTAGTGCTGGGTCAAGCAAGTTCAAGCAAGTTTTCTGGCTGGATATGTCTCTTTTCACTTCTCCTTTCTGCCAGGTAAATCTTTCTCGTGTCAACAGTGCCTGGAAATGGAAATGGCATCCCATATTTCAGTGGGAAAGAATAAATGAGAAATATCATAATGGGAGCAAACATTACTGCTGAAATGATGAATATCAGACATATTTAGGCTGTGAGAAATTCCTGGAGCTGCAGATATGTTTCTTGGATCCTCACTGCTATTTGGTGTCATAGCAGGGCTCAGTGCTGAGAGCAATGATTGCCACTCAGAGCTGCAAAGGCCACAAAAATCCAGGAAGCCACTGGGGAAAAGGTGTTTGCTCTCTGTTGGAAGAGGACAGGAGCCCTGATCTCCCTGCTGTGAATATTTTGGTTTTCCCTGGTATTTTGCTGCAAGGCCCAAACAAGACTGTCCCACCTACACAGCACATTTGTGGGTTTTTTCCCACTGAGTGCTTTGTGGATCCTCTCCAGGCTGCCAAAATGTCTTGGGTTAGCTGTTTCCTAAGATGCCTTGTGGAGGATCAGTGAATTTATACCTCCTTGGGGACTCAAAACACCAGGGTATTAAAGGTGCTGCAGGCTGACATCTGACAGCAATGCCACGCTGGGAATATGAAAATAACAAATTTTATCACTGCACTTTTGCCTCTTATTTCCTTTTTAGTAAGCAGAGCAAGTCCACGACTGAGCTTTGAAACTGTCACTCCTGAAATTTTCTTTTAAATCATATAGGTACTGTTTCCACAACCAGTGCAACAGAGATTATCTCAGGACTGAGGATGCTGGAGCAGTTCCTTCCTCACAGCCCAGACACTCTGCACAAAGGCAAGGAAGAGCCTCTGCAGTCAGGGTAGCAGGGGGATAAAACAACAGCTCCTTGTGTCCAGAGAGGTCTCAGGGATGTGCTTATGGAGCACCAGGACTCCTAAGTCAAAAAGAAAATTCAGATTTAACATGGATTTCTATCAAAGGGAAGAGAACACTGGTTTTGTTCCTGTTGGTTCTTATTATGGCTGAAATCCATAACAACTTGCATGTGACAATAATTAAGTGAGGGAAAAATCTACATACAATTTAGGAGAACGTAAAGCACGGTTTGAAAAGAATCTGCATTTGGTGATATGCTAAGAAAAAAATTGTTTCATAGCAAAGTAACCCACAAGAAATTTCAGCCACCTTCTGTCAGTCTCCAGAAATAGCAGTTTCTGGGGAGATGACATTCCATCAAGCATTATTCTGTTGTTTAATTTAATATTTTGTGATGAGCCATTTCACCTAAAATGAAATAATATAATCCTATGGAAACAAAACCTTTGGCATTGGAAATTACAGCATAGTGCTTCAGAAGATACATAATCTTGTCTAATTGTGGATTACATGGTCCACCCAAAATCAATTTTAATTTTTTTAACTATATTCAAACCCTGAAAAAGCAATTATGTTTTCTGTGCAAAAGCAGACTGACAATAACTGAAACAAAGTAAGACTCTTTTGTTGACTGAAACATATTAATTTTATATAGTCAGTGTATTTTCTAATATTAATAAGATTTGGATTTTAGAGTCGGTTTGTTTTTTTTCCTTTAACAAAGTTCAGTAAAAATATGTGTATATTAGAAAACCCCTTTTTACACCAGATTATCATGTCAAAATCTACCATTAGAGAGGAATTGTAATGGGCTGTTTTGTAATTTCTCTAAATGAGGCTCTAAGGAAACATTTTTCTCCCTTTAAAGTTTGGACATCTGTCATTCGTACACACATCCTCTTTTTTAATCAAGTTCTTTAACTTGCTCTAGAGGTATTTAAATGTGCCATCACAGTCTAAAAGTGAGCAATACCTCGTGCAAAAACTGTTCTGCTTTGGCTCTAACAAAATGTTACAGTGGGATAAATGCAAATTGACAAAAATCAACTGGTCTTTCACATGTGAGGGTGTGATGCTGCCTGAACAAGCAATGACATCATCTGATGTGCTGGTCCAGCTCAGAGTGCTTCAGACAGCTTCAAAATTAGCTCAAGTGAATTCTTGTTCTCCTCTGCATTTCCTCTTCTCTCACCCTCATAATGAGAATTGCAAATGATCACTCCTCTGTACAGAGCACTGCTACTTTAGGAAGCCAGCTGGCTCCTTAAACCAGAGTTCTGGGATCAGATGTTCAGTCAGACTTGGTATTTCCTTGGGCAGTCTGTAGTCCAAGGAGAGATGATCCTGTGCTCCAGGCAGGTCAGCTCTGACACCAGAATAACTTTCCCAGAGCCTGGGCCAGTCAGGATTTGGAAACTGCTGCCACCAAGGCTCCAGTGCCCTGATGGAGAATAGAATTCTCCTTATCCCCAGTGTGACTCTCTCTGGTTTCCCTTGGTGCTGCTGTCTGTCCCTACACAGAGCCTGGCTCTCTCCTTCCCTCCCTGCAGACAAGGTGGCTGCTCTGAGTTCACTGAAGTCTCCATGCCCAGGGCTGACCAAGCCCTCCTGGTGCCTCTCAGGGCAGCTCCTCCAGCCCCCACCTCTGTGAGGACATCCCTGAGCCCACTCCAGGCTCTGATGCCTTTCCTGTGCTGTGGAGCCCCAAACTGGATGCAGCCTCTGGGTGTGGTCTGAAAGGTGCTGAGGCTGATCCCCTCCTTGAGCTCTGCTCCCTGACCTCCTCTGACCACCCACAACCTGGCCTTGCTGCTCTCGGGCCACTTTGTCCTGTGCCCCAGGAACCTTCCAGGCAGATCCAGCCCCAGCTGATGCTCTGCCTGTCCAGAGCAGGACTTTTCTTTTGGCCTTGTTGAGCTCCACCAGGCTCCTGTTGTCCTGATCCACCAGGTCCCCCTGCATGCCAGCCCTGACCTTGAAGATTTCTCTCTCATTCCTTTAAAAAGGCAATATCTGAGATTGCACATTCCCTGAATCATTGTTAAAGAAATTAAAGAGAACAAGTCCTGGGACAGTCCTTGGCTGTA
>VXBR01004985.1:264124-313731 GCA_013400215.1 Cisticola juncidis | reverse complement strand
GGTCCCTGGCTGTATCTGGGATATTCCCTGGCTGTATCTGGGATGGTCCCTGGCTGTATCTGGGACAGTCCCTGGCTGTATCTGGGATATTCCCTGGCTGTATCTGGGATATTCCCTGGCTGTATCTGGGATATTCCCTGGCTGTATGGCACTTGGCACCAGTTTTCAGACAGGATATGTGATCCTCTAACCCTGCACTCTGTCTCCCACAACATTCTGGTACCCAGGGTGAGACACACTGCTGTAGGCATGATATTTTTGAGCCTGAGAGATTTTAGCCTGCTGGTAGCTGCTAACTCTTTTCCCAAGGGAAAAGTTTCTTAGGAAAGCCTTTTCCCAAAACAACCTTGGCAAAACCACTATGCTTTCCCAAAAATTCTTTCTCCAGGTGGTGTTTGCCTTTCTGGTTCTCAGAGAAAATATTTTGGCTGTTTCTCAGTTTGATCAACGGCACTGGGGAGGTGTCAGTCCTCTTCCCCAGTCATGCTAAGTCTGTATTGGAACACCTTATAAAATGAGACAATCACAGGTTTTTTATGCCTTTTGCCTTCTGAAATACTTGGAGCCTTTTGTCTTTTGTTCATGTCCTACAGCAACACAGTGCTGTGGATGGAAGGACAAACAGATGGATAAAAATCCAGTTGTGTGACCAGATTCCATCTGTAGAGCTTTGCTAAAACAGAAGCAAATGACACTCATTGCTCTCCTCTCATCCATAAATCAGTTTTGTCATGGAGAGAATGAGATGGGTCAGAGATGATTTGTCATCTTCTCCCTCGTGTCCCTTGCTCTCCCCTCACCTCTGCTGGCTGCCAGGTGACCCCCATGCTGCTCCCTCACTGCCCAGGGTGACAACACAAGATGAAAACGTTCCCAGATTGAGATAAGGACAGGGAGATCCCACTTATAAATAACAGACATGAGCAAAAGTGACTTAATGAGGGAGGATTAATATATTGCCAGTTAAAAATAGAGTAGGGTTGTAAGGAGGAAAAAATACAAAATAAAACCACCTTCACCCCAGGCCTTCCTTCTTCCACTGCTCAATTCCATTCCTACACTCCCAGTTCTTCCTTTCCCCCACAACCATTGCAGGACAGTGGAGGAGGGAGGCTGCAGTCAGTCCATAGGACTTTGTCTCTCACAGTCCTTTGTCCTCATGCTGTTCCACTGCCCCAGAGTGATCACAGTCCTTCCCTGGGTCTGTCCCACCAGGCACAGTCCTTCAGGAACACACTGAGCCTGCTCCACCACAGACCACCACAAAACCTGCTCCTGCTCGGGCTCCTCCTTCCCCCAGGGCATCTCTCCTACAGAGGAGTGGGTTCCTCATGGGATGCAGGTTTGCTCCACCACGGACCTCCAGGGGCTGCCAGGGGACAGCCTGCCTCACCATGGACACCTCCACAGCAGGGGAACCTCTGCTGCAGCACCTGCAGCACCTGCTCCTTCCCCAGCCTGGCTGCCAGCAGGGCTCTTTCTCTCACCTTCTCACCTCTTCTCCCCCCTCTCCCTCCCCCCTGCACTGCAGTGTTCACCCTTTCTCACACAGGGTCTCACAGAGGTGCCACCAGTGTCACTGACAGGGCCAGCTTTGGGCAGGGGGTGGCAGCTTTGGGGGAGGTTGGCATTGGTTCTGTCTGACATGGGGTAGCACCTGGTCTGTTCTCAACACAGCACAGCCCTGCAGTTCCTTACAGCCAAAACCTTGCCAGATAAACCTCATACATCCCCAAAATCTTGCCCAAGAGGGCTCATCCCATTACTTTCCCAATGACCAAAGTGAATCCCATCAACCAGTAATTCCCTGGAGGGTCCTTTCAGGCTTTTTTTGATCATCAGTGTAATATTTGCTTTTCTCCAGTCCTCAGGGATATTCCCCAGCCTCCATGATCTTTCAAAACAGAGAGACCCTGCCTGTCTCTCAAATCCCCAGATGCAGTCTGTTAACTCCCATGGACTGCCAGGGGTCAGGTTCTCTCCAGTGACCTTTGATTGCTCCGTTTTTCACTCCTGGTGCCTCCTTTTCCCTGTGCTTCCTCCTCCTGAGCTCAAGGACCTGCAGTATTTGCTGGTGAATACTGAGGGCAAAGAAAGCATTGAGTACTCCTGAGACAAACCCCTAAATCACTTAAACCATTCAGCAGCAGGCCCAGAATTCCTTGTTTAATCTTTTACTTCCAGCTATAAAAGCTTTTCTTGTTGCTCTTGGCACACCTTGCAAGCACTGGATGCAGCTTTCCCCATCACCATCTCTGAATGTCTGGGCAGGGTTCCTGAGTTTTCCCTTGGTAGCCTCTCCCTATTTGCATCTCCTGTGCTGCTGCCTTTTTGCTTTGTAACTCTGCCTTGAGCTGCCCATTTTAGCAAACCCCTAAAATCCCTAAAATTTTACTATATGATTTTAGTGTGAGAATGGACATTTCTGCTTCAGGATGCTGCCCTGAAAACCTGGCCAGCTTTCCAGAGCTCCCTTGTCTTCAGAGTTTTCTCAGAGGGAACAGCTCCTCCCAGTTCCCAGAACTGGGTGAAGATGCTTTCGTGAAGCCCAGGTCTAAGTTCTGCTGCTGTCCCACCCTGTGCTTCCCAAATCCTGGCACATATCCTCTACAGACAGGGCTGCCACTGATTATCCCAACCCCAAGTAGCAGTTCTTTGTTAGGGAACAGCCAGCCCAGCTCTGTGCCACTCCTTTTGATTGATCTGTATCCTTTTAATTGATCTGTATCCTTTTGATTGGTCTGTATCCTTTTAATTGATCTGTATCCTTTTGATTGGTCTGTATCCTTTTAATTGATCTGTATCCTTTTGATTGATCCAGAGCCTGTATCAAGATGCTGTTGCCGACAACCTTCAAAGCCTCCTTGACTGCTCCACACACCCTGGAATTGCTTAGGGAAGGCTTCATCCCGTCCTTCACGCTGACTGAGTGGTCTGTAACAGGGTCCCACCCCAATGTCACCACTGTCGGCCTCTCCTCTGACCCTGATTCACAAATTCTCAGCCCTGTTGTCCATCCCAGAGCAGAGCTCCCAAAATCCAGGCAACTCCATGGCAGAGAAGGCGACTCCCTCCCCCCTCATCCCACTGATTTCACACATGGAGTGCATTTGAGCAGCACACCCAGGGTGGATTTCCATTTCCCATCTTTTACCATTGCCCTTGTTGCTGTCACCCTGCACTGTGCATTCCCAGGAAAGATTCCCCCTTTTCCTCACAGCCCTGATCCCTGTGGGACTCCTCATGCCTTCCAGCCGTGCCATTCCCTCTCTGAGCCTCATCCCTTCCATGAAATGATATTACAGGGGCATGTGCCTGTAATAATGCCTTTCCAGATTACTGCCTGATGGATGCAAAACAACTTAAGGAACTCAAAAATTTATATTAAATTAAAAAAAAAAAAATCAGCATGGTTTTAATTCATTCCTGCTGCATTTTTCCTTCAAAGTAACCCATCTCCTTGTCTCTGCTAATCATTTGCCTACACCTGGGTTTAACACGACTCCAGCCTTCCTTTGGCACAATTCCTTCCAACAGCAAGCCAAAGTAAACAGATAATATTGCATAAGGGAAAGCAGGGACAAACAGAACCGACAAGAATGTTCAGACCAGAAGCTCTCCTTGAAAAAAAAAAAACACTTAGGAAATATCTCTAGTAGCTCCAGAGGGTTATTTCTCTACAGAAAAGGTGACACAGAGCATCAAAGTCAGCCAGCCCTGCAGTGGGGCCATTTCAGAGCTGATTATCTGCTGGTGCTGTAAAAAAAGGTTATTATTTAATATAAATACTGGCTGGTTTTTCTTACAGGTTAGGAGTTGGAAAGAAGACTTAGCTTCATCACCCACAACAGCCAAGGAAAGCTGCTAAAGCTATTCATGTCACTACCAAGAGGGCTCTTTAAGTAGAATTTTCAAAGAAAAGCCATTTTGTGAAAGGATTTTTAACATCCCAAAGTTATCTTAAATCTTTAAATATTTTCTGAATTTTTCCAAATGCCTGTAATTCCTCTGAAATCCTCTGAAAGGAACATTGCAAAGCTTCCCTCTTTTACTTTGCTTTGAATCAGCCAAAGTGCTTCACCTTGACGGAACAGAATTATTTTTTTGTTGTGATGTCAACTTTTAGATTCATATCACAACATCAAAGTTATGAAAAAAATTTAAAAAATAATAAATATTTGAAAGTGAAGGCTGAATATTTTACTGGATTCCTAAAAAAAACCAAAAAAGAATTTAAAAAAAAATTAAAGCAAAAAACAACCAACAAACCATAATTTTGCAGTTATTGAAAGAATATTCCTGGTTTGTTCATTCAAAGCAGCTGCCTCTATATTTTGTAACATCCTGCATATAAATTTTAATCTCTGCTACACTCCAACAGACTTTTCTGTTTAGACTGCAAGCTCTTCAGAGGAGAGGCCTGGCTCTTATTATATCATTACAGGGCAGTTAGCACAACAGACCCCAGATTTAATTGTTGCCATTTATTACAAATAATAAAAATAATTTTGTGTATTGGTCCAGGCAACTGCACTCTCCTTGCAGTCCTCAGTGGGAGCTGCCATCAGCATAAGGGGTGAGAATTCGGGTGGGAAATATCTCCCAATCTTCATTTTATCACACATTTCCCTGCACTGTTTGTGAAATCCTGTTGCTGCTCCAACAATGTGACCACTATGGCTATCATTGCTATTCTATAACAATGCTTTTTTAATTTTAATCAGGGCAATAAATACAACAACAAGTCAACCACCACTGTCAGCTGTAAATCAAGACCTGAAAGCACAAAGCTGGAAGTCTGAGAGGATATAAACCACAGGACCCATGTTTCAAATGGTTGGATGTGATTGCTGTTCATTAAAGTGCTGCCTCAATATTGTGTAGATGTTATTAAAGAGATTTATAAAAGATAGATGTTTTTTAAAATATCCCACCATGATTCAGAAGCCTGGAGAAAACAAAGTGCTAAAATGAACATATATTTGTTTTTATGTTGCCATGAATTTTAGTTCTTCATGATGCATTACTCTATTTGTCAAAGAAGTAGCAGCTGTGTTCCAAGAAATATATGTTTGAAAATAATCCAATTCAAAGAAGCAGAAGACTGCAGCTGGAAAAAACCTTATTTCTTCAGAGAAGAGATAGTAAATCTGAATTTTCCTTCCTCCTCTCCCTCCAATTTGGGCTAAATCAGCCAGCTCTCCTGATAATTAAAAAATTTCCTTCTCCAAAGCAAAGGATTTCTCCTTTAAACTTTCTGAAGGACAAAGGGAGGGAGGAAGGAAGGAAGGAAGGAAGGAAGGAAGGAAGGAAGGAAGGAAGGAAGGAAGGAAGGAAGGAAGGAAATGTGTTTTCTGCAGTGTATGGTCTCTGTTTTTCAAGGAGGAAGGGAGGTCCACACTTCCTTTTGGACAGAATATTTGGACTGGAACAATCCAGCTGCTACAGAAGACTTGGGAAAGCAAATTTGGGTGATTCTCGCAGTGGGGTAGATTTTGAGGGAGGGTGAGTGGGTTTGGTTGATTTTTTTTGAAGTGAGGAATGCAGCAGGGATAGCTCCTCTCAGCCCTGTGCTCTGCAAGAGGGAGAGAACAGGGATAAGTGTCAGCATGGAGGGGGAATTGGTGGGGAACAGAGATCCTCTGGTCATCATTTATGCACATAGTTCCAAGGAACTTCATTAAAATGTGGAAAGTGATGAGAGAAAATGGTCTTGGGCTGCACCAGGGAAGCTTTAGATTGCATATTCAGAAAATTTTCTGCATGGAAAGGACTGTCAAGTACAGAACAGGCTGCCCAGGGCAGGGGTGCACTCACCAACCCTGGAAGTGTTTTAAAAATGTTTGGACATTTTCAGTTGGCTTTAGTGGCGAACTAAGGTGGTGGTGCTGGTTGATGGTTGGACTTGATCACCTTCAAGGTCCATTCCAACCTTACTGATTCTGTGATTCTATGACAGATGTGTGTATAAATATTCTATGTTAGATATGTGTATAAATATAAAAACATGTATATTTGTATGTTATAGAGTTAACACTGGTAATGTCAGCCAGTTATAGGAACATGAAACCAAAAACCCTCCTCTCACAAGCCTTGAAAGTCTCTGGTGCCACATAAAGGTGGAAGAATTGCAGTCAAAATTGGCAGTGAAACCAGAATATCATCCTGTTAAAAGTGGATTAATTCAGAATTTCTGCTGGGCAGGAGACAAAAAACTTGTCTGCACTCTGATACGATCTGGGAGGACTCACATTTCCTACAATGAAGCAATTTGTTTTTTATTGTCAATCTAAATATGACCTTGACAGCAAGTTCCCTTTTCAGAAACCAAAAAGCCAGACTCCACAATTGTCTCTCTAAGTCCCAATGTTTGAAGGACGTTCCCTTCATCCTGTCAGGTTTGCTTCCAGGTGTGATTTTGGTTCAATATTAAAATTAAAAATATATATTAAATCAAATTAAAAGTGTTTCTATCACTGCCCTTCAAAGGGATGTTCCTTGGAAGTCACAGGAAGTTTTCAAGAAAAATGTCTCACAAAATTATCTACTATTTTTTTGGTTTTGTTTTTGGTTTTGGTTTTGTTTTTTGTAAAAATGTTTATCACTTCAATGTGGTTTAGAAGTAGTGCTGCAACATGGACGTCCCGAAGTCCTTTATTATCTTTCTACAGAGCTATAAACTCACTTAATGCATAAGACATATTCCTTGTGGGCAGATATAGATATAACCTCTGTCAGTCCAAAATTTTCCTTCGTTGAAGGTGCTGGGAACTCCTAAAGTCTGAAGAGTGGGTAGGGTAAGTAAACACGTAATGATTCACAGGAGGATAAAGGAGGGAAGAGAATGAGTGAAACCAAAAAATGTTCTTGGAAAACACACTGAAGTAAATAACCAGTGTTAAGCTGTTCCAGGAGAAGATTTAGGGAGCTATGAATCCAAACAGAAAACACTGCCCTAGAAGAAAAGAGAGGCCACAGAGTGACATCACTCTTAATAAAGAAAGCCCAAAGCTGCCAAGGCAGATTGGAATTCCACCAAGAACGAGGGGATTTTGTCACCAGCTTTGAAGGGAATTACATTATGTCCTGTACATGGTGGACATAAGTAGAATTATATTAGATCAAGCCTTCTGCTCCTCCTCTTATTACAATGTCATCACAATGTTTGAAGTATCTCAGAGTGCAAGGCCACGTGAAACTTTAATAAGTTGATTTGCCAGGTGCAGCTTTAGCAGGAGCCGTGTAATGCTTTTAGTTTGGGAACAGGGGCAATTATATCAGCTGTACCATCATTTCTGAGGTAGGAAAGGAACAATTTAGACACTGACCCTCCAGAGAGATTATGCACATCCCACCTGTTCATTTTATTAAAACAGTGGCACCTCCACAGGGGGGAAAGGTGGGGAGGGGAGCATCGGTCACAGAAGGAGCGGCAGCTTGGTGTATCTGCTCATGTTATTGATTCAACTTCCTGACAACCACAGAGGGAAGTTAATTACTGGGAGGCAAATTAACACCCCTGCAAGATAATGGAGAAAACAATAATTATATTAAGAACTCAGGGGGCTAAGTTTTCTTGGCCCTGAGCCTGAGGCTGTAAGCGGTGTTTGAAAGCAAACGCCGCTCTACTGCTCAGGGGCAAATAGTTTGAACCATATTGATTGAAGTCTTTATTCTCAGTGATTAAAAAGCACCTTCAACTGCCAGTGAGTCAGTTCAGACTGTTCACAAGGAGTCTTTCAATTAGGATTTCGAATGGGACTCACTTTGCATGGCAATGGCTCTGTCCTGGTCAGCAGAGAGAGACAGACCGTGCTGAGTGACCCGGGCACATCTGGCATGGGCTGGGTGTGAGGACCTGCAGAGGGGCATCCTCCCAAACCCACCAAAACAAACCTTCTCAGACAGGAAGGTTAGATTTGGGGTGTCTATAAGCTGAAGAAACCCTCCAGCATCCCGTTTGGATTCCAGATTTCATTTCTAGTCTCATTTTACGTGCATTTATGTGAATCACAGCAGCTGGAAAAGCAGGAACCTGCCACTGGACTGAGAGGACTTCTAGTGCAAACTGCCTTCACTGCAAGTGATGGAGTGGGCCTGTGAATTTACGGTCTGTCTGTGATGCCAAGACGAACCTTGTCATCTTGTGACATTATTTAAGATTTGGAATCTCAACACTGTGTCTGAAAATCAGTCTGGGCACTTTTTTTTCCATTATAAATGCAGTAAGCTCTGATCAGAGTGTACAACACAACATCTCTGTTTAAACTGACATTTCCAAATTATGCCTGCAGTTACCTTCTGCCCTTTTACTTCCTTTTAGTAATTTGAAATAGGTATAAATGAGACATTTGGTACATGCTTTAAAATGTCTGTCTTAGAATGTAGTTTCTCTGTGAGGCCTTTTTGTTGGCCTTTTTGGGGGTGAGAGCTTTTCTGGGGTATTTTGGGGAGTAGGGAGTGGTTATTTTCTCTTCACCTATAGTAGAAGAACCACAGTAAAAACTATAAATGCCAAAACAATTTTTAGCTAGAGATTAAATGGCGGTCTGAAATTTTTTAAGACAGCATCACTGTATTTTAAACAGGAGTTACTGAGGGCATTTTTAGCTCTTAGGGTTGTCATTATTACTGCTGGTAAGAAGGGAGGAGGCTGGGACCTGGGTCAGTGTCTCTGTGATGTCAATCTACAAGCTTGGCTGCTGGGCAGAATTACCTTTTTTACTTGTCAGCCAGGTGACTTTGATTTGGATGCAGGGAGAGGCAGGAAAAAGGAATCCCACCGTGTCCTCTCCTGCTAAAGCAGTTTTTAAGAAAGGATTTGTGCCACAGGAATAGCAAAAATCTGTGCCTTATTGGGGTGGCAAACAAAATTAGTCTTCATTTATCTGACTAGATAGAGGGATTTTTAAGATTAAACTTCACAGACTGAATGCAGATTTGCTGCAGCTTTTCTGGAGTTGTCCATCAGAAAGAACATGACAGCAATAGCTAAAATGCTTGTGTGGTGAAGGGGAGGATAAATATTGTTCCACTGGCTGCATTCCTTAATGCAGAGCCAGGAGATATTAATATAATCCACAATTAAGATGATTCCAGAACAATAGTGTATGAAATGGTGAAAAATGGTGAAAAAAACTAGCCCTCATCTGATGGTGCAGACTTTGTGCCCCCTGTTATGTTGTGTTGATTCACATTTGATCTTGAAGATCTGAATTTGTCTTTGGCTCTCCTCATAATGTATTCTGTGCATCACATCTCTAAGGTTTCTGCCTTCAGCACTGGGCAATCTATTTAAATTTATTTATATTACTTTTTTTTCAAACTTGAAATTTAGTCTATTTAAATCTAAGTTAAAGATATGACTTCATATTTTATTTAACTGCCTGGCTTTGCACCTGCTTTCTTAAAGCATCAATGTATTTTTAGCAAATTAAGTAAGTCCAGCTGTATCTGTTATTTTTTGATTGCTACAGAAAATGAACAAAATGTAACTCAGAAAAAAGTAACAGATGTATCACTCTGTATTGCTATGTGCTCAGCATCTAGAAGTATCTATGTGCAAGAATTATAACTGTAATTCTCTTTTCTAAGACATACTAAGAGATTTGTGTAGAGTTTGAGATCAGATATGATCACTTGCTATGGGTGGGTGTATTGATTGTCTGTTGGACTGTCTCTGATGTTGGAACAATCCTGGAATTGCTGTTTTGCTGCAGATTCTTTACAGCCTCAGCAGTGACCCAGGCAGTGCTGTCCATCTGTAACAAACGGATGAGGCTGGCAGGGGGTGTGAGGGATGCTCCCCTGAGCACCTGCACTTCCAGGTGGGAGCCAACCCTTCCTTCCCACCTTTGATCCTGCTCTATTTTACAACAATTTGCAGCCTGGCTGTTGGAAACAACTTCCATGGTAGAAACAGGGATCAGAGCACTCCACAAGAAACAGTGGGACAGTCTGGGAGCCAGGAGGGAGGGCAGGGTCCTGTTTTATACACAGTGTGTGACCACAAAGGGCTGGCCAGCCCTCAGCCATGCTTGGCTTTCCTAAAGCAATTTCACAGACCTGGGAAGCAGATGTGATGAGTGGAAAGAGCCTTTCTTCTTCCAAAGCTGGCATTTTACAGCATGGGCTTACCTCATCTGGGAAATTATGAGCTGAAGGGGAAGCAAGAGTTAGGGAAGTGTATCAGCAAAATATGGTGGTTTTCCACATTTTGCAGTTTTGAGGACGGAGATATAAATTCATGACACTATTAAATGGATATTTCTCCAAATCTCACTGCTTATGGAATTATTATTATTCACAGATTATGGAATGCTGGAGATGATCTTTCCTATTGCTTTCTGCAGGTTTTGCATAAAAGTAATTATAGAGGATGCAAATGCTACCCCCAAAAAATAATGAAATGGCTGAAACTTCCTCATCCTCAGTATTACTGATATTTACTTCAGTAATAAGCTTATCATCTCCTCTACTAGAAGCCACTTTCTCCAACCCTTTCAATCAATTTTTTTATACAAGGGATTTTGGGAACATCGTTAATTCAATCATTGTAAAGAAAGAGGAAAAATATAATTGGACTGAGGAACTGGACTCTAAAGTCTCCAAAGCAATCTCTGCTGAGCAAACAAAAAACTTTGTTAACATCTATGCAGTGCTATGTATTAACTGAGGTTCAGACCTCGTTTTCAGGTGAACCTTTCAAAACTCTGCATTTTTTCAGATGATTTTAAGTCTGTGTGTGTAAAGGGTAACCAATGCTCAATAGCAAGACATCCCAGAGTTATTAGGGAATTATGGAATGCATTAGACATGAAATCCAAATCCAGGGAAACCAAGGATTTAAGAATAGCTTGCACCAGCAATTCATTTCTGCTAGTACTTTGCAATCAGAGGAGTGATGGTGGATAGATGGACAATGAAAAATAGTTTCAGCAAATATTAATGTGGAAGTTAATATCAATTTACTTTGGCTGTACTTTCATCACTTGCACTTTCGGTGATACTGAAATTTACCTTTTGAATTATCTCTGTAAAACAGACACAGAAGTGACGGAAAAAAAATCAAACTCGACATTTTGAGAAGTTGTTTGTCATTTAAAGCTGTAGATGGATGCATTTCAAAATATTTGCAAGCTGACTTCTGGTTAATTCTGTCTGTGAAGCCACAAGTGTCTGCTGGAGTGAACAGTGGTGAAACCCTTCAAGGGCCTCCATGGCTCTGCTCCACTGAAGCTCCTGCTGGACATTTCAAGTCAAATCCCTGAATTTAATGGATTACAAATGATCCACACACATTTCAGTGCTCCACTGAGTCACCTTTGAGCCCAGCTGTGACAGGCAAATCCCTGTCCAGTTTGTGGTGGGCTCTTTCCTTCCCTCTTGACTGGACTTTAAACAAAATGTTTCAAAGAATGAGTTTGTCATTTCAAAGCTACTTTGAAATTGTGTATCATAATATTTATGGTACATCTCCCATCCCAGGCTTTCCAGGGAAGTATTCCAAAAGGCTTTTTGTTGCCTTCAAGGGGGGTAAAAAAACCCCATTGCTCAGCATATTGTGAAATGTGCAGAGAGAAGGCAACAAGCTGCCATTGCATGTCTGATATGTGAAAATAAATTCTTGATGGAAGATTTTACTTTCCTATATCCAGGAGGCCTCATAAATGCTAGCGATAAAAAAAGAAATTATGAAAATGCAATTTTGCCATTTTCTATTGTTCAAGCAACACTATCATCCATGTCCTTATTTATTTTGATAGCCTTTTTAATTCCAACAAAAGAAATTACACTACAGGGACTGCTACAAATTATTTTTCAATGTCAACAACCAGATCACCTTAAAAGAAAATTGCTGCCATTTAAATTGTTTAAATGAAATGCTCAGATTTCCAAGGATATTCAGCAGCCAGCCACACCAAGATTATGGCACAGGCAATGTGTGATCCTGTTCTCATCCTTGTTGTCAGAATCCAGAGCCTGTGGGTGGTTTGGGGGGTCTCCTTGACTTTCCTGTGTTTTACAACAGGAAACAACAGGAAAGTGGGTCAGGATCTCTGGAAAATGCTAAATTGCCAGTCAGTGTTGTATGTCAGCACTGGTTTCTTCATATATTAACTCTTTAACACTTTTAAAATCTTCCCAAACCAGTGATGTGTAACATAGATTTTTTTTTATCTGCACCATCCTCAACACTGCTCCAACCATAGGCTGTGGAAGTCCCACCTACTTCCAAAATGTGAGAATTTTTTCAAGGAATATTTTCACACTCTTTATTGCAGGAAACAAATTTCACCAAAGTGCTCAGATAAAATCTTTTTCCTGGAATAGAAAGGTGGAGTTCACTGAGAAGATGAGGTAGGAGAAGCACCTGGACAAGTAGGTGCTCCTATATTGGGGCAGAAGGGGAACAAGAAATTTGGCAATATTAAATGTGGGAATGGATTTGTAGGGAATTCTCAAAGCCTGACAGAAAGCTCACACAGCTTTGTGCATCTGTGTGCAAACTCTGAGATAAGAAATGCTGACTTAGAAATGCCATGGGATAGGATGGACATTGCTGAGAGAGAAATGGAACTGGAAACAAGTTTCAAAGGATGGCCTTGCAAATAGACTAGATATTCTGGTGAAATAGAACAATGGAAGATGTATTGTAGTAAGACCCACGAGCAGTATTTTAATAGATAATTGACTTAAAAGGTATTAGCAGCATTGTGTGGCAAAGCTGATAGGCCAAAAATGCTTATAATATGTTGTAATTAGGAAATAGTTTGGCTTCTGATTGTGATGGCCTGAATTGTAACATCTGTACCATCCCACCCTGCTCATGAGACTGAAAATGGAATAAAAGTCTTTAAAACACCTCTCAGATGCCCCATCTCTGGGTCAGAAAAAGGGTTTTTCTGATAATTAGAGAACAATTGAACACTGAAAAGGTGAGGAGGGCTTCAGGGATGCTTGTGAAGATTTCATAAACTTTAATATAACATGGCTGGACTCCACAGTCTGGAATCTCAGGGAAACTTAGGGATAGCAGCAGGTCAAGGTGGATCATCCAGCTGTCCTTTCAGACTACAAAATCCAGATAAAAGCTGCTTTTGTGCACATGAGGAAAGGTAAATGGAACACTGCTGGATTATTTCTAGGCCTCCTGTTAGTGGTGAGAGCAGGGCTTGTTGGAATGATGGTCCCAGGGAGAACTTTGCTTACGCGGTAATTCAGCCAAACGCCTCGAGAAACTAATGAAATTTGTTAATAAAGGCTGAACAGCTTTCCTAAGGATTTTTGGTAAGGGAACAGCTGCTCATTTTCTTGGGTAGTGGTAGAGTCTGGAGGCCACAAGATCTGATAAAGGATAAGCAGATGGTTCAGAGTAAACAATTTGAAGTAGCTCTTGTAATTTCTTTAAGATCTTGGTACATAACCTGACACTAAGAGGTTCTACAGAGCTGATTGAGCTAATGGTGATCAAGTATTAATTGCTGGAGGGCAGCTAGAGAGATGAAAAAAGGCAGCCAAATTTAGTAAGAGATAAACAACATACTGCTGCACATCCTCCAAAATGGGATTTGAGCAGTTAAAAAAGTGGCAGAAGAGCCTGAGTGAAATGCAGTCTGCACATGAGGACAAACAGCACATTATGGGCTGGGATGTGTTTGGTCTTGTAACCTGCAACAGCCAGAGTGGCTCAAAAGAGAATTGTCACTACCAGCAGGCCCACACTGCAGACCAGAGCCTTGCTCCATGGAAACCAGGACAATTCCTTGATCACAGAGCAGCAGAATGGCTGAGATGGTGAAGAACCCCTGGTCCAAACCCCTGGTCCAAACCCAAACCTAGACCCAGGACACGGCCAGTCAACCTTAGGATAAGTCCAGGAATGGAGGCTCCACAACCTCCCTGGGTAAACTGTGCCAGTACCAGGTCACCCATGGTGAAAAATCCTTTCCTGGTGATGAGAGGGACCCTCCTGTGTTCCAGTTTCTGCCCATTTTCTCTTGTCCCGTTGCTGGGCACCACTGAAAAGAGCTTTGCTGTGTCCTCTTTGCATCCCCCCTCCAGGCATTTACATTGTCCCTGAGCCTTCTCTTCTCCAGGCTGAACAGCCCCAGCCTTCTCATCCTTTCTTCAAAAAAACCCAAACCATTCCTCAGTTGTTTTATCTTGAACAGACAGGAGGAGAGATAGCACAGAGAGTAAACAAGCCATCTTAAACAGGAGATTTGCTTCTTCCTCGTTAAACTAAATCCTGCCCACAGACACCATGAACGGCCTCAAGTGAACCCAGTCAGTCTTACAGGGCTGTATTAGGGGACAAAATTACTTTCTGGAGTCAGAAGACTATTTTGTAACATGTGAGCTAAGAAAGGGTTTGGAAGAAAAGGTAAAAAAAAAGTAATTCTCTTGTATTTACCTGTAATTGACTCTGGAGTTCACAGTGTCATGGAAGGGAATTCATAAATTAATTAATAGTATGGGCTACATGGGCCAGCAGTGGGTGCTCTGGATTATTTTGCCCCTTCCTGCTCAGACTGAAATTACAATACCTAATCTGTATTGTGAAATTATTTTTTATTATAAACTTATTAAATTATTCACTCCTTTCTAGTGAATTTAATTTTCATTTTAAACAGATCAGAGTAAAGCAACATACTGCCATCTCAGAAGCTGACTTCCACTGATTTAGACAGACTTATCAGTTTTTCAGTTTTCCTTAATAAAGGTCATTTTGTTCCCAGAACGTGCTGTTAACATGGATCAGATCACACTGATATTTGTTAACAATTTTTCATCATGGAAATATTGCTCAAGCTCCAAATGTTTTGGAATATGTCTCAGTGGTTATAAATATAGTATATTATAATATAGTATAGTATTTTATTATATTACATATAATGGAAATGCTGGAAATGCTTACAGACCATGTGTGACAGCACTGGAAGGGCTGCTCAGTGGTTATGTATGATTTATATGAGGGTGGCTGCTCAATGACTAAGTTATCAATCAAAAATTCACATGCCAACTTTTTTCCAGCCACAGACCCATACAAGGTTACCCATTTCATCTTCCCATGAACATCTTCATGCAAAGCACTTTATGAGGTAAAAGCAGAAATAATCTAAGCTACCTCTGAGTTGTGGAAGTCATGCTTGGTATATTTTATTAGATTAAAAACGACTTAAATATTTCAAGGGCTAAAGAGGGGAGCGTGGCATATGTCTTAATGATGTTAATAACCCAAATTTCACACTTCTTGGTAACCACACCTACTAGCAATTACCAAATTGACAGATATATGTGAAGTTGGCATTTTAGTGATTCACCCAGCAGAGCTAAAGAGTCTTTTAAAAGCCCAGAGTTTAACTCTTACCAATTCTCCCCTGACATTCATGTCACAGACCTGAGCATAGGACTGGCAATGTAGTTGATAATGATTCAAACTCATAATTAAATTGATGTCCAATATAGAGTTTGCTGTAAGAACCCTCCACAGACCCAGATGTGTGTGTTCTTCCAGGGTGACTAAAATTGCTGTTAAGTAGGTGCCTACAAAGGATATTTTTCAGGCACTAAACAGTATCACAGCCCATTCATAGAGGACAAAATATGGCAGAATATGTGCTCCTCTGAAAAGTCAATATATTTGCCCTAGTTGGCAAAGCAGTAAATGGTAGCATGGCTCCACAGATAATTAAAGGTGTCCAAATAATCACTGAGTAAATGCACCTAAATGTACACAAAGCCAATATATGAATTCCTTCTTTTATGGTTAGAAATGTCTAAGGAGAAATATTGAAAGTTCTGATGTCCTCCTGCTAAAAGTGAGAATGGGGATGGGAAAAGAGCCTCAGCTCTTCTAAA
Source organism: Cisticola juncidis (assembly GCA_013400215.1). NCBI lineage: Eukaryota > Metazoa > Chordata > Aves > Passeriformes > Cisticolidae > Cisticola > Cisticola juncidis. The sequence continues at coordinate 297,867 of VXBR01004985.1, read as the reverse complement.
CAGACTCAGATAAAAAACAGCATCAGGTTAAAAGTTGCAACAAATTAAATTTTAACCAATACAGGGTCTCTTGAAATTATCAGTTCTCTTGAACTTATTTTTTTACAATAAAACAAGAAATATAAAAATAAAGGTAAATAAGGTACTGTTCATTCACACTGTTTTACTGCTATTTATTCTACCCTTCCCTTGACACTGTATGGTCTTCCTCCTTTTCTCTTCTACTGATTTGTTCTTGTTCTCATGATACAACTCACTAGAACCTCTGATTTTTTGTATTTTTTCTGACTTTTCCTTATCTCCCTCAATTCTTTTTTTTTTTCTCAATATTTTTCCGCAGGTCTGCTGAGCTCTCCTCACTTTTCCCACCATCTGGCCAGGCAGCTGTTTCTGATAGCACCGAACAAGTGAGTTGTGAGAACAGTTGTTCAGAGGCTGATTTTACCTGTAGTTCCCATTCTCTGTGGGACAGGAAGTTCCAATGATCAGGACAGGTGAAATGATGCATGAAACAAACCTTGATGCATTAAGAAAAAACTAATGTGGATGCCTAATGTTTTAGCTTTCATGTTTTTCAGATTCTATGATAGGGCTGCAGTTCTGAGCTCACATTCAGCGCTGCTGAGCTCTCTGCACAGAGCAGGGACACAAAACAAATCCTTTTCCTGCTCAACCCCAAGGACAACTTTCAGCCCCAACAGCACAAACAGGGGTGGCTGAAGGGAGGAAAAAGAAGGATGGGACCTCACAGCCTGAGCTGGAATTGGACAATTAAACCCCAATGTGCAAATGGACCCAAACTTATCAAAGTGTGAGACCTCGTGACCATTTGTCCATTCTGTGACCATTCTTAGTCCACCTTGGGTGTAGCCCTGGTCAGGCCCTGTCCTGCCCAAGGTGTATCTTTTCTATAAATATCTATTTTATTCTCTATTCTCTGTTCTCTATTCTCTATTCTCTCTGTCCAGTCTCTGTTCCAGGTCAGCCTTCCCAAGGCACCAATGTGGTACTAGCAAGTTGTAAAGACAACATGGATGGGGCCAGTAGAACCCCAAACCATCCTATGAGATACAGCCAAAGAGGAGGAAAAACCCAACAAAACAACTTAAAAAATCTCACCAGATTCTTCAAATTCGCTGTTGTAGGCATTCCAGGTCTCAGTTATGCGGAGCAGGTTCTCTTCCATGGCTTGAATGTCCATGTAGGGGCAGTTGCACTCGGGGAATTTGGGGCCACACTGACACCAGCAGTCATTGTCCTTGCAGATGAACTCCCCCTCGGAATTGCAGGCAATGTAGCTCAGAGCTGCCTGCACAAAGTGCTCCTGCAGGTACTCAGGAAGAATGACCTGAAGACCTGAAGGAAATGGAGGAAATATTATGGTATTAAACTCAAAGGAAGGTCTGGAGCCAGGCAGCTTCCCCTGCTTGCCTAGCAAACAAACAAGCTATGAAAAACAAAAATATATGGAGTTTGTAGCACAATTTGCACATCTGTCCAGCATTTGCACTACGTAGCATATTTCCTTTCTTAATAACTATTTTCAGATATTTTCCTCACATTTCCCTCTCAGCATGGAACATCCACCCACTAATGAGTAGCCTGTGTTGCTCAGACAGAGTGTTGATTGTTTTAATCTTTCTGGGGGGATTGGGTAACACCAGCTTCTCCTTGGGAAGAGCTGCTGAGTGAACAGCAGCCAGAGCCTTGCAGCAGGAAATCACACAGCTGAACTGTAATCTTGGTGCCAGCAAAACTGCAGATTCTGAAAGTGCTGATGAAGGGAAAGCAGCCCTGAGAGACAGGGTAAAGAGACAGCAGAATCAGGAAAAGAGGTGTAAAGTTCCAGATCCAAAATTGGGCTGGTTTTCCATGCTTCCTTTGGCACAACAAGATGCAGCTTGTCTAAACAACTCATTATCTCTTGTGATTCTGTGGGGGCAGACTAGGAGGGAAGAGGGAAATTGGGTTGGGAGAAATCTTTGGAAAATGAAATTTGGCCAATTGTTTGTTTTCCAGCACTGGTAGCAAATTGCTCTGGGACAGTCAATTGGATGTGAAGGGTTACACAGGGCTTCAAAACCACAAGAAAGAAAACTCATTCTTAAATCTACTAAAGTTTTAGCATGCAAAGGATGCAAAGTTCAACTCCTGTGGGGCTTCACAAACTCCTCTACATGTGCTCCAAGTAATTTCTCATCATATGAATCGGATATTTGGTGATATAAGTTTCTTCTCCATAAGCATTTAATTGTTTTCACAGAGATTTATCCCTTATTTTTAGGGATATATATATATATATATATATATGCAAAACTATAACAGTAATTTCAGAATCCTTCCAGGTCAAAATACACTCATATTACAACTGCTGAAACCTGGTCTGACTGTGCTTTCTTCTGTCCTGTGTCAAAATTTGTAAAACTCTGCTGCTCCCTGAGTAAGTATTGTAATATAATTGTGTGCTTGTGAAAAACCATGAGACTGTGAAAGGAAAAAAAAGCCCAGTTCAATTCTTCCATTAAAGCATTTACACAGTTCTGATAATACATTTCTTCACATGACAAGCCACAGTCCAAGAGATGCAAAGATTATTTTCCAAATTTTAACTTACAAACATCAGAATATGCTGGAAACCATCAAAAATTATATTTTCTGGAAAGATTATGGGCATGCTAGAGGAAATGATAAGTTTTTGAAAAAAACAAAATATCTCTGGGAAATAATTATATGTTTTTATGGATTTAATTTATTCTGGGGAGAAGGGAAAGGGAGAAAACACATATGGATATTTTAAGGAAGAGTCATAGAATCATGAACTGTCCTGAGACTGAAGGGACCACAGGATCATCATCCCTGAGAGCTGTTCTGAGTTTCTCTAACCACCTCACACTGTTTGTCTGAGTGATTTACAAAGTTATACATAAAATTTTAAATCTTGGAAAAAATTGTATGTCTACCATCAACTGCAAATTTAGAATTTATTGTTCTCTCATGGCATAATGTCAGAGGTATACACAAATACACACATTAAAGAGAATTTAGTGGGTTTTTTCATAGTCATAATTTGCTTATGCTTTATTTCTGTAACTGAAAATAGAAAATATTAATGGCCTCATACCATAATGGGAGGACTTTTCAAAAAATTTTTATGTTCTAATGTGCAGGTTGGGAAATGCTTCTGCTGGAATTTTGAAAAAAATATACTGTTTAGAAATGATGACTCCCTTCTTCCTTTTGCTTACCCTTTCTGCTTCTTTTTATTTTTCATTTTTATTTATACACAATTTCTACTATTTTCCTAATGAGTGAGATTTTAACCTTCTGAGTTGTTTTTTTTTTTTAATCTCAAGAGGTGGAGCCCTCTGACTCCTCCTGGTTTAGAGTATTTGGAAAGGTGTATGCTGCTCCTCTGGTGACTCCTTTAATTTTGGGGCAACAAGGGGTGCAAGCTACTGCTCAGTATGTGCAAAGCAGGCTGAGCACACCAAATGTCACTCCCAGGTTGCTGGAATCCCTGGGAATTCAGGCTGTTTTAAGAGTTGTGTCACTGGCTGCTAAACAGGGATGCAAAATGTTAACAGGGCTATTCAAATCATTTTCTGGTGGGTGCAGAAGTTGTTTCTATTTGAGAGGCAACACGAGGCACTGACATTTCCTTCACTTTGGCTGAAACTCGCTTACTGTACAAGCACACACACAAAAATTAGGGAAATGACCTTTTATGAGGTGGAAGAAAGAAAAAAAAAACAACAAATAGCATGATAAATGTCACCCCGCTCCAAAACAAATTAATGAAATTGCACCTACGTACCTTGCAACTGAATCTTATTTTCAGGACTCTGAACCAGGACGGAGCTGACAGAATCTAGGTTGTCATAGTTACTGCAGCCGAGGGGACCCGTCCGCGTCTCTGTCACCTGAGGGGAGGGAAGGGAGAAGCACTTGCTGGATTATCCAGGGCAGGCTGAGGAGTTCAGGAGATCATTTCATTAAGTCCCCCCCCCGTTTCAGCCAGAAATACGTTTCAGACCTAATTATGGTGGAATAACAATTCAGTTGCCAAGATGATGAGCGGGAATGTTTTGACAGCAGGAAGTGCTGTTCCTATCACAGAGAATCCTTGCAAACACTGCACCATTACAGCACTACACAAATCTGTCTTGGGTTATGTAACAAAAAAAAAAGTGTATTTCATTTCATCTGTAGAAAGCAGTTGGGGGATGGTTTCTTTTTTCTTTGTCTCTTGTAACTCCTGGGGAAAGGAGGGTGGATGCCTTCTGACAACAGCCCAGCTGTTAAAACAGGCGGGGCAGGGTTTGTGATCTCTGTCACCACTGCCCACCCTCAGGGAGATCTTCTGTTCATGGGCCATTGAGGGTCACAGTGACATCACACATTGCATCATCCATTGGGAGATGGAACACCCAGGGGGAGGAGCCAACCATTCCTACCCAGATAAAAATGGGGACACAGGGACCCCAGGCATCCTCTTTTCCACTGGATTCCCAGCAGATTAGACTCATCTCACCACCACTGAACCTGTCTACAGGATCATCTCTGCTCCAACAGAACCACATCTGTCACTCCAGGAGGATTTATTTGGACTGTTCCCAACACCCTGGCCAACAGGGTGTCAGGTTGTATCCTGACTCTGTCAGGGTTTTCTAGGACCTTTGTTTGTTTGCTTGTTTGTTTTTTGTATTACTGCATTTGTATTTTTAATATTCATAGTAAAGAACTGTTATTCCTATTCCTATTTTTGCCTGAGAGCTCCTAACTGCAAAATTATAATAATTTTGAGGGAGAGGGTTTTACATTCTCCATTCCAAGGGAAACTCCATTTTTTCCCTGACAGATACCTCTCTTTCCAAACCAAGACAAAATACTACAGTAGTATAAAGCTGGAATGGTGTGATGCTACACCAATGGCCTAAAGACAATTTATTTTTCATAGCTGTGGGAATTACAACATGTGCAAAATACAGTTTATAAAAAGGAGGACTGTGATTTTCCCCCTCGAAAGTTTTGCACATAACAAGTCCTGCTTGAATGTCATGGAAAAAGCTTTGACTTCTCCAGTGAAGAAGGTCAGGATTTGGAATTAAAAAACCTTTATGAGCTGTATTTATAATGGTAGTGGTGGGATGGTTGGGGTTTTGTTTGTTTGTTTGTTTTTTCACAAGGGAAGGGCCTAAGTTAAATTTAGGCAAAAAAATCTGCATATTCTATCTGTTGTAATCACCAAATCCATAGCCATAGAACCAAAAATACAGCCACATTTATAAAAACAGAACCTCCACATGCAGAGCTCTGGTTTAACAGTAAGGTTTGTATTTGGGAAAAAGCAGTTATTATATCATAGAAACATTAAGGTTGGAAAAGCCCTTTCAGATCTTCAAGTTCAAACATTAACCCAGCATTGCCAGAGACACCACTAATCCATGTCCTAAGCACCATATCATGGATTTTGATCACCTCCAGGAATGGTGCTTCCACCACTGTCCTGGGCAACCTGTACCAGTGTCCTGGCCATCCTTTCAGTGAATAAATTTTTTTCCTAATATACAATCTAAATGTCTATCCCTGGTGCAACTTGGTGAGTAAATGCATTTAAATGAAAGAGAAAAAAAAAATTTATATGTTTCCTGGAATATTGTATATAATTCCTAAGCATCAACAAAGTAATTCAAAAGGCCAAATTCTTTTTAAAATGAGAAGTACCAATTCCTCTGTCATGCACTTCCCAAACAGTTTTCAGCCACGCTGCTGGAATTTCCAACTGCTATTCCTTTGACTGTTTCAGAAACTGTGGCCAGATTTACCCTGATTTGGTATCTGCCTCGGTTTTGAATGCAATCCCTCCTTTTGTTTATTACTTCAGGTATCATATTCAGCTCTGGATCTCCTGTAGAGTAAGCCTAAATTACTGGGTCAGGGAGCAGATTTCCTAAATACAGACAAGCACTGAGCAAGTGACAGCCAGACAGGCAGTGTGAATTGTAAAGAGCAGAAGGGAGAGGGCTCTTTGGACAGTCTGATTTGATGGGGATATGAAGGTTTGCTGATATAAAACCCTGATTGTTCATATTGCTCAGGGTTGTCTGACTCTCCCACAACCTGTGGGTGGCTGCAGCTGGGTCATGGTGTTCTTGAAACCACTGAAATTTCATATTTTTCTTGCTTTTTTGCAAAGAATATGTGAGATTTGCTGTCATTCCGAGCTCCTGGCTCCTTTCCATGACTTTGAGGTGGAATTCCTGAGGGGAGACAGCCCCTGGAGAGGACACAGCACTGGCCTGCACCAAACCTGTGAGCAGAGCTGAGATGCACGAGGGAATCATGCAGAAAAACCTGCTCAAATGCAGGTTGTGTCCTCTCTGCACAGATTTGGCAATCTTTAATATTTATGGCAGCTGCAGATTTGCCACGTTTTTTGCTTAATCATCCTGAATCAGCACAAAGACTCCTGCACAGGGATAAGATTTGGATTGGATGAGGCTGGAATGACAATTGTGATTTACCTGTGATCCTTCAGTCCTCTGCCAACCAAAAAATTGTTGTAGTTTAAAATTCCATTCTAAAATACATTGTTTTGGAAGGACCCCCAGTCCATATATAGAATCCTAAACTCTTTATATATTAACAAGAGTGTTACCTGGATCAAAGAGAAACAGCCAGAAAAAAAAACAAGACAGGCAAATGTTGTGATGAATTTTATCCTTACTCTGACATATTACATTCAGCATTCATCTATGCAATTCTTTATCTAAAGATCCATTTATTTTAGTGCAGTTTTCCTTTGCAGATTATTATTATGGTTTTCAAACATTTCTCTATAAGGCAATGCAGCTTCATAAAGTTATATGGAATGTATAAACTATAAAGAAATTGTTACAATTCCTATCCATTCCTATTACTCTTTTATGCCCCCTGAAATCACAAAGTAAGGAAGGGTGGTAAGTAGCTTTGTGTTTATTGTGCCCCTTTTTGTTCATATGCCTTATCTAAATTGTGCCAGACACAGGCAGAGACTACCACTGTTCTGAGTGATAGCATTTATAAATACTTTGATTTGGAAGAAAATTATATAAGGCAGTTTTGAGATGACTTCCAGACAATCATTGCAGTGAAGTAACTAAAAATTGTTACAATAATAATAATAATAATAATAATAATAATAGACAATGCTCTATAAATACATCAGTAAATGAGGACCTTTTCTAAATAGTAATTTTTCATTCCAATCTATATACTTATATTGTTCATTCTTTTATTTTTCCAGGTGCCTTCACACCCTCTGTCAGCTGCCTTGCTCTGCTACCCTTATCTTCTGCACAGAAAATACATTGCAAGAAGAAATTCAAAATGAATAGTCTCAGTATGTGAAAAATAAAAGCTAAGGAATATTAAAAAATCATCTAACCTTCAGCTTTTGACAGATGACAATTCTAGATCACAGGTCAAAGCTAGGCAGTTGCATATTCTTTTGTATATTCTACACAAATCCTAACCCCACAAAATTGGTAAATCAGAAAAAATTGTGGGTGATTGATAAAAGAAAGCCTCAAATTTCTATCAAATTTTCAGTCAGGTGAAAGGATTTGATTTTCCTAAATTATACAGTTACAGATTGATAAAGACTATCTAGTTCCAACCCCTGCTACAGGGACACTTCCACCAGTCCAAGCTGATCCAAGCTCCATCCAACCTGGTCTTGGACCTTTTGGGGTAATTTCAGTGATAAAAAGGCAGATTAGAGGAAAAGAAAAAAATTTTGAAAGGATAAAAATACATTAATTCTGGTTTGAGCCAAGTGTTACTGATGATTTTACATGTTTTTGTTTCAGCAACAATAGGAATGAAATTGGAAAGGCGATGGAACATCTTTAATTATCTTCCAAGGAGAGAAGTGTGACTGTGCTCAGTCCCAAGATCACAGCTGAAAACTGTTTTGTCAGAAAGTGCATGAAAAAAAGATGAGCCCAAAAGAGGAGAGGGACAGGTAATAAAAGAGAAATGCAGATTATGCTGAGATGTAGCATGGTGCAGAAGTGAGTGACATTGTGCAAAGGGCACCAGAACCACATGTTTGTTTTGCACGACCTGCAGCCTGCAAAGAACATTAACTCCCAAAGCAAAACACCACGGAACAAAGTTATTAAACAACCAAAAACCCCCCTAAGAACAGTAAAAAACACCTGTGAAATCATCTGACACAGAGCAGGCAGGGTGTTCTCCAGTGCCTTGTTTTCAGAGATGATCACAGATCAGGTGTCCCTCGGCAACAGAGTTTTCAGTTCCCAGAAATAAACTCTAACATTTGGCATTAATGAGACAAATGCCTACAGTTTTCAGTCAGTTAAATCTCATAACCATGGTGATAATGACCCGATTATAAGTGCACTGAGAACATACCTCCTAGCACTTAAGCAGGGCTGAATTCTTGTGATGTCAGTGGGTAGTATTTCCCTGGGAAACAGCCTGCTTTTTTTGTCCATGATAATTAAGCCTACAGAAGACATTCCTAATAAAAGGGAAATGCATTTCTGCAGAGATTTTGCTCCTGGTGCGTGCTTTCAAGCACACATAGCTGATATTCCTAACGAAGTGCCCATGCAGAGGTGGTGTGTGCCTTGCATAAAGGACTGTCCTCTTCAGCAGGACTCTTTAAAAAAGGATTTGGCTTCTAAGGAGGAGGACTGAGCCAGCACAAAGGAGGATGAGGCAATGCTGGTCACTGCAGCGCAGGCAGCTGCGCTCGCATTCACACAAAACTCTTTATTCAAATAAGGATTTGGAGCAAACTCCTCGTATCTGCATGAGGGAGCAAAAGTGTGGAACAGGGAGAAACCTGGAGGCTTTGGGGTTCTCCTGAACACCACGATGGAGGTGATGGCTGTGTGTGGTGACCTCTGAGTCTATTCCAGCCGTAATTCCATGGCTCTCCCACCAGCCTCACCTTCAGCCTGTCCATGCTCCCACCCCCTGTGCTCCCTGCCCATTCTGCAGCCAGTGCTCATTTCACCTTAAAAATTATGTGATCAAATAAATAGGCACTAAATGTACTTTCTATTCAGATGTGGCTCTCCTGCCAACTCACTTCTTTCTTTCCCCCAGGCTTGACAGTTTTTCATGAAAGCACCTTTATTCCAGCACTTCCCTTTGCCACACAGTAGTTGCTGCTCCACTGCCCTGTTTTTGTCATTGAACATATTAGAAAACTCCCGCTAATGAGTGTGTAATTAAAATAAATCAAACTTTCTGAGTGTTCCAAGCACTGATACTGCTCACACAATGGGCTAGATGAACGTTTCTGAAGGAGGTACAGACAAACCAGAAGCATTCACAAAGTCAAGGGTTGGATTCATGTTTTCAATAGGACTTTTTTTAATTGCCAGGAATCTAAAACAATACCTCAAAGGTATGACATATTTTCAACAGATTTTCTAGCAGCATAAGGCTGACACTCTTAATTGGAAGAACCCCCTAACTCGGGAGACCTGGAAACACTCCCATCATATTTTTCTGTCATCTGTAAAATGGGAGAGGAACAGCAAACTTGATCTTTCTGCAAAAGAGATAATTGCAGAATTTCCATTAACTTCATTAGAAGAGAAATAGGGACTTCTTTCAAGTTTCTGGGCAAAGAGATGACTTTGAATTGTACTGAATGCAGCACTAAAGCTTCCCAAGAGATCAGTCTAATCCTTCCATTCGCACTCCTTTGTTTCTGCACTCCCAGGAATTTAGTGTGAACCAGATTGTTACCTTAAAATAAGAAGGAAATTGAAATGTATTCTCCTTACATAAAGCATTAAATACCTCAGAAATCAGAATATTTCAGGAACTGGAGATGAACTCACACTGTTTGAATTCTGCTTTGTTATGTCTACTGAAAATGCTATGATTTTTTAAGGCTGTTCAGGTCTGCCTGATGGGAAACAATCCCCTCTCTGTTCAAGTCTATTCCCCTCTATCTCAGGGAGCAATATCCTGTCTGTAAATTCCAGAGGAATCCACAAGAACATTGGAACAAGTCTGGCAGCACTGGCAGCTCTGGCATCACAGCCACAATTTTCCCTTTTCAAGGATAATTCAGATCTGCTGCCTGTCAGATGCCACATTCCCATGCAACCTTCTGGATTGCAACAGGGAAGTCTGCAGGAAATGAGGCTGCTGGAAAACCAGTCAGGGCAGCAGTGCCAGAGCCTTTATTTCCTGCACTTTCAGAAATCAAAGGTGCATCAGTCTCATACAGAGAATAAGGACAGGCATTATCTCCTAAGAGAACAGGTTATCTCTTTTAATTAATCTTGAAGAGGAGATGACAGTGAAGTTCTCTTACAGAGAAATAATAGAGTTAGCAAAAATGTAATAAAACCGGAGGATTTTCTTTCAGTCTCCATTTAGCTACTTCTTCTTGCCCATATCTTACTTAAATTAGCACTGATATTATTTTTTCTCGGCCTTTATTGCCTAAAGAGACAGCTGAGCAACAACCAGTAAATGAAATCTATATATTTGGTTTAAAAGATAAAATTAGAAACAGAGAGAACAGTGCAGATACAAATTAAAATAATATTTCATGTTCATAAAAAATCTCAAGGTATCTGCAGAAAGCAAAAGCAAAGATGCTTACAAAAGAAAAACCCAATTCCCAACTTCCCATCCTTTTCAAACATGGTTCCATTACTACATAAAGGACAAAAGGCTCCAAAGAAATTTGGGGGTTTTCACAGGTTAAATGTCTTCTTACATTTTACCCAACTGCAAAATCCCATGCAAGGACTTCCCAAGAGGATTGGGTACAGGATTTGTATCTTCATGGACCAGGTCCAAGAGGCAATGCTGAGGCCACTGGGATTTTTCACTGTGTCCCCATTAGTTTCAAGAAGACAGAATGATTTGCCTATTTACAAGACTCACGGATATTATTAGTCAAGATAATACTGCAGTTGAATGGATTTTTTTATTATTATTTATGTTGGGAAAGTGTGACTTAAAAATATAGACCTTCCTAAATCAGGATGAAAAATTAAGATGTCCCTTTTCTTTTTGAGGTGTCAGGAAAAAGATCCTCTTGGTAAATATAAAAATTATCTTTGGATCATTTGGGAACATTGTGCCTTTAATGTGGTCAGTTTTTAAAATCATGTATATACAATTTTTAAGAGAAAAAAAATTTAAAAACCCAAAATTGTGCCAAAGAAAAAATGTGACAGGTTAACATTAGGTCCTAAAAAGAACAGGAAAGACATTTAAAGTCTTGAAGCTTAAAAATCAAAATGATAAGGGCAGGTTAATTAAGAACTCAATTTTCCATGGAGATTTTACCTTTGATTATACATTTCTAAAACTTGGTTGCAATATTCTTTTCAGCAGCATCTCTAACTGATTTAAGCTGTTTCCAGGTCTTGGGTTTCCTGCCCAGACACTCCGGAGTTATTTGTGCTGTCCGTGGCACTGCAGCCCCTGTCTGCAGCAGGACATTTCTCATGTCCATTTGATTTTGCCATCAAACTCCCCCTCCTGGGGTTGTCATCCAAGCTCTCACAAGGAATCACATTAGTGTCCATAACATGGCTGCTGAGATGTGTGCAGGGATTTATTTTTAGGTTATATCCTCATTACTTCCCACCCGTTTATTCCCCCTGGTAAATGAATGTAACACTTTTGCCCTTTCTGTCTCATTGGTGTGGCCAACTCTGAATTTATGGTTTTGCTAAGCTTTTCTTTTTATGCAACTTGTTTTTAGCGTGTTTTCCTGCATCTTTGCAGACCTACCTACAGCCCATCACCTGATTCATAATTTAATCATTAAATCCCTATCAGCTGTTCAAGCTCAAAAGAATTGAGCTTTGTTAAATTTGTGTTAGAGAAGAAAAGCAACTTAATACTGAATCTTTAAACTTCATTTCATATGGCTGCTTCATTCATATGGAAAGTTCTGTCTGAGAACCCAGTGAGTCTCAATATTGTTATTTCATGAGCTAAACTAGAAGAGATATTTTAATGTACAGAAGACTGCTCTTAGAATTGGGCTCTGAGGGCAACGTTACCCAGACTGACTGCTGAGCTCAGCTGGAAAATCCTTCACATCATCCTGATTCATGGGAATAGAAGACCTATCAAACACCAAGACCTGTTCATTAAAACATACATGAATGTGCATTTCCTACTGTGGGCAGGAAAAAAATATTTAGAATATAGAACGTAGGATCTTGTCCAAGGGGTTTTATTCATTCTTTTCTGGTCCTCACAAAGATGAGCCAATGGCAAGGGCAAAGAATGATGTATCATAAGGGCAACTGCATTTCTTCTCTCAAAAAAAAAAAAAAAAAAAAAAAAAAAAAAAAAAAAAAAAAACACNNNNTCTAGGGAATTAGGGAAGTTCAGAAGGAAAAAGAGGAGACCTATGAAAAGAAAGCAGCACTTATTGTCAGGACTGTGGAGCCCTGTGGAAGGGAAAGGACTTTGTTCTGCTCAGAATTGAAAGAAACTCAACCACCTGCAGGTCCTGCTTTGTTTCCATGCAGTGACCACGTGAGGTAGGACATTCCTGGATATCTTCATGTCCAGCTCCTCTCATGGTCTGGTGGGTGAAAAACCTTCTGATAAGAGTTGTTTTCTCAGTTAAAGGTCTCATACATATAAATATCCAGATTAAATTCATATATGTCACTGTATATTTTCTTTAGGCTCTTTTGTTTATCAGAATGTTTATCTCATATGTATTCATAGTTATTTCCATTTCTACCACATTACACAGTGGCATCAGAACTCTCAGGTCACACACTACAGATTTCTCAGTTTGGGATATTTGCATCAAGGAAGGATAGGTCTTCCCCAGAGTAAACCAGTACCAAAGTAAGAAAAGCAGACCAACACAATTTATTTTTATCCCTGAAGGGAGATGGGCTATTTATTTCTGACTTTGGCATTCTTTTGAATGTTGTGTTTCAAACAGAGAATTGGAGTAAGAACAAACTCTACTTGAGTAATCCAAAACATGACAGGAAAAATATTTTAATGGTCTTCTTCCAAACCGTTTTCTCTATTATCATCAAGGTTTTATCATCACCTAATGTTTCACATTAAGAATTTCATGAAAAGCTGAAGAAAAAGCATGGAATGATTTTTCATTTGCCAGACTCTAGACACACTTGGAGAAGATAAAATTAAATTTCCTTGCAAATTCGCATATTATTTGGGAGACTCTTATAGCCTCTATTTGGTGGAATTATTACAAATGTTGGAAAATTATGAACTAATATAAAAATGACACAAAAGGGCCTTTTTATTATTTTTTTTATGTTACTTTTAATACCATTCAGAGGAAGAATACCCAGAGCCCATCAAATGTATTAGCTGTTCCCTGGTAAGTAAAGGGTTAAATTGTCCAGGGAGAGATAATGAACAAGAGCTGGATAAATTGGAGAGATGGTAGCTGGGGCTGACTTGTGGAAACCCTGATCTCAGTGATACCAACATGAATGAGAAGAAACCTCCTTGACACCTGTGGCCTTTATTCCTTACAAGGAATAAATCCCTCACCACAAACAGAACCAATTTTGTTTTGCTCACTGGATTCTGCCTGCAGAACAGCCATGAAACTTCCAACCTTTCAGGCATTAAAGGTCTGGAAATAATGATCACTCCATGGTGTAGAAGGTGTCCTGGATGAATAATGAAACCTTCCTTAAACCCCTCTCTGCTTCAGCATGTAGAAGCATTATATGCATGGTTTGGTAAGAGATTAAATTATGGTTTTGCTGTCAGACATGCAAATTCTGTTGAAGCTCCCTGAGAAGGTCTACAAGGTAAAAATAACAGTGCAGGGCAGAAGACAGCAATGATATAACTCTCAGTGCCAGTTAGCTGTGAAGGATTCCCACACAAGAGATAATTTCTCACACTAAATGCATAGATCAAAGGGAATGATTGCAGATTGAATCATAAACCACGGCAACAAAACATGCAAAAATGTATTATAGTCAAAAATTCCCTAGAAAAAAATAATATGGAAACAGAAAACTTTCCTTAGCCTTTTATTATCCTCTAAGCTGATTCCTTCTGAAGCAGTCTCTGTTTGTCTGAGATACTCTTCCTATCTGACCTCTGTGTTCATACAAGCTGTTGGTACATGCTATCTCCTATTTCTGAGAGCTCAGAGGCAGGGAAATGCTCTGTGAATTTTATAGTCCTTGCCTGACATTCTCTGACCTGCTGGCAAGCAGTAGCTGCCAATTAGAGGGTGGAGGACAGGCAGAGTGCTGAAGTTTCCCAACCCATGCACAAGCCAGGCAGAATAAAGATCAAACTGAAATCTGCAAAAATCTGAGTGCCTCCAAATTCCTGCTGGAATGCTCTGTCCAACTGCAGTTCAATATGTTCACTGTGGAGCTCTCAATACTAAAACCCTTCTCCATCTTCTGGGTTTATTTACTTTAGTTTCACTTTTTCTTTTTAGGGAGAAAAGAAAAAAAATAGTATGGAACATTTAAGGAACTGTAGTGTGAATTGTTTATAGGTTTTTGACAACTGTGATGGCAAGTGCTGTGTGAGTGCTGTTAAGGTTTCTTGTTCACATATGTGTATTTATAGCCTGCTCAAGATTTGGCAGTCTTCATCTCCCTGTTTGTTTTTTTCCTCTTCTCTCTTGACTAAACTCATAACTAACAGAAGAGCCCTTCAACTTGTTTTGCTCTATCATGTAACATATTCTACCCTATTCTGTCATTGTTTCATGGCATTTTGGGGAGTAGTTTCTTTATTAAGTGGAGAACAGTTATCCAAAATCTTCCCAAAATGCTTATCCAAGTATCTATTTTATTGTTCTGAAGGATCTCAGGCCGTGCTGCCGATGAGCTGGCGATGCTCTGACTGCTTGCACTCATCACTGCTCTGCACACAGTGCTGCAAGGATGACAAAGAGTGTGGCTGCTGCTGGGGGCTGCTGAGACACATCTCTAACAGGGTCTGCTGCTGCAGCTGCTGTGAGGGACAGTGGCAGTGATGCTGGTGGGTGAGCACAGAGTGATTAGTGAAATGTCACTGCCTCGAATTCCCGGTCTGGGCTTGGAGTCACAGCCCCCCAGACCGGTTTGGGTGGGAAGCACCTTCCTTCCCACCCCCTGCCATGGGCAGGGACACCTTCCACCAGCCCAGGCTGCTCCAAGCCCCATCAAACCTGGCCTTGGACACTGCCAGGGATACCCACAGCTTCCCTGGGCACCCTGTGCCAGGGCCTCCCCACCCTCACAGGGAGCAATTTCTTCCCAGCTAACCCTGCCCTCCTCCAGCTCAAATCCATTTTCCTTCTCCCATCACTGCTTGTCCTTGTCAAAGGTTCCTCTCCAGCCTTCTTGAAAGCCCCCTTTAGATATTTTATGTTGCCTCCCTGCTCCCTTTTCTTTCACTCTCTGAAATACTGAGGGCCAGATTCTCACAGGAATTGTGCTGTTTTACACCTGCTCAAGAACTGACCTCTACCTTACCTTTCAGTAAAAGCAGCCCTGGAGATACAGTTTAATTGAAACTCAGCTGTCCAAATGAATTAAAGGGTTTTTTTTAATATCATCACCTTAAATTCTTCAATAAGAAATGGAAATAGATCCCTAACCTTTCTCTTGGTGTGTTCTTAAAATTAGTGAACAGTCCACACACGGCAGTCACAAGATACCCTGCTACACTTATAGTGAATTTAATCCAAAGGTCTCCAACTGTTTCCACATAAAAAAAGTATAAAACCCCAGGTATTTCATTTTTATAGTAACACAAACACAAATCCCAGCCTGTGTGGTAGAAAATGGTACAGAGCCTTCGGGTGATGGCAAAAATCTAATGGCAGGTCCCAGTCCTTCTGGCAAGACACAAATTTAAATTTAAAATTCATACCTAACCATAATAACAGCAAGCTGGGCTCGTGAAACTCTTAATATTGAATGAGATTTCTAAAGACACCTGCAAAAGTATCCAATTCTTACAGAAATTTCAGGGAAGAAAAACATTTGAGATCAGAATTCCTATATATTTCCTAAATTTTAACTCCCTCTTGGAAAACTGTCAAGCTTTGGTCTTGCATGAAGGCAGTCTGATCTCCCAGGGCAGTGGAGAACTCAGCAATTCAAAATGGTCCTGAACAATACCTGTCCCTGGAAATCTGTCCTGTGGCTTTTCCTTTTTCCTAAGTCATGTCACCAAACCTACAAAATGGCAAAACCCCAAATTTTTTGTAAGGATCAGTAATTCCAGGATCAGTGTTTGTAAGGAGCAGTGGATTGTTGCAATTAAATTTACATTGTGTTTCATTTCTTCAGTGAAATAAATAAAAAAGCTGCTACCAGAGGTCTTTCCAAAACAATGTTTCCAACTGGGGTTTTATTTTTTAAAGCTGTTGCTGGGCAATTTTTTTTTCCCCAGTCTTTGGTCCTTCACAAGGTCTCACAGCTGCACAGTCTTAAATTCTGCCCACAAACTGAATGGATAAAGTGAGGGCAAGAAGGGTTTGAGATCTGGATTTCAAAAGCTTCCCAAAAACTGGCTGCTTATACAAAACTGTGCAAACTGTTGAGATTAAGAATTTGCCAGAAATCTGACAAAAGCTCAAGGCTTTATAGTATTTTAGCATTTCTACTTTTGATTACGGCAATTACTTGAATTCATGGAAAAACACATGCAAATAGGAGGTAAAAAGGAAAAAAAAAATTGAACCAAGCAAGCTTTTTCAGTCAGAACAAAGCAAACAGAAAAAAATAAGGTCTGTATTTCAGGCTGAGCTTAAAGTGACAAATTAATTTCATTACACTTAAGTTTCCTCTCTAACAGCCCACCATGAGTCATTCATGGGTTAATTATAGATAATCAGATTTAGTTACCACCACAATAGAGCCCTGTTCTTTGTAATCTAAACTTCTCAAATAAAACAAAATGCTTAAATCTCTCATAGCAAAGAAAAAAAAAAAGTGGTTTGGGGAAAGTAAAAAGCAAATTGCACAATAAAATTTAATTGGAATTACAGGGCACGTTCTCAGGGATGTTTATTCTTTCTCACTCAGATGGAATAAATGGGCTGTAAATAGCTGTAAATAGCTGGTGGAAAATTCAATTTATGCATCTGTTCTTCTGTTGCCTCCTGTTCCTTTGTTGCACCCTGGCTGTCCCAGAGCTGTTTGGACTCTACAATAACACCTCTGCTGTACTCACCTGGCCCAGCTCCCACAAAAGGAGAACCAAGAGACAGCTATGGAACAGCCTCACTTCTTAATGGCAGGGCTGTAACATGACTGTGTTTATAATTTTGCAGAATGCAATGAAACTTTTCAGTAATATTTAATTTACCGTGCAACCAGGGTGGTTTTTACGTGTTCTGCACAATTGTTTGGACTCTCTGCAGAAGTTTGTTAGGGACAGTGCTGGAATTACAGCTTGTAGCAAACTGTGGTCATCTGAGAGGAGCAGGCTGCTTAAATTCCAGGACTGGGGCTCAGAAGCAGGATGAAATCCAGATGTGCTGTGCACATCTGGAGGGAGTGTGGCCAGACCACCCGGGCGAGCTCAGCAGGGTCATTTTGCCAGTGGGCAGTGAGAGGACACGGGGAAAATGCTGCCTTTGTACTCTGTATCCAGATTCTGGATCCAGATTCTGGATCTGTACCCTGCTACCTTTATCTGGATTCTGCTCCCACAGGTGGGCAGAGTTTTACTGGACAAGAGCAGAGCACATCCCACCATCCTAACAGGATAAGGAGAAGCACCAGCCATTTGAGCAGCTGTGTCTTGGGTTATGTAACCACAAAAAAAGTGTATTCTATTTCATTTGTATAAAGCAGTTGGAGAGATGTTTTTCTTTATCTCTTGTAACTCCAGGGGGAGGGGGGTGGATGCCTTCTGACAACAGCCCAGCTGTTAAACCAGGTGGGGCAGGGTTTGTGATCTCTTTCATCAGCTTTGTCCACCCTTGGGTGATATCTTCTGCTATTGGGCCATTGAGGCTCACCAGGGACTGACACATTCCATCATCCATTGGGAGATGGAACACCCAGTGGGGAGAAACCAACCATTCCCTACCCAGATAAAAATGGGACACAGGGACCCCAGACATTCTCTTTTCCATTGGATTCCCAGAGGAAGACTGGACCCATCTCGCCAGCACTGCATCATTTTTTTCTACAGAATCATTTCTACTCCACAGAGCCACATCTGTCACTCCAGGAGGACTCATTTTGGACTGCTCCCAACACCCTGGCCAACAGGGTGTCAGCTCATATCTCTGACTCTCTCAGGATTTTCTAGGACTTTTGTTTGTTTGCTTGTTTAGTTGTTTTTGTTGCGTTTGTTTGTTTGTTTGTTGTGCTACTGCATTTGTATTTTTAATATTCCTAGTAAAGAACTGTTATTCCTATTCCCATATTTTAGCTTGAAAGCCCCTAATTTCAAAATTATAATAATTTTGAGGGAGGGGGTTTTACACTCTCCATTCCAAGGAGATCTCCAGCTTTCCCTGACAGACACCTGCCTTTCCAAACCAAGCTGAAGAGAGGCTTTCCTAGGAAAACGCCTCCCAAAGGAGCATGCCAAGGCAGCGATGTCAGACATGCCACATTCCAAACACCACAGGCTGTATGTCCATGCAAATGATATTCAAATGAGGCACAGCCCTCAGGCACCTGGTGAGGTTCCAGCCAGGCCCTGGGGGCTCCAAACTGTTGATTTACCACAGCAGCCTGAGCACTTGCACTAAAATGCATGTGCTGAAATCGTGTTGGGAGAATGAGTGTGTCAGGGACTTTGAAATATATTAAATATTGATATGGGCTCTTCCTATGGACATTTTGATTTCCAGTCAGAAAATGTTGCCACAGAATGCCGTTGCCTCTTTTAATGTGGAATAAACAGTGTGTGATTAATGCAAGGCCTTCCATCAGCAGCAGCCTCAATGCTGCTTTCAAGGATAATTATGTCACGGGTAGTAGGAAAAAAAATTACAAGAAGGGACACTGAATTGATGTAGTCATTTGTTTAGAAGATAGATCATGCGTGGATAGAAATCACCCTTTTTGTTTAGGAGAAAATCTGTGAATTTTTTTCACAGACATAGAGAAAAAGAGAGGTGTGAGAGTGATGTAGTCTAACCTGAAAAGGGATGCTTATAGCAATTTGGGGTAAAAAAGAAGGAACACGTATTGGCTTTGTTTGTGGGGGGTTGTGTGGTTTTGGAGGAAAGAAAATGTATTTGTAATCTCTCAAATCATATTTTAGAGGTGTCCCAGCCATCAAGATAGCTGTCTCTGAGCACTACAATCAGAAAATAAGTTGGTGTGCAAGCAGTTGTGCTGTTTTTTCCTAACTCCTGCTGCAGTTTCAGATTGCCCATCATCACAGGAAATGTGAGAAACAATAAGTCAAATAACAAAGCAAATCATTTCTGCTCATTTCGAAGCCCAAAACTCCAGGAACTTGAGTGGCAGACTTCATCTGTGCACCACAGTGCTCTGATTTAATTGTAAATGTCAGGGCTTTGGATTCCTGTTTTAAGTCCTTTCTGTTCCACATCATATTTTTGTTTGATTGCTTTATTCAGATATGCCTTCCCAACAGGGTAGTTATGTTCTTCCTAGTAAGAGCATGAGTTATACAGAACATTTTTAATACCCTCAGCTCCCTCTTCCTAAAATATAAACAACTCTTGTTAGTATGGTAAAGTCTAGAATGCTGCATACGAAAAAGCCATCCAAAATTAATAAAAAATTACAGTATCAAATACTGACTGCGTCCTGAATATGATTTGTTGTTGTTGTTGCTAACTAGTCAGCAATCAAATGTGATTGCTGGGAAAACTTCTAGCACTGCTTTAGAATTTTAAGGATTTCTCAACCTGTTGTAGTACCTGTATCTTGGATTTCTTTGATGCTGCTCAGAAGGGAGTTATGCCAGGCTGAGAGACCTTTTCTCGGGCTCCTTTGGCAAATCCCTTGTGCAGAGGAAGGCTTTGGGCAGAGCTGTGGTGAGCATGTCAGACACAGGAGGTGATGGTGTTGGAAATTATACAACTTTTTAAAATTTTAACTAGCTTTGGTCCAAGGGGTTGTTCATCTTTGCCCGGGGGAAAGGAATTAAAGTTTCTTTTCCAAGGACTCTCTTGCCTGGGCGAGGCCTGATGATGTTGACATGTACAGCCTGGGGGTAGCACAGGAGGATCTAATTAGCATCTAAGGGATCAATATGCTTTGAAACCAAATTCTATTTGTTTGCTTTTTTGTACTACTACATTTGTATTTTTTAATTTTCCTAGAACAGAACTGTTATTCCCATATCTTTGCCTGAGAGCCCCTTCATTTCAAAATCATAATAATTCAGAGGGAGAGGTTTACATTCTCCATTCCAAGGGAAGCTCCAGCTTTCCCTGGCAGACACCTTTCTTCCCAAACCAAGACGTGTCCCTACCTTGATGGCGGTGGAGGCGATCTGGATGTGGTGCAGCCGGCGCAGGGTGCTGTCCCTGTCGATGAAGTAGGAGGCTGCCAGCTGGTGCAGGGTCTCCAGAGTCACCACAGAGCTGTTGGCACTGGGGTCGCTCCCTTCTGACCTCTTGCTCAGCTTCCGTTTGTCCACAAAAATCGTGAGTGACTCCTCTCCTGGGCAGGGAGACAGAAGCCCCAGCAGGCATCAGCGATGTGCAACAGTATGGACAGATTTTGCAGATGTTCAACTTGAAGTGCATCTGAAATATGTTTATTTCCAAGGCCCTTCCCTTCCCTTCCCTTCCCTTCCCTTCCCTTCCCTTCCCTTCCCTTCCCACATTCATTCTGTAGTGTTCTCTGTAAGCACAAAAGAAAATGAAATCAGTGTTTATACTCGAGGTGTTTGTTTTGTTCCCTTCTCTCATAACACCTATCATAGCTGATTTTAGAAGAGAGGCACCTTGTTACACCTTGTTATGAGCAACCTGTGTGTGCTTTCTGATCAATTCAGCAGTGTCTGAAATCTGACAGAACAGTTGCTTTGAACCAAATTTCTGTAACTGAAAAATGTGGGGGATTTCAGTAAGTTGGTGTTTTTTCCAAAAAGAAGCACCAGCACCTTGTGTTGTGGATTTCTCACTTCCTGTCTCTTCATAGAGACTTGGATAAATGCTGTTGAATTCAGAAATTTTAATTTCTGTAGGATTATTGAAAACCAAAAATCTGACTTCTTTAGCTGAGTGAGCTCTTAGGAACATTTCCAGAACAGACCTACTAAATTTGGCGCTGTCAGATTTTCCATGTTTGTTGTCTAGTTCATGGATATATTTTCCTGTGTTTCAGGCTAAGCAAGAATTCATTCATTTACTAAAGTGCTTGGGCAAAAACTCTTTACATCACAAAACAAATTGGAAAAGTAATTTCTGGACCCAGTATTTTCTTCTGTGCAATTTATGTCCAAAATAAATTGGACAGAAGAAAATTTCCTCGCTCTCTGAGTGTGTGTTTGGTAACCTGCATTCTTCACCATTTAGAGCAACAATTGATTAATTATGTCATTATACCTGGATTTTAGGTGCTGAACAGCTCCTCTGAGTGCCTTTTCCTAGTCCCTGGAAAGGAAGTTACCCTGCTAAGGTCTGACTTGCCACTTGTGCTACTTTCACTGCTCACCCATCTGCTGCAGTGGCACTGTGCCCGTGCACAGGACAGGATGCCAACTTCAGATGGGTTTATGTGCCAAAAAGTAAAAGCTGTAGGATCAAAATCTAGGCTGAAAACATGACATCATCTTTAAAGGGAGATAATCATGGTGGTGAGCAATGCTAAGTGAGGAACATGTGCCTCCGTGCAGGAGATCACATTTGCTGGCAAATTTTGACAAGCAAAATTTGTTTTTGGTTAACATGAGTACACTCCTTATTCCCCAGTCTGCATTATGTGTTTCCCAATCCCTCAGAAATTCAGAGGATGGTCAAGCCCTTAACACCTTACACAAGGAAAACTAGCTTTATACAGGAGCTTTTTCTCTAACTAGAGCTGCAGGGTTTGTCCAGAATATTCCTTTTTTTCCTGGAAGGGGCAGGTGGCTGTTCCAGCTGGAGCTCACCTCACTTTCCACCACTACATTTATGCTTCTCCTCCTACAGCTTCCTCATGGGTCATTATTTTGTGCATGAAATCATCAATGCAGGGATTAATTGCCTGAAGCTCCAAAGAACCAGGAATTAACACAGCCTCCTTAAGCACCAGGATTTCCCCACCCAATTATTTAATCTTTCTGCTGTAATATGTAGACAAAGGTGCACAACTGCAGTTAGGAGGGCACTGGGAAAGCACAGCAAACTCTAATGAGTGTCCCCTGAGAGAAATCTGCCATCAGAACTTGCTCTGGGTTCCAGCTTTTCTGGCATTCAACTGTGCCCATGCAATAAAACCTGACTTGTGACTCAGAACCTGGATGACTGAAATTCCAGCCAGGATGAAAGTTGTTTCTGGGATGAAAAGCATTGGATTGCACTGAGGGTTGAGCCAGGGGCCATGGGCTTTGTGCAGCTGTTTGTGGAGCTGCAAAGACATGGTTTAGAAGAGATATTAGGAAGAAACCCCTCCCTGTGAGGGTGGTGAGGCCCTGGCACAGGGTGCCCAGAGAAGCTGTGGCTGCCCCTGGATCCCTGGAAGTGTCCAAAGCCAGTTTGGACAGGGCTTGAAGCAGCCCAGCCCAAGGATGCCTTCCAGCCCAGATCATTCCATGGTTCTGTGGTATCAGAGAAGATACACCAGAGCTCTCAGGGTGAATATTCTGCCAGTGACCTGTTCAGGATGCACAGATCAAGTGCAAAATTTTATTAGGAGCTTTCTCTCCATGTTTTCCCATTTTCCAGACATCTGAGCTAGTTTATTTAGATTAAAGTGGCTTTTGCAAGGCCATCCACCCTTCCACTGAAAATATAATGAATTGTGAGGGCAAAGAAAACAAGGACTTAAAGCTGCAGAAAATCTCTGGAAAAGATTTTAAAAAAAATTTGAGGTTCTTTGTGTTTCATTATCACAAAATCATAGATTCATAGACTGGTTTGGGTAGGAAGGGACTTTTAAAGATGATCCAGCTCTATCCATGCCAGGAGCAGGGATACCTCCCACTGTCCCAGGTTGCTCCAAACCCTGTCCCACCTGACCTTGGACACTTCCAGGGATGCAGGGGCAGCCACAGCTTCTGTGGGCACCCTGTGCCAGGGCCTCAGCACCCTCACAGGGAGTTGAGGGTGCTGTTGAGATATCCCTAACATCTAATCTATTTTTCATTTATTTTAATTCAAAACCTTTCTCCCTTATCCTATCACTATCTGCCCATGCAAAAAGTTACTCTTTTTCTTTTTTATAATCCCTCTTAAGTCCTGGAATGTCACAATAAGGTTATCCTGGAGCCTTCTCTTCTCCAGGCTGAACGACCCCAGCTCTCCCAGCCTGTCTCTGTGGGAAACCTTCTCCAGCCCATGGAGCACCCACCACACCTTGTTCTCATTTAAACACTTTTGATTGATCTGTATTAGTCATTACTAGAGATCGTGGGGCTCCTTATACTTCAACACAACTCTGCCAAGTTTTATTATTAAAACAGAGTTTGTTGAGTTTTGTTCACATTAAAAAAAAAATCTCAGGCTTTTTCCCATTCCCTGCTCTCCAGGAGCAGACAGCAGAACTGCAAATAAAATTCCCATTTCAAGAAACAAACAAACCAACAAACCTTGAAAAAGGACAGGGCTGTGTGCTGTGATGCTCTACTTTGATTAGAACAGCTCAGGAAAAGAATGTTTGGGCCACATCAGAGTTATCACACCCTCCTGTTTGCCTTGTCCTGCTTGACCCCACACCTTCCACAGCAACTTCTGGTGGGTGTGCTCTGGCAGGCAGGACCCCTGGCACCCCCAGCCTGCAGGCTCTGTCCCCCACTCCCTGACAGAGAAGTTTGGGCTTTCATTCTTTTGAGCAGACTGAAATGACTTCGAATATTTCACACCAGGAGTCCTGGCTCATTGCTGGCATTCCCAGGCACTCCACTACCAGCAGGTGCCATCAGGGGCAGCTCAAAAAATATTTGCTGCCCAGAAGACTTTTCATAGAGTTTTTTATTTGTCAGAGATGATTGAGCTCTCTCTGGGAAAAGTGGATTCCCCCACACATCAGTGCTTAGGCACCCATGTCCCTGCAGAACTGGGAAAGGGCTCCCTTCAGCACCCAGAACTCCAGGATTTGGGAATTAACACTGCCAACCCTGATTTAGGGAAAACAATTTGAGTTTTAAGTTCACTTGGAGAAAATCAAACCCATGCCAAAAGAGACTCTGTCACATTGGAAACATGAATGAATCTTGTTTTTTGCTGGTAACTGCCTGCCACCATCAAAAACAGGCTAAGAAGACATCCAAGCATCAGCTAAAAACAAGTGTGATTTAGAAAACTGTTCAAGGTTATGAATTTTAAGAACTGAAAAGGAGTAATGACAGTGAACACTTATAAAACATGATTAGTCAGCATCAAATCCTCCCAGCTGTGCTTCCCACAAGCTCTGAAAGCAGCATTCGCCCTCCTTCCCAAAATTCAAGAGACAGTAAAATTCACTTTCTCAGGTTTAAAGGAAGTAGCATGGAAACACTGAGTTATGTCACACAACAATGTCACCCACACAGCCCAGTGGGTGGCTCAGGGAGCTCTCAGTCACTACAGGGATGTTTTTTTGCCCTCTGGGGGCTGTCACTGACAGACAATCACTGCAGGGGCAGGGGACTCATGTTCATGCTCTTCATTCACCCTGCCACAGTGTCCAGGGCTGTCCCACCAGCCCTGGAATATGCAAGCTTATAACCTAACTTCAATTTTTAATTCTTGCTAGATTCATAGGAACATATTGTCCATGATATACATTTATAAATTCAACCAACTCCCAGTAACACATGCTATTTAAAATAAATAAATAGGTATATAGAAATTTACCTAAATATACAACCCATCTGTGGCCATTTAGATGTAAGACTCCTAAATAACAGTTGGTGACTGGCATTCAGAAATTAGAAATTAATTTTGTGTTTGTCTTAAGAAATATTTGGGAATTATTTAAATTAAAAATGCAAATCTCAATCAACATGGTGGAATTGGAATAATGGTCTAACAACTGCAACTAAATATAACCATCTATTGAAGGAGTAAATATATTCTGTTATACATAACAATACATATTCATATGATTTAAATACTTAGTGCTATTTTCTGCCTCGGTTGTTGAGAGACTGTTTGCCTGCACCCACATCTTTGGAATAATAAAGGGATTATAGGCCTTGATGTTTCATATTTTCATCTGTAGACTGGGAAGTGGTAGGAAAAGGCAGTGATCCAAGCAGTTCCCATCATTTCATGCCAGAAAGAGAGGAAACAGGAATAAAAGGACAACACTTTCAGGTAGCTACAGCTGAGCAGAACCCACAGATGCCTGCTTAGAGCTCTCTCTTCATACACAGAAGTGTGTCTTGTACAGGACTAAAGGTCTTTGACCTGTGAGCTTCTCAAAGGTTCCTGATTAAATAAAATCCCTCAGCTACTACCTAAATAACTACACCGAAATAAATGCACCAGCTATGACTAGCTGGTGGAAAATCTATTCCTGCCTGGATCACCAAAGGTACCGTTAGGGTTTTATCAGGTCATTTTCTCAAACTTAAGCAGATGCTGATGGAAATGCACAGGCTCAAAAACGATATAAATTAATGTCAGGCCAGATGTGGTATCATTTCCGTGGTTCAAGTGAATAACAGTGCACGTTAATTCTATACAGACCATCTGTTTAAGGATATAAATTTTTTTTCTTCATTAAGTAGACGGGAGAGGAAAGAAAGTTAATGTGTTTTTTGCTTTTTTTCCCTCCCCTTAGCTTTCACAGTCCTAAATGCTGGAGAATTGACATACCCAGACAGGGGGTGTGACTGGCGTTTGCAAGTCCGATGCAAAATTTTCAAGTTTCTTTCTCACATCACTCATCTGAGCCTGTCCTCTCCTTCCCTTATGTGCCAATGGTTTGTGTCTTACCTTGAGAGAGTGTTATGGAAAGCAAAGGTCGTACGGGCAGTTAGTGTAAGTGCTAATAAATCTTTCAGAATTCATTGAGATTCACTCTTTTACACTACCTGACAATTTCCCCCATCTCTGCAGGCGGAACAACCCGCGGCTCCGGGGGAATACCAATGAGGGTGGAAAAGCTGGAAAAGCCAAGGTGTAACCACGGCGCTTGCAGGGCTGTAATCAGCGGAGGGAGGTCGGGGTCGGGCTGATCTGCCCACACCAGTTAAACCTGTCTGTTTTAAAGACAAAAATGCCTCTTTTCTTCCTATTCACAAAGCCTTCAACAACGCCAAGGGCTGCTTCCCGACCCAGAGAGCCGCACGGATTGACGGCCTGGTGATGAACACCTTGAGCAAAGATGACTGACAACAGCAGTAAAAATAAATCAACCTGCAGCGTTTGGGATGGCACTTAGCTGCCTAACGAGGTCCTGGGTTCATAGGAAGCTTTGGCACCGTGCTGAAAATGGGTTTATTCGGAGCAGTCTCCGCGTTTCCAGGTGCAAGGAGGATTTCCTTGGAAGGAAATCAGCCCCGCTTTACCCAAAAGCCTGGAACAAGAGCCTTATCATCTCATTGTGGGGTGCTAATTATCCTCATCACCGACTCTGTTGATTTGCTGAACGTCCTTTTCTGTAGGAACATCATTAAAGTGAAATGTGGGAAATGTCTTTAAGGGATTCAGGTTTGTCCTCTCATACCCATCCCACAGCGGTGCCCTGGGCTTCCCAACACCCTCCAGCTCCCAAGCTTGTTTTTTTCTTTTTTCTTTTTTTTTTTTTTTTCCTTTTTTTTTAAGCCATTAAAGCATAGTTCCAGCAAGCTGGACTATCATTGCATGATGCTGTAGGCAGGCAAAAGAGAAAAGCATAAATGCAAAACAAAAGGAGTGGAAGTGACACTGAGCACTGGGGTCACACAGGGTCCTTCAGTCGAGCAGCTTGGAGCTGCTCCTTATGGACTTTGGGCTTGTGTTGCAAGGAGATAAAATTTCCATAAGAAATAAAAGCAGTGAGAAATGTCACTTTCCACATTATCTTGTGGCAGCAAGAAATACAGAATTTTTTCCCCTCAGTTCTCATTCCTGAATGCCCTTGAGGAGTGTATTTCTGTGTTTGTGAATAAAGGCCAGGGAATGTTTCACAAACAACCATGTGCAAGAGTTCCCTTTATGCTCAAAAAGGGATCTTTATGGAAACCAAATGGTCACAGAGGCACACAAATCTTATCACAGCATCGTTCATTTGCCAAGTTTTCCTTTCTGTCCATGAATACAGATGATTGGGGATTCATTAAATAAAAGTACCGTGCACACTCCATTTGGTCTTCTGCTTTTAACAAGCTGCATAAGTGACAAGCTTTCACAATAAAAAAACTTGTAATTAAAGGGAAAGTACTAATACATTATTAAAATAATAAAAAAATCTAATTACATGCTAATCAGATGTGGACAAGTATCTGTGGGAATCCCCATTCAATCCAGCCCAAAAATGAGAGCTAACACATGCAGGAAAGTATGGGTTTATTAGCTACCTCATGAAAGCTTTCTTAGAAATTACTAATTCCCTGTAATTATTGTAATTGAACCAATTTTTTCAAAGCATTCAGCACCCACCCAGTGATAATGGAAGGCAGCAGGTGTGCCTCAAATCATACCTAAAAATTGAGGCTAGGGACCTAAATCAAACCCTAAGTTAATGTGAAAACTCCCTTTGACTTCATGACCCAGTGACAGAGCCCAGAAGTCAACACTGTCTCCCTCTGAGTGAAAATTTGGGCAAGGCTGTGGCAGCTACTGCATTTTAGAGCCTTTCTGAGGTGAGAAAATGGTCCCCTACCTCAGCGTCCCAGCAGCAAATCCTGAGGATTTGGGGAGAATACTGAATGTCTAAGCCAGAATTTTCAAATGCCTTCAAAGGAAATAGCATTAAATTTTAGTTTTAGTTAGGTCCAGCCCTCCTGAAGGTTGTCAGCTCCGTGGCTCTTTGGTGATCTGTGTGATTCTGCTGCCTTGAAAGTAAAAATCAGCTGTGGTCATGTTAGACTCTTTTCCTAGAGCTGTTAGATCCAATTTCACCCTGACAATGAATTTCATCATGTGACTGAGGAGCTGCTTCTATTTACATTAGTTAATAGTTAGCAGAAAGGTAACCATACTGAAAAACAATCTTTATCTTTGGATAATCCCTGAAGTAGGATACTTACTGCACCCAAAGCTTTAATTCTTATGCTTTATATTTTAGGAAACGTTTTCTTTCTCTTCAGCACTTAGTTTTCCTATTCAAATGTGCCATGTGTTCTATACTCAAGAAATCAGTCATTTATAAAACATGTATATTTGCATGCAAAAATATTCAAAGTAATTAAAAGAAATGTGGGGATTTTCGTTACAAATTGCTGGTCAGAACACATAAATTGTTCTTCAAATTCTAATGGTAATGCTGCAGAGGTACTAGTTCCCAAAATAATGACAGAAATTAGCTCTTTATTTTTTAAAATAACTACAGCAAGACAGAAATTCCTCTTGTTTCCAGAATGGTCTCCTTCAGAAGGAAGCCTCTGTGAGCCATTTGGGTTGTTACAGATCTGAGCTCTCAGCCAAGAGAGACTAGGAGGGCTCTCATTTCCTTTACAAATGGTTAGGATTCAGTTATGAAATGTATGAAAGAACCATTCCTCAGGTGAGTAAAGGATTTCAACAAGCCTGTCCTGCTGAAGGACACTCAATAACCAGAATTATCTTTAATATTATCACCCACGATGGGATAGAGCTGCATTTCTAAAATGTCAGTTCACTGTGCAGTGCCTAGATGGGTAATCACAGGTACTAATTATCTTTCATTCGGAACAATTTATGCTCTCCTTTGAACATTAGGCCTCTTCACTGGATTTCTTCAATCCATCTGGTGACTGGATCCCAATTATCCATGGAGCTACCCTTTCCAGATTAGTCTGTGGGGACTGAAAGATGCAGATTCCATTAAGGTAATGGGAATGACATGGCAAAGGCTCATCTTCCCATTTTGAAAATGCAGTCCCACTGGTTAAGTGAAGTCTAATTCTAAAAAGGGCAGAGTGACAATATAGGGATTTTCCAACGGACAAAGTAGTTTAAAAGTCTCATAAATTAACAGATTTGCTGGAAATGCTTGTTACTGATTTTCTGGCTCCATTTCTGCAGGACTGCAATAGACCCAGATATCTCTGTAAGCTGTTACTACATGAATTGTTACAAGGACCACTTACAGAAAAAAATGTCACACTCCTTAATGACCTCAGTGCAGAGAAAGACCCCCAAAAGACTGGGAGCAGCACAGCAGGAGCTCAGGACAGAGAAGACCACCCTAACCCCCTCAACCTGCCCCCTTTTTAGTGCAGTCAGAGCAATCTCACCAAATGCCTCTTGCTGTCACACCTTTGGCACTAAGAAACTGTCCCTCAGGAAAACATCTCACCTTGATTTCTGAGGATTTCTCAGAAATTTTCAGCAATCTGTTGTGGTATTTAACTACAGAGGGTCTTAGCACCTGGATTTCTTCTCTTTTTGTGCACAGAATTCTATATACAGCACCACTAAGGAGAAGAAGGAGTCACAAGACAAAATCTGCTCCCGCAGAGAGCGTTGCCCATCCCAGGGGCTTGGAGGAGGAATATTTGTGACCAGCACTTTTAGTCTGCTCCCTCCAAGCTCATCCCCAATATTCCCAAGAGTTAACCCTACCTCCCAGGGTAGCTGAGAGCAGGAAATGTGTCCCATATTTCTTGATCAGGTTTTCTGTGATCTGCTGAAGGGTCGGGCGCCGTCCCAGCAGCCTTATGTTACGGAAGAACTCGGGGGCGAGCGGCAGTGGGGAGCCAAGGAAATTTCTTCTCTCCACAGCAAGATTGTTTACTTTCCAGCGGCCAAACTCTCTGCAAAACAAAGCAGTTCTCATTCAGAAATGTGTCATCCAGACAAATGTCCTTCATTTGCAAACGACTCTGCTCTGCTGAGTAGCTGGGGGCGACTCGCTGGGAATTACATCGCGCCTTGACAGTGATACTCTGTCATGTGTTATAGACAGGACAAGCAACCAGGATTATTTATTAGGAGTGGAGACTGTAGTCCATAATAAAATAATTGTTGGGAAAGAAATAAATGAAAACGAAGCCACTTAGGTTGCTGCTGCTCCCGTTGGTTTTGTGTGGCCTCTGGTGTGAATGTAGCTCTGAAACAACTCAATTTGGTAGAAACCAAAATGAAAGCTAAGATTTCCCCAAATGTGGACCAGATGCAAAAAGTATTTTTTGTTAGAGGAAGGTAAATTTAAAATCTTAACAAGAAAGAGTCCATGTTCTTTGCCTTTTGAAGCTAAGTCACTCAGGTACAGAACTGGATAAATTGGATAACTTGAAGGAACACTGTCACACCATGGTTGATCTTACTGTGGTAATTCCAGTTTTCTATATTTTTGGCCTCCATTTTGACAAAATACAAAGAGACTGATACCTAAACAGTGATGATATTTCAATGGTAAGACAGATATAAGTGAATTCAAAGACTTGCCCCCTTCCCCTCTCCAAAATAAATCAACGACAGCAGGGAAAACAAACAAGCTCATTGCACAGCAGCAATAAACACATCTTTTATTAATTTACTTGCCAACTAAGATACCAGATAGAGCTATTAGTGAGAAGGACTCATTGTCCTCAAATCTAGACAAGACAGGCAGCCTGGGCAGTGCCTTGGCTTTTCCCAGATACAGCAATAACTGCTTTGGTTACAGACTGAGAATTGAGTGCAGGTGACCCGAGAACTCTGCTTTAGCCAC
This sequence comes from Cisticola juncidis, assembly GCA_013400215.1. Taxonomy (NCBI): domain Eukaryota; kingdom Metazoa; phylum Chordata; class Aves; order Passeriformes; family Cisticolidae; genus Cisticola; species Cisticola juncidis. Next base: position 266,980 of record VXBR01004985.1, on the reverse strand, counting down.
CACTTTGTGGAGTATTTTGTGCAGCCACATCAATCAGGGCTCCTCTTAGACGAGACTGCAGAAAAGCAAAGAGCTTAGAGAGCTTGCAAGACCCTACTGAAGGTCCCAGGTAAATAGAGAGAAATGCTCACTCACAAAATTAACACAGAAGCAGAAACCAAAGATGCAGCAAAACAAGGATATTTGAGGGGTGCCAGAAACAAAGGGTTGCCAGTGGCTGAATGACCAGGGTTGTGTAACATATAGTCAATACTAGCACTTTTTAAACCTTTAAGTCCACAGTTATTAGCAGAAGCCAGATAAATACTTTTTTTTTTTTTTGTGCATCCCTTCTGCTTTCCAGCATCCTCCTCTTTCTCTCCTAGATCCTGCCTTTCCTCTCAGACACATTCTTTCTGGCAGATGCCATTTTTTTAATTAAAAATAAATGTGAATCATGATGGTAGGGAGAGATTTTTGTAACTTAACTGAAATTTAATGCAATTTACCAGTCAAGGACACAAAGTTGAACAGATCTCCATAGCTCCTTAAGACTCTACACATCACCAGTGTGTCTAAATTAGTATTTGGGAATTTCTTCCTGATAGGGGATTTTCCAACTTAGTTGTCAGATTTTGAAGTTTTCTCTCACAACTTTCTTTTACTTTCAGGAAACTGTAAAACCTATTACTTATACTGCATATGAGTAGAGAGAAATGAAAAAAATTACACAAAAATATTTTTTGCCTGTAAAGTGAAAAGAATCCCCATTGTGTATATTGATCACATGAATGTAGATACTAAAAGCAGTGAATTACCCTGCACTGTATATGTAATTTTCAAATGAAAAACAAACCACAAAAAATAAATCAATTACAAAAAATCTTCCTTTTTTGTTGTTTAAATTCTCTGCTTTCTGGTCATATTTTTAATTTGAGTGCATCAGAAAATATTGGTTAGCTCCAGTTCCTGAACAGACCAGCAAGACAGACTTGCTCTGACACCAAGAAAATATTACAAGTTTTATGTTGTAAAATATTTATTTTATACCTTGAGGAAACCATTTGTTCTAAGCTTGTTATCTGAGCTGAGGTTCAAACACACTATTAACAGAAAAGATACAATTCTTATAAAAGAGTTTTCTTCCACCCTTGATCTGATTTTCATTGTCAGTATTTAAGGACAGAGAAGACCACCCTAACCCCCTCAAACTGCCCCCTTTTTTGTGCAGAGGAATCTCACCAAATTCCTCTTGCTGTCACACCTTGGCACTGACAAGAAACTGTCCCCCAGGAAAACATCTCACCTTGATTCAATTCTGAGGATTTCTCAGAAATCTTCAGCAATCTGTTGTGGTAATGAACTAGAGAGAGAGCATTCTATTTTCTGTTTGAACATTGCCAAATCCAGTTTCCAATTTTTAGAGCTCTTAATGCACGCTGGGCCACAGAAAAATTTCCTAAATATTCGATACACTCTGTGCAAATAATGACAGCCCTTGTTTGAATCCCCTCTTAACCTTGGGCTGGGCCCATTGCCTTCCTTGGCATCTCTCTGGCAACAGTGGGCTCAGATTTTGTCTTACAGCCCTCTCCACAAGCAGCAAATCCTTTCTTGGAAGAGGTAAACTGGGAACAATGGCCACATCCATAACAAATTCAGAAAAATTTCCAAGTTGAGGTTGCCCCGACCTGTTACAAATCCTTTATTTACTGAATGAAGAGACTGGGTTATTCTGGCACTAAGAGAAATTTGCTTGGCTTAAACAAATTAGAGTTCCTTCCACAGTTTTTGCTGCAAAAGGATTTTTTTCTTTTGCCATATATTTAGAGAGGGAGTAGGCAAATGCTTTTTTAGAAGTTTTCTCATTCTTTTTTGGTTCAGAACATATCAATGGAAACATTTATTAGTGCAGCGAGTAATCATCCTTTGAAATTCACCACTGAGGAATCTGGGGCAATAAAATATGGAGGATGGAACCCTTTTAAAAAGAGGACAGTTTCACAACTGTCCACAGACAGAGATGAAGCTTTTAGAGATTTTAGAAAACAGCTTTTCTATTTTGCTGAGGTCTTTCTTAAAAGAAGTATTTTGGAATATGGAGAGATGAAGACCTAAACTCTGTGGGAGAGACAAGAAGAAGATTCATCTCTGAAGATAAAATAGGGATTCAGAACATTAAAACTGTCTGCCTGTCTGCAGGAGCAGGGATACCTGGATTTGGACAAGAGAGAAGTGATGAGCAGCCTCCAGAGCTGAGGAAATAATTCAGACTTCAGAGGGAACTGGGTTTATGAGAGTAAAGTGTAGGAGCAGGGTAAAAGCTGGGATGAAGTTGAGGGTGAGGGGTTATGGTGCATTATTTCTAGCATGGTGAGTGAGGAGGTTTTCACAAATCTTTTCTGTGTCATAAGCAGCTCCTAAAATTAGAGCTGATTTCCCTTTTTAGCAACGTCACTCTAAGTAAAATCATATCCTTATCTTCCTTTCTATATAACACATAAATATGTCTAGCCATATACCTATCCATATAATGTCTGGTTTTAATCTTAATTTCACTTTGCAAGGAGTGCTTTTCCCCTCTCTTGTCACCCCTTTCTTTACTGCTTGTCTTGTAGTGTCTCCAACACAAACTGTCCAGCCCCAAACATTTTGTTTTGTGCCCAGTGTGCATTATTCCCCCTTTGGAAATCAAGCTCCTGCCCATTGCCAAAGGCAGACCAGCAGGTCTGGTGGAGTTAATAATCTTATTCTTGTCGGAGTCCAGGACATCCCTCTGGCAGCCCTGGAGGGTTTGGAGATTGTACAGGGGGGTCTGGGACCTGTACAGGGGGGTCTGGGATCTGTACAGGGGGGTCTGGGACCTGTACAGGGGGG
>VXBR01004985.1:253096-264066 GCA_013400215.1 Cisticola juncidis | reverse complement strand
CCCGCCCAGTCCCCGCGTGTCCTGCTCTGCTGGGGATGCCCTGCAGAGCAAAGAAAGAACTAAGATAATGCCCCTGCCAGCGAGACCTGGCAGAGCAAAGAAAGAACTGAGATAATGAAGAATAAACAACCTTGCAAACAGGCACTGGCGGACTCAGCTTGTTGTCTCTACCTTCGGTGGGAAACACTTAGGGGTAAAAGAGAAGACGCAAAACCTGATTACCTTGGGGAACAGCAACCCCGAGGAGAATCTCAGGGAAAAGAAACCCTGAGAATTCTGAGCAGAGAAAACTCTGCTTTCCAGAGCCACTGAGTTCCATTCACCAGGAGAACACCTCCCGTGGAACAGCCTGGCATCCCTGCTGGCTGCTGCTCAAGAAAACTGATTTTCCACTGAGAACAAACACTGGAGCCATGAGGAGCTTGTCCTTTCCTACTCTTGCTCCTGCTCTGCTCCCTGAGAGCCCAGAGCAGCCCTTCCCTGGTGCTCTGAGGAGTGACTGGCAGGGGGTACCCCCTGTGCTGCCCATCTATTTCCAGCCTGAGCAATCTGAGATTCCCTGCATGGAGCTCTGCAGAGCTGCAGGCAAAGCCTGTTGTGGAGAAGGATGATGGCTCAGAGCTCCCAGGCTTGCACAAGAGAGAGGAAATCAGTCAGGCTGGCTCCTGGGATGAAGGCTGTAATGGAATCACGTTATTATCATAAGCAGTGCCCAGGGCCATGGGCACATTCTCTCCATCTCCCCAGATATCAGAGCCCTGGATTTGCCACAGATCTGACCCCTGGCTGGGTGGCTGCCCTGGCCATGAGCCCTGGAGCTCAGCAGGGCTGACTCTGACAGGGTGGGGCACAGCCTGTGTCCTGCCAGTGGCTCTGCTGGCCATGCTGGGTTGAAGAGTGACCAGCCAGAGAGTCAGTGTGGGATGAAAAGAAGCAGTTTAGAGTGCAGTTGTCATTTCAACACTATTTCTTTTATTAATGACGTTGAGAGAGATGTTTAATCTCAGGAAACCATTAGTGTTCTGACAGGAAAGGCCTGTTAGTAAAGTATCACACAAGTTTTGGACAAATTTTTTATCTTCAAAGAATCTTAAATTTCACGTGGATCTGAAAGGAATCCTAAGGCAGAGGCCAACAAGAGCTGTCAGTGTTTCCTTTGAGTTTCAAGCATAGCTTTTTTTACAAATGTCTACATTAATTATACACTTGCTTCTATCACTGTATTCATTTCAGCACATTTTAAATCTTATGGTATAGGGAGCTATAGGGAAAGCTCTCCATAAAACATCTAGAAATGGGAAATTTTTAAAATGCCATTGTACTCTAAAATGGTGGTGTGAGGAGATTTGAAATGGGAATATAATCACTTCCACTGCAGTGACTGAATCAGCCTATAAAGAGATTTACTGTGAGTTTGATGGATCCTTCCTAACTACTTTAGGTCAACCACACACAAAACAGAGCCCAGGCAAAATTAACAATGTTAGGCCTCATTCCAAGTAATTTATTGTGTTTTATAAGTCAACATTATCACTGGTAAGATAAAGGTTATTGAATAACATTGTGGCACAGCCTGGAGAATGCTGTTGGAAAATGAACTTCATATAATTTCTAATACAAAAGAACTTTTCTGTGTTCCTTTCTCTTAATGTCTTTTAAATGAGACACCTTCACTCTTGGATGGTGAGAACAGGACTGCTTTGAATGGGCTGGAATGACAGTGGGAATCCAATGTTTTCTCCTGCAGCTGCAAGTGCTGCTGCTGGCAGAACAGCTCATTGAGAGAAGAGATGGTGGTTTTCTCCTCCCACACTCTTTAAAAGCCTGAGGATTTCTCATGCCTGAGGCCATGGCTTAAAAAAGGCCAAGATGAGATGAAAGGAGCTTCATTTTATAGTAACCTTCTACCTGCTAGCAGTTCCAAAACAGGAAGTACAGTAAATATTTGATAGGAAAAAAAAACAAACAAACAAAAACAAAACAAAACAAAACAACAACAAAAAAAAAAAGACTTTTAAAGAGAGGGTTCACACAGATGGAACAGATCTAGAATCAGGTAATATCTGAGACTGTGTTTCAGATTTTTCTTTATTCACAGACTGTCAAGTGAAAAAGCTCTCCTTACCAGCACAGGTCAAAGATAGAACTTTCAATGCTTATTACAATCAGTTAAACAAAGGACAACCTGCCAAACCTTTGCTAAAAGCTTCTTATGGTTGATTTTTGTATCCAAGGTGAAAAAAAAGGAATTAGTTACATTGTGGCTGAGCAGCCTCTTGAAAATCTCTGCCTTTGTATAGGAACAAGATAATAGAGAAAAACAAAGCAATAGGAGCAAAATAAACAGAACAACTTCTCTTGAGGAAAAGAAGCAGGACCTGATAGTGCACAACACATCCCAGCTCTGTCCCTTCACATTTTCAATTATCTACGTGTGGTGATCAAAAAGAAAAACATTCAAGATATAATAAGTTCCTTTTAAACACATTTGCCCTCGATGAAATAGAAAGTATTTCTTCATCAGCTTTATGCTTGTAATGTTCTGACATTTTGCCAAGGTCAAAACAGAAAGGTTTACTGAACATATGCATTTTTTTTCATATTACTGCTTTTTTACCTTACAGTGAATAAGCACTACCAGTAGAATTTCTTTTTATCCTAATATCTTTTTATCCTAGTAATTTTTTTTCCTTTCTATGTCTTTTTTACCTTATCAGCTTCCTAACATTTGAAATTCTACTTCCAGAACTAGAATTCATCAGTATCAGCTTCCCTGACTTCTTACATTATGCATATGAAATAGGTGGAAATGTATTAATGAATTTTAATAAAAAGTACATACATTGTACCTAGAATGTACTCAGATATATTTCTTTTTTATGACTACTGATAGCCAGATTACTGCCTCAGCTTTTGTGACATCAATGATTTCAAACCTCTCACCTGTCAGGAGCATCAAAGGGACACAAGAGGCAGGAATGTGGCTTTCCTTTTGTGCATGCCTGATTGATATTTAGCCTTAATAATCTGTGTACTGAAAAAATTCCTCCTCTGATGAAATCCAAGGGGGAATTAATTCTGTACTTGTCGTGTGGGGTTGTTTGCTTTTTACCCAAAGTGCATGATTAACTTCCCAACACCTTTGTGTGCACTCATTCAGGAACTCACCATCCATATTTAGCTGGACCTACACTCATACAGAGGTATTTGCACAAAATCAGTGGCTCCTAATGGCTAAATCTATTTGCCTCCTATCTCAGAGGCAGCTGAAATCACCCAGCAGCACAGAATAAAGCAGAAACACACCTAGAGGAGCATTTTAAATGACACAAGGGGTAAACAGCAAGCACAGTACTTCAGAATGTGTTTGTATGAACCACCTAGGGGTGAGGAACTGGTGAATTGTCTTGTGAGATCCCACCAGTCTGCACAGGCTTGGAAGACAAGGATTAAATTCCAAGCAAATAATTCATTAACTCTGCATGTGATAGCAGTGTCAGGGAGCAGAGAGGAAAGGGGGAATTCCCAGTAAAATCTACCCTTGCCTCTGCTGCATCTGAAATGGAAAATCAGTGGGATGCTTGGGAGGTGCTTTGTACAGGCTGAGCAAGCAGGAAACAGATTTTGCACCTCTTTTATATTTCTGGTGCTCATTTTTTAGATATGCTCTTGCCTGCAGGTATTTGTAACCTGTACTTGATATTTGCACACAAATATCTTAAGGGTAATGCCACGAGAATGGGGCCAGACACTTCAGTGGTGACCAGAGACAGGACAAGGGACATCAGGCACAAACTGAAACACAGAGAGTTCCACCCAAATAAGGAAAAATTTCTTTTCTTTCAGGTAAGAAAGAAAGAGCACTGCACAGGCTGCCCAGAGAGGCTGTGGATTCTCCTTCTCTGGAGACATTCCCAGCCTGCCTGGGTGGGATCCCTGAGCTGCTCTGGTGACCCTGCTTTGGACTGGATGCTCTCCAGAGGCACTTCCAGCCCCAGCCAGCCTGGAGTCCCATGAAAATGAGGGTTTACAGCCTGCAGGTAGGATGGTGACATGTTTGGAGGCAAAAGTAGTTGTCCATCCAAATAATAACAACAATCCATTCTCACTGGTTTATATATTTACTCTTCCCTGCAAAAAGTATTGATTCCATGGTTTGTCATATGTCCTAGAGGGATTGGAAAACTGTTGCTTCTCCCCTTGACAAGAGGGTTTCCAACACCTTGTACATGCAAACTCAAAGCATCCTTTTTCCCCAGTTCACACCTGCTCACAGGAATCATTTATTATCCAAACAGGTAAGAGATTTGATAAAGTGGTGCATTGGTTTAGACTGGCAGAAGACAAATGAAATCCAAAAAATTCCTCTGACTGGAAGATTCTTGCTCTTTTTTATTAATTTTATTTGTGATTGTTATGAAAGCCAATGTTGCCTGAAATCCAATGTGAGGAAAAGGTATGGATTTATACTTTGTAAATGGGGAAAAAAACTGTTTCACTTTCAGAGAATAGGGCATCTTATCTATAGCTAAAAAAGTAGTTAACCTTTAAAATGGAGAAGACTGCCCTGGAAAAGAGTTTTTTGACCCATTAAGGAGAAGAGTTATGAGAAAGAGAAGCAAAAAGGTCTGTTTACAGTCTTTTTGCCTAACCCCAAGAGCCAATTGATATTATGGTCCTGTCCCTGTAGTTAATTGTGCAGGGGAGAAAAAACGAATTACTCTGGATCCTAAGAAAATAAAACTCAAAAAGTCTCTGGAACTCTCATCAGGGATGTACCTCAGGGATTTGGCTATTCCTTATACTGCTTCAAAATAATCAGGAAAATCAGGTTCTTCTTCCTTCTCTCTTTGTCCTGACCAAAAAGAAAAAGAATTGAAGCATGTTTCTTGTAGAGATAAGGAAGAAATTTTAAACTGTGGAAGTGTTTTAGTGCATAAATCAACACATGAAAATACAGTTTATGAAGAATGAATCAGCATAAAGATCTGTTGGAGGAAATAAAACAGAGCAGAGGATTCATAGATTCAGTGTTGATGGGTACTCCCAGATGAATCATAGGAGAAACACAAACTGCTAAAATTCTTCATCATTATGTGATAGAACTCATAGTCTCAGAGTCTTTGAAATGCCTTCTATTACCATTTTTACAACTTCTGTTTCAGAACTACAAATTGATCTGTAGCACTGGGCAATGGAGAGGCATACAGACAAACCCACAGCGTGATAAATGATTTCAAATTTAAAAGGAGTGTTCTTACTCACCTTAGTTCTCATTTGAAAAATGAGGCACAGTCAGGCTAAGGATTCTGGCAGTGCTGTGAGCAGCCATGACCTCCTTCTACCCCACACCCAGAGCCAAAAAAAAACCCTTTATGACCTGGATAGTGTGGCAGGGAATGTGAGTTCTTAAAGCCTTTGGAAGCTGCTTGCTTGCTTGTTTCTGGGATGTTCCTGATGCTCAGCATTGGCTCATGCTTGGTGCCTCAGAGACCACATTGCCTTCTATTCAAAACAAAGCTGATGTTACTCCTGACTGCCTAGAAGAGGGGAAAGGTAGCTAAACTGTTGCCTTCAAACAAAATTTATAGTCTCAAATATATTCTCAAAGAAGTACTGATCCAAAGCCTTATTTATGAAGCTGTATCTAAAAACCCAGAATTGTTCCTTTTCCAAACTTAACCTTCTACAGTGTAGATTATTTGGCTCATTTTCTATTCAATTTATAAGTTTATCCTTCCAAAGTGGAGGCTTTTTGTCTGCAGTTTGATGCCAGCAGTGCTATTTACAGCACTGATGGATGACATTACTTAACCTGCACTTGAATTTATAAAGGCAGTTGTTTCTTCCAACCCTCTGGGATGAGTCTGGCTTCACACAAGTGTAAATCTCACAAACACATGCATAAATGCTGTCTTGATGTTGTGAAATATAATAACTGCACTATTGTTGTTGTCTGTAGCAATTCAAATTGTTGAAAGGAGTAGAAGGTAAACCAGAATATTTCCTGAAAATACTTTGGTGTTTTATTTGTTTGTTTATGGCAGAACTCTAGGGGGAATGTGCAGCTGATCCTCTTTGCATCTAAATGTTCTCCTCCAATGCAAGTGTTGTTCCACTGGTAGCAGGAAATGCTCAGATCTCCCCATGCACACAGAAAAAATAAGTCAAGAATTCTTATTCAGCATATGAAAATGTTTCTACCACAGCCAAGGATGCTTCTCTTTTAGGAAAACTATTTGTATTAAGTCCAAACTAAAGTTGGAGTGTTAGTTTATTAAAAATGGTCCTGGTGTTCTCCTTTTTTCCAGTGGACTAAATTGCAGCTAACTCCAAAGAAGCAGTGGAATTGCACTGCTCTAAACAGAGAATCAGGGCAAGAAAACTGTCAATATAATTCCAGATTATAAACACAGAGCGTCCTAATGCTCTTAACTGAATCAAAGCATTGGATGGGAGTTCAGTTATTAATTTCTGCCACAGAAACAGCAACATGTTAAATGTGAAAGAATAAAACCTGTATTTATCTTACTTTGAAGTATCACAGAATGGGTTGGGTTGGAAGGGACCTTAAAGCCCATCCAGTGCCACCCCTGCCATGGGCAGGGACACCTCCCACTGTCCCAGGCTGCTCCAAGCCCCATCCAACCTGGCCTTGGGCACTGCCAGGGATCCAGGGGCAGCCACAGCTTCTCTGGGCACCCTGTGCCAGGGCCTGCCCACCCTCACAGGGAAAAATTCCTGCCCAAAATCCCATCCAACCCTCCCCTCTGGCAATAGGAAGCCATTCCCTGTGTCCTGTCACTCCAGTTCCTGATGAATTGTCCCTCTCCAGTTCCCTGGAAGTTGCTGTGAGGTCTCCTCACACCCTTCCCCTCTCTGTGCTGAGCATTCCCAGCTCTCCCAGCCTGGCTCCAGAGGAGAGGAGCTCCAGTGCCCTCAGCAACTTCATGGCCTCCTCTGGATTCACTCCAACATTTCCATGTCCTTCCTGTCTTGAGGACTGGACCCAGAGCTCCAGGGGGGCTCACAAATGTGGAGTACAAAGCTCTTCCTTGGCTTGGTGTCCCAGAGCTTTGGGTTTCTGGGCTGGGGGCACTCACAGGGAGCCTCTCCTCACCCAGCACCTCCAAATCCCTCTCCCAGGGCTGCTCTCAGGGAGCTTCTCCTCACCCAGCACCTCCAATTCCCTCTCCCAGGGCTGCTCTCAGCCCCTTCCCTGCCAGGCTCTTGGTGGATTTGGGCTTGTCCTGCCCCTTGCAGGACCTGGCACTCCCCTTTGTGGAGCCCATGATGTTCACAGAGCCCCTGCTCCCTGCCCTGCCCAGCCCTCTGCTCCATCCTCCTGGAGTCTGGGGATGTGGGAATCACACAATGTGGAAAAACACACTGGAAAACAAAGAAATAAAACCTTCAGGTCTCTGGGAATCATATAAATTCCTATCATAAATTCCTAATACCCTATCATGACTGGATAGGTCAGCTGGTAGTGTACCTTGTAATACATCCATTGGAGAATCATAAGTTTTTATGCACCTAGACATATTCTGAAGCTCAACCTTCATTAAAAATTCTGAGAAAGATACTTAACCCTTCCACAGAGTCCAAATATGAGCTTTTTAAAGAAGCTGTAAATAGAATGAAGCTCTGCATGTTTACTATTGTAAAATATATGTATTGAAAATGCATTACTACAAAACTTCTATGCCTCTGATTTCATTATCACTCCCAGCACCTATGTAGAAGAGGTCTTAGAGAGAAAAAAAAAGTGATTTTAAAAAATTTAAAATGGGACATAAACACCAGAGGGAGATGAAGTAGTATTAGTAATGCCATGTAATTATCATCTGCACTGTAGATTTTAGTTATAATATCACAAGTCCTGGCACAGAATGGAAGGGACTGAGACTTTGTGCACCCAGCAGAGGCTGGGACAAGACCTGCAGAGCAGGGATGTATTTTACAGCCAAGAGGAGCAAAATGTGATATATCCCCCCAAACATTTAGCTATGGGCAGGGTTATTTTGCCTTTCCCATTTTTTTCCTGGAACATGACTGTTAACATATTTGGGAGCAGCAGTAAGACAAGCAGATCAGTTGAAATAAAGAAGAGGCACAATAATTTAACTAAAATTAGCCTAAAGATTATCACTTATCTTCTAGGTATATTTCAGTTTGAGGTTGATTAGCCAATAATTTCAGATTATTAACCACAATATAACAACCATGCTTTGGACCACCTTGTCCTGGCTGCTGTTCTGCCTCTGGCTTTGGATAATGGGCTACATGAACATTGCAGGTTTTTCCTAGGAAGCTTTCTTAGGAAGAAACAGCATGAAACATGGCTCTAGATCTAGAAATAAATCCAAGATTAACTGACTCATATTAATCCATATGCCCAACAGAACGTGATGGTGTTTATTCTCCAACTTCTTTGTGTAAGGAACAATGCTCAGCAGTTACCAGGGATTCAGTTTTGGCCAGAATAAATTTAACATTTGCTCCTAATGTCTCAGCCAAGATGATTTTTGTTTGGTTGTAGCACTGCAATGCTGCCAGGAAAAAACACCAGCGTACCTCTGCAAGGTGTCATGCTTTCCCTGAATCAAGATTAAATGTTAAATATAGTCCAGTGTTTTATGGATAATAAGAACATGTTCCATTAAATGAAAGGTGTGAGAATAAATGAGGTCATTTATATCATCCTTATGGGCAATGGCAGTGCACAAGACAAATCTGCTGACACAGGGTCCTGTGAGCAGTCACAAAATCTTGCCCTTTGAACTGCCAGCTTGAATCCAGTTCAAGGTGCAACTAAACAGGCATTTTTGGCGTCTGATGCTTGGCAGTGACCACTGTGAAGGGAGCCCAACTTCAGTTCCTGGGGGAATATATATATATATATATATAAAAAATATCAGCATATTGTAGGAGCAAGCTAATCAGCATATTCATGAACAGTCTCACTGAAAACAAGGCAAAAACACCAGGGTCTGCTCTTCCTGTCTCACATCATGTAAGCTGTGGGGAAAAGAGACAGAATTTCCTTTCACCAGGATAAATGCTCACTTTGTGCTGCTGGTGCCTTGGGTTGTACAAGGCTGTCCTGTCTGAGTGAGACACCCACAGGCACCAACCTGTGTAGGGATATTCATGTTCCCTGGGCTGGACCAAGACCTGTGCTGGTTCTTGGTGTGCTTCACACCACACGAGTTGAACAACTTCCCTCCCCCCTGAACCTAGGGCCAGGTGAAATTGGGTCAAAGAGCAGAAAATTAGTGACTCTCTGAACAGCACAGAAGCAGAAATCTCCCTGATATGAGGTTCCTTGCTGTGCTTTTCTTGTAAGAAGTAATTCACACACCAACAAAGCCAAAAGCCACAACCTCCCTATCCACCCATGGTATCTCTGCCAGGCAGGAAGAGGCAAATATTCCTATGGTTTGAGGAATATCTTGATTTTGATCTCTCAAATTTGAGGAACATTCTCTCCTTTTGATTTCCTGGCAGCTCCAATACTTCAAATAGCTGCTCAGACACACACTGGACCCACCCTCTCCCTCGCTCTGCATTCTGCTCATCCTGAACCTGGCACTTGTGTGTGGTTGGGCTTTGACCCCCCCCCTTGCCACAGAATGGTGAAAATTCTTCCTCTCCCTCAAGGCATCCATGCCCAGGGGTGGTCTACACCAACAGTGGTCTCACTCCACTGAAAAAACAGCAGAAAAAGCAGAAAAGAAGAAATGAATAACTCCCACAAGAGCACTGGGCTTCATCTGATCTGCTCTTGGAAGTGAAGCATCACCTGGAGCCCAATGCCTCTCTGGGAACCATCCTGAGCCCTTTTTTTATTTTTTTTTCCCCCAAGGAAATTAAAGCACAAGGAAAATACATGGATATCCTGCTCTGAACCTGGATAAAACCAAAAAACGCCCTTGATATGAGGAATTAGGAAGTGGTCTTGGATCCAATAACTCTGACATAGTCATGAATCCCTGCACCCTTCCAAGAGAAACTTGACCCAGCAGCAGCTGCACAGATAAGAACAAACGCTTTCTTCACCTCTTTAACCTAAATAAGGACGCGAATTTCGCTGCCAAATAGGGACTATTTAAATGCTAATTGGGGCAGCAGGTGATTTCATTTCCTCTCCGATTTTTCCTTGAAACAGAAATAAAAAGGGTTGCAGGGATCCAAGCCATTTTCGTTATGAAAATGGTTGATTTTGTTGTAACTCGTTCTATGTGGTGTTGCTGCATCTTGTGATAACTAATGAAATTTCTGAAATTGAAGGAAATTACAGGAATAAAAGGTCCTCGACATCTTACATCCATGTCACATTAAAATTAATTTAATGAACCAAAGAAAAGTTAAAACTTGTTATAAATCAAGTACTTTTCACTTGCACTGTAATTTTTAATCTATTTTCTGGTTAATAGTTTAGTACTCCTTGATTTATGGAAAAAATAGAAAATATTAACAATACAAATTTCCATTTTCTAGTGGAATTTTTGTAGCATTCTGCATACACAAATTGCACTCCTACAACTCACATAATGGGAGAAAATTTTTGCATCAAATAATTGAAGACCTCACTGTAGTCTGCTACAATTTTCTCCTTTTCCACAGGAACTCTGTAGCCCCAGAAATCATCAGGAAGTGGAAAATCTCTGTGCTGTGGATCAGCTTGGAGTCCCTCATGATAGAATTTGTTCCACAGTCCTAATAAATGGTGCAGGTTTGGGTATCTCAGTACAGAAAGAGCGATCACAGTCATTTGAAGGCTGAAGGCTGTAGACCCAGGTTTGCCAAGGATTTGCTGTTCCTGGTGCTTTATCAAATTAGAAAGGATCCCACAGAGATTATCCCCAACCTGCTATTTTTAAAAATTCTTGTTATTGAGTAGAATGATAGAAAGTATATTCATTAAAAAAAAAAAAAAAAAAAAAAAAAAAAAAAAAAAAAAAAAA